>OX276349.1:12563698-12997794 GCA_946251885.1 Cosmia pyralina | reverse complement strand
AAACATTTGTGTTAAACCGCTTTGTTTTTGTCCAATGTCTGCAGGCGACAAAACTCTGTGTGCTGACAGATGCAGGGCTAATGACAAATTAACCGTTAAAAACTCGTGGAAAGGCGGGGAAAAGAGGAAAAAACAGTGGGGTAAAAAGTAAAGAGTCGTGGCTTTTATCTCCGAGCGTGTTTCGCGAAGACAGCGTTTATTTTGAATGACGGAGTCCACTCGGCGCAGTGGGACGACGTCGCCGGCCGCCGCGCCGGCCCCACGTGTCCGCGCGCCGCGACCAACTTAAATCAACTGATGTCGGATGTAATCATCGTTTACTGAATCAAAAACCGTTTGATCTCTATTTCAAGCCTTGTTGGCATCTACTTCTCGTTATTTGCATTAAAATACCAGAGGATTATAAAATTAACGTAGGTCATAATGATAGATATGGACTTCGTAGTCCATAATTATCTTCGTTAGTTATATCAATTTGAAAACAAGTACCTATCTCGTGTCAACAACAGATGTTTTCTGCGATACGGAAATAAAAAGACAGCACTAATTGATGTTAATACCTATAATATTATAGCGAAGCATTCCTAAGAAGTTGAATGAATAGGTACTCGTATGTACGGATCATAAATGGTTGATAATAATCAATGTAAGTAAACAACAGCTATCATCGACATCCAGTAAATGATTCGCTTCGCACGCGAGCGTGGATTGCTCCCACGATAATTACATCAAGTAATGTGTGCAGCAAATCATACACTACGAAATGAGGCATAAAATGTTAGAGCTGAGGCTTGGGAACGAGACGGGCGTGCGTAATTACCCGACGAGAATGTGGCCGAGTCCTGCGGCCGGGACAGCCTCCCGACCGCGTCGCTAAACTACGAATAAAGTGCTCAGTGCGGTACCCTTCACTCGTTAATTACACTCGGGAACTTAATATACTTACCCGTTTCAAATTTTACAACTTGGAATAACTGTAAGCGTTCGGTATCAAACGTACTCGCACTTAAAACAATATTTTTAATGAATGTTCTTCTGAAGGTTGAGCGATGTTACGTCGAAGTACTCGTATCCTCGGGGCATCTATTAAACGGACAGGAATCGTTTCCCACAGCCCGCTCTCGGCTCGTCACGGAATCAATATCGTCTTTTATCTTATGAAACGTGCTCCACATACACACACAGGCGCACCTCGCAGCACGCACACCCCCGAGCTGCCTAGGGTTGCTAACGTACAGGATAAAACGAACAAATACTCAGCAGATAGCGATAATTAATCCAAATTTCTTCGTTCTTGCACGTGTTTGTTCGCACGCTCTCTAAAACTCGGGAGATTTAATTAAATCTCGCTCTCGAGTTGTGATATTAGTTTTCCGTTTAATTATAATTATGTTCGTGATTCGTGTTTTGTCGTCGAAAATTGTTGACATCAGCGACGAGTCATTTAAATAAAAAATAACATACAAAAAACGTGAAAATAAAAATTTTATAGCTTCGGAAATATGCTGAAGCTAAAAAAAACTTGAAACACGTATACCTACTATCAGTGACATTTGTTCCTACCGCGTCGTAACTCCAAACTTTTACGCCAATTAAAATAGCTGAGTAACTTTTTGTAGCGCAGTCGACTGACGGATGCCGAAATTTATTTGGGCCAGCCAGTGAAGATTAATACGGTTCAAACGAACGAGCGTCTGTTAATGTTAGTGTAAATACACTGACTAAAACGTGTTTATTAGTCTACAACTGCTCTGTTAAGTGCGCTATACTATAGAGCACTCGAAATACAAACAATGCTATGTAATTGGTGCAGTGTTGTTATGCAACATTGTTTTTACGTTACGACTACTGCTTCGGAGTTGTTCGGAACCAATAACGAGCCCATTGTGAGGTTTATTTCTGTTCAAATTGAAGTGGCATGTACTACTTATCTGTAGTTAGTGGGGAGTAATGCACGGTGCGCCGCCGTATGTTAGAATCAAAGCGTGCGCCAGAGACGCAAGTTCAAGTGCAAGAACAAGCCCCATACATCAGGCGGTCAGAAATACATCACTCAGTGTATGGCATGGGAAAATGTTCGGCTGAGACGCGGCGCTTCCTACTTGCCTTATATGCAACAACCGCTATTTCACAAGCATGCTCGCACACGGATCCATAGTCTGTGATTTGTTTCCGAAACAATGTCTATGTCTATTGTAAAGTTTTTTCATTGCACCCTTAAAAAGCAACATTACAAAGGAATAACAATCAGTTTAAAATTTTAAAATTAGGGCCATCCCTATAACTCCCTCAAGTCATAAATATGGAAACATATTCCCATTCATATTACCTGCTTGGTGTAGGCATGTTTTTAAAGAATACCCAAAGTAGGTAGGTCTACTGAACACTACTTTAAACAGATGAAAAATGCTTTACAATACTCGTAACGATTAAACAAAATGAATAATTACCCAGGTACCCCTAAAATAACTTACAATAACAATTACCGATCAGTTTTAATCTTTTAATTGAATTCATTGGTGGGTACTGTTGTACAATGTAGATCGTAAATTAAGAAACAATATTCTCTGAGGCTTTCAAAGCTCCTTTGAATTTATTTATACGCGAACCCACACAAAAACAGTTTCATTAGCTACTCTTATTGTTATTTATTGAATAAAAACATCTGCTTAGTTGATAACACTTCAAACATCAAATTGAAGATTTGATTTAACCTCATTAAACTCGGGCGGTAGCAAATATTCTCAGTTTGAAAACTCGAGGAAAATCCAGTTGGTAAGCCAACGATGGACTCCGCTCGCCCTAGTCATACAAAACAAAGTTTAGTCACTGGGGCTTTAAATTCCCTAATGTTTGTCAAAACATACTTAAATCTTTCAGGAGGCGCTTAAATCAATTTATTATACCTACAGGTACTCGAAGACACTTCGGCAACGAGCATGTTTACCCGCTTGTATGTATGTAAATCTTGCGTTCCTTGCTTCTCCAAAAGCCGTATGGAAAACTCTAAGCCTCTTTTATATTCTTATTCCTTATCCTTGTGGGATAATTCGGTCCCATAGGACAGGTTTTTACATAATTTTACCGCATCCCTTTCTATTGGCAGTTCGCTTTTGCGAAATCACATTTTTTTCGCGAAATTTTTATTAGTCACACGGTAACGCGTCGATAAATTAGAAAACATTCAATAAATCACACGGGCGTAATTCAATTTCGGCGATCGTAAATAAAATTTGTGCGAAGGGTATGTAACGAGTTTTAAAAACAAATATTTTAGAGAACAAAAAGGGTAAACGGGTATGCGCTGGCGTATTTGTCGCGAACAATGTTTGTGAGGAGGGTAATTGTTGTAGATGCAAAGTGCTGAGATCAACCAGCCGCCCGCCGGCTCGCAGCAGGGTGCCGCAGGTCTTTGAACTAATACCATCATGCATACACATGCACTGTGCAGCCTACGTCGATGCAGTATGCAGTGCTCCTACTGAGCTTTACTGGCTGCTCGTTAGTACGAAGCCGCTTAGTATTATGGCTCTATAACATTAACGTAACAGTTCAGGTGATTCATGTGTTTTTGTTTACTAGTTGCGTTGGCGTCAAATGCTTTTCATCTTATTAACTTTAAGAATAAACGTCAAAACCCAGTCATTTAAACATAATTTACTAAATAGAGGAAACGGTTTAGCTAATTTACAAATAAATATGTATACTTAAACTAAAGATCAATCGGTACGACCTCACGCTTATCATTCACGATAGGTAGTTTAGTCGGACGAACCCCGTGCTCCGTCCGAGCCAACCCTCATCCACTCGTAATTGTATCGATTAGATACTTTCTCCTTTCTCGACTCTACTTCGATTACGTTGCATTCTTTTTACGTGACCTAATGCCATCATTAGCCTTCCCCACTCTTCTCTATTCGAATATGAAACTTGGAATGCTAGAGTAGTCTCACGTATCCACTCGATAAAAAAGCGAACCATGTGTTACTAATATATTTATCGTAAAAAAATCGATAAATCTACTAAATATGAAATTCGCAAAAAACATGAATAGCTTCGCGGCATGTCACAAAAGGCACCCTCGGCTCTACAACACAGATCTTATTCACACTTTACACAATATTCTTAAGACACAATGGGAGATTCAACCGCACGCCGACATGTTGTACACGGGTGTGCTATCGTTGTGAACGTCTGGTCTATCGTCCCTCGTCTTGCGTATGTTTCGGGTTTTTTGTGCACGAGTCTAATAACTCGACGAGCTTGACGGCACCTCGGCGCGGGCGCAAAAAATGACAAAAGCTCAAGTAAGCTCGCAGGCGAGGGTCGGGGCGGGTCGGCATCGGCAGGCAGGCAGGCCTGCCGCACACGGGAGATGCAACGGCTGGGCCGGCAGTCGATCGCGAACACCCGCGGGGCAACCACCAGTGTTGTGAGATCGTAGCACGAAACGACTTTTCTCATTCATCGTAATTTTCTCCTTTCAGTAAAAAGCTTTTAAACCAACAAATAAAAATAAAAGTGTCCCCGGAAATGTGGAAAGTAAACATTTGAACTCAGAAGTGGATTTTCTTTAGTTGCCATTAAGATGAACGTATATGCGTCAGTGTAACGATGTAAATGATAAGACGCTACAGTGAAATGTTGGGTTTGGAGACCAAACAGTAGTGAAGTGGACTTGGTACAGCAGCAGGATGACGATGAAATCGCTGAAGTACAGCGAGCGGGAGGAGATGATGGAGGGGTTCAGCCCAGTGCCCCCTCCCCTCCCGCGCAGACAGCCAGTCAGGAACATCTACGCCGAACCCTTCGTAGACCCTAGGTAAGTTGCATCTCATACAAGCAAGCCATCGACTAACATGTATATGTTATATCTACATTGATGCAGGTAAGTATGCAACTAACAACAAAAGCTTTGCATCAGCGTGAAGCCACACTGCTAATAACTTCTACGTAATATATTTAAGTACTGCAAAAGCTTCTTTATTAAAGGTAATTAAGCTGTCTAAGCTACCTTAGACAGTTCTAAAACTCTTATCACAATAAACGGAATAAACAGATGATCGAGGCGCTAAAAGCTCAATTTATGTGATTTGTTAACGATTAACTCTTTATTCTGGATCTAACATACAAACACATTATAGTATAAGATAAAATTCTTTAAGCTTTTGAGATAAGTAACAAAACTATGAACTCAAAACTAAAATATTCAACAACAGTAAGATAAAACACATTAGTGAAGCCGATGACAAGTCACATAAATTACTGAGCTTTGATAAAGCCGACGTTGAGACCACGCGACAAGTTCTTAATCATTTCGAAAACATAACCATTGTGATAAATTTTGAATTATTTCGAGTCCCTTTTAAGACAAAACCTTTCTAACATTAATACCGCGCCTTCTTGACAACATCTTAATATTTGATGATAAGCCATGTCAAATGGGAAATATTAAAAGGAAACTAAATGAAATAAGGAAAATGTACAATTCAATTGAGTATTTGAATCAGTTGACGCACTTGTTTACCTTCCCGACCCCAGCTCCATAAAGGGCGGGCCCCTGTATTCATGGCCGCAGTTCAAAGTAATAATAAAGAGCCTGAAGCCAGAAAACATCTATTTCATATACCGCACGACTACATAAACACGGGCCTCCATGAACCCCCTCAAACCTCCGAAGACCACAGAACATTATTAAAGTAAGGCACTACACAAAACTAATTCTGCGGCTCTTATTCGGGGTGTCCTTTGGGGTTTCCGATCGGAGTTCTCACAATAAGAAATTCCTATTCCAAAATGTAGTTTAGTAGTTTTCCGCGGGTAAGGGATACTCAACAATATGCATATGGTGTGTGCGCTAATGTGGTGGACTAGAGGAGCCGAGCGGATGTGCGATCCTATATGCTGCCATAAATCATATTTTTATACTTGGCGCGCGGTCGAGGGCGGCGGGCATCGCAGATAGCGCAGTTACTGCCATCTGCGACACCCCAATCGCCGTAGCTTAATTTCAACAGATTCGAGGGCGAATCCCAACTATTATACCGCAGTATCAATACGTAACGTTCCGACAGTAATGAAACCGAACACACGCTTCCACCGTCATCTAATTTCGTTACCGACTTTTGTATTAAATGGCTGTCTATAACTGTTGATAAACTTTCTTTAATATCGTAAAAATAGTTCCACCTGACATAACTCATAAGTAATCGCACCGTCTGCCCATTATAGTAACCAGGTCAGAAATGAAATTTATTATTGACTTGTTTAATGATAACAATTTGACACGCTAGAGCGATGATAGATAACGGAAACATCATTTGACGCCGTACTAACGGTGAGTAAAGAATGTAATTTCCTTTACAATGTGTTAACAAGGGCCGAACATGGAGGCAAACTATATGACGGTTAAGTGCACGCAACAATGGTGGGTAGATAGCATCAAGGCGCCCTTCATGCCCAGGCGCGCTTTGCCAGCGCCAGTTGCCACGCTTCGACAAGGAAATTGACATTCAAAGGTAACCCTCAGCTTTGCTTTTTCCACGCAAGCGCAACTAAATATGTCCTCACGAGCATAACTTAAGGGGGATGCGCTAAAGTAGCCCGTGAAATTCAAATTTTCTTGGGTTTTTTGCAATTTGCAGGTCAGTGTCAGATTGTATCTTGATCAAAATATGATTCGCGAGAGTAAGAAATATTTAGAAGGTGCTATAAAAATATCTGCCACGGCTTCAATGGGAGATAATATTTGTGTATATAGATTACAATAGCGAAGATATTTCGTTAAATCAACTTGAGAAAATAAATTAATTAAATAAACAGTTACTTTATTCTTATAATGTGGTTCATAAACAAAGCGCGATGTGTCGCTTCATCAATGAAAACAATTGCTAGGTATCGCGGTGGCGCGAGCGGCTGCAACAGCCGCAATATTCGCGTAAGCGCGTTGTCGAAGCCATCCTGCCGCACTTCGAAGCCTGGCTGAAAAGAGGAGAACGCATTTCCTATAGGCTCACTCAGGTGCTCACCGGGCACGGTTGCTTCGGTGAGTATCTGAACAAGATTGGGCGAGAGGCCACTGCAAGCCACCATTGCGGAGGTGGCTTGGATTCCGCACAGCACACGCTCGAGGAATGCCCTGCGTGGGCTTCTGAAAGACGAGTCCTAGTCAGCAGGATCGGGCGAGATTTATCTCTGCCAGCAGTAGTTGGGGCAATGCTGGCGGAGTCGGCGAACTGGAGGGAAATGGCCTCTTTCTGTGAGACCGTGATGGTTCAGAAGGAGGTTGCCGAGCGGGATCGTGAGAGGGCTGATCCCGCTCGAAGGAGAAGGCGTCGGGGAGGCAACCGCCTCGACGCCTAACACGCCGAAACCCCACCTGCATCCTTTAAGGCAGGCGGGAATTTGGGGTCACGGGCGCTCAGAGTGGGGACTCTGTCCGTCCACTGAGTGACCTCAGGGAAGACGGCGCACAGTGGTCACGTGCTGCCTTGCTCATTTGCATAGTCAGGTTTCGGGGAGATCCCTTTACAGTCTCCCCAGAGATGTGCCCTAACAGGCGTTGCACAGAGGGGGTTCCGGATTGGTCTTTTGAGAGGTAACGGTGCCCCTTCCATGTGCAGATGATGACCACCGGGGTGGTTTTAGTGAGGTAAAAATCCCACACTCCCCGGTCTTTTCCCCAAAGCCCGGGCGCCTTTTGAAGGTTTCCCCCCGAAAACAAAAAAAAAAAAAAAAAAGGTATCTCTTTATCTATGAACACTAATTACTACGGGACGGTTTCATACAAATAAATCAATTCATAATTATACGCACATTTTCTTGTATGAAAAAAAATATGTCATAAGATCAATAATTTATCTTCACTATTATAATCTCTATACACAATACTGTCTCCCATTGCAGACGTGGCAGATATTTTATACCATTCTCCCTCTAAAAAGCTTATTTTATTCACTGAAAACAGTAAATAAAAAGCACTTTTAATCACTGTTTTGGTTTTTGAATTCAGAACACTCCAGTATATTCGACCTATATTGGTGTATTCTAAATTTAATTTGATTGGTCGACATTTTCGACAAGGAATTTAGCATTAGAATAAAAACTGTTTTGAATACTGTAAGTTGTACATACACAAAGTTTAGTGTTACTTAATAATAAATCGATTAAAAATGCATTCAATTGATGAAGAAGTTGTGTTAACACCTGAGTTTATGAAAGAGAGGGCGGCCGATATAGTATTTACTCTTAATTTTAGTAATTGTTCCAATTTTAATGTGCATCTAAATTAATTTAACCTTCCTTTTTCTTCATTTCATGTTTATTTTCGCTTAAATCTTTCTTTTTCTCGTAGTCATGGTATAAAGTGTAATATGCAACTCTTGAATAAAACGGATTTATATCGAGGGCCATGAATCACTCGCGTCGCTCAGGATTCTAGCACTTGAATCACTCGCGTCGCTCAGGATTCTAGCACTTGAATCACTCGCTACGCTTGTGATTCAATCATCACGAATATAATCATCAGTTGTTAGAATCCTTCACTAGCTCGTGATTCATCTATGGCCCTCGCTTTAAATCCGACATTTATTCACTAATTGCATAATAGCACCTTATTACTTACATAATTTTAACCTTAAAAAACATCAATACATCTCTCTAAGTTAGATTTCACACCAATCCGGCTACAACCTAACACTGACCTGCAAATTGCAAAAAACGCAAGAAAATTTGAATTTCGCGGGCTACCACAACGCAATCACCAATAAGATACATCTGACACCGTGTGGAAAGTGTGTAGGTGGATCTATCAAAAACCTACATATTTATTGAAATTGTTGCCTGGTATTTACGCTTAATCAACCTGTATCACAATTGCTTTTGATCGTGCTCATGGACGGTCATAACTTGTAGAGTTTTTGACGTAGAAAAAACAAAGTGAAAAGTTGTGATAGTTTTACCTGATATTGACAATTTCTTTATAAGCTGTACCTATCCAATTTATTTTCAAACAGGATATTTTCATAATTTAAAAGGTAACAAGTCTTAAAAAATGAAAAATTTTAAAACTTATCTTTTAAATTATGAAAATACATACCTACAGTGTAAACTTTTATAACGACACTCAAGGGACCGAGCATTTTTTTCGTTATAGAGAGTTTTCGTTTTAAGGAGTGAAGAAAGAGAAACAACCAAATACTAATCGCAATACTTTTTAATATTTTTATTATTTATTTATTGCTTTACAGCTGATAATTTGAGAGCTGCTCTGGTGTGTTTAGTAACTGGGGCCAACATTCCTAAAGACAATGCAATCCAAGAGTAATTTCACACTTGCTCTAGCTAACAAAAGCAAGGCGGCTGTGTACGACCTCAGGACCTTAGAAATTTTGGCACCTCAAAAATTTAGTCCAAACCTTTTGTAACTAGTAACGCTGATAAATATTTACTTACTGACGTATAGATATGAACGTATTTCGAGAATGGCTGATGCGCTATAAAGAGTGTGTCAATGTATGGGTTTTAAGGTAAACCCACGAAATTGAACTAATTTCTACGTTAAAGGAAGTTTTACGTTATATCGAAAGACGTTATAAAGAGTTTACACTGTAATACATATAATTAAATGCATAGATAGAAAGGGAAGGGATCATAAAAAAAACCGCATCGCTGTCAACAAGAAAAGTCCCCAAACGACTGACATGGCAATACTGATTCTTTGGCCAAAAAATAGGCCAGCTCACTGGTCATCTCTATAAGATGAAACGACACCGAGAAGCGTGAAGTAATTATATACTGCTTCATTCCAGAGTCTAATTATGGTACAAAATGCAAACTTTCCCAAAAACTTAAACATTTACTTCACACATACATAACATAAACGTGTATACAATTTAGAAAATCCGTCACAAAATAACTCAAAAGCGTCAAAGTTTAGTAATTAACGTCGGTAAGTAAACATGAGCAAATGCGCCATACGTCTGCAAAGACACGATCGCCAAACTGAGGAGTTGGGAACTGGCGGCAAATATTTGGGCATATATGGAGCCGGGAAGTTCGGCCGAGCAAGAAATGATTTCCATACGGCCCGGACAACGCAAACACAGTTCACCCATCAAAGTCCAACACGAACTTGCAAGTTGCAACTTAGTTAATAGCGTTTAGACGATCGCAAACGTTCCTACCGACCGAATTCACATTCGCTTTGTGCATTGCTTCAATCCTGTTCGGTTTATTAGCTGCATCCATGATATAATGTTGCGATTTGTGTACAAAGTGCTTGTTTTGCCCCAATTTCTTTAGTTAAGAGGACACATCGAAGCGTGGTTTAGCTCGGTGTGTAAGCGAAACGGCGTTATGATTGTCTAGTTTGACGCGCGAGATAGAAGACTCTCACGCGCACTGGAACTAAACGCGCTTCGTTTCATGGCAGTGCAGTGCCTCCGGCATGTTCGCCGTTCACGGCATGGATGGCTTTCAGGCGGTGCTTCGCAAAAGTAAGGCCTCCCTGATGTTGTTTCGGGTAAAGGGTAGCACCAACACGCTCCGACCGTGGTGTCGGACAGAGTGGACAGCCAAATCCTGAGGCATTGATCGCTCATGCATGTCCAAAATAATAATTATTTTAAATTTTACTAACATAGCTATATGTATCTACCTACTAACATAATATGGACTTGTATCAATTACTGTGTGCTTGTGGTCTGAAATAAATATTTTCAATTTCAATTTAAATGTAAATTTATGACAAATAGCATTTTGTTTTTACTTAAATAAATTTTACGCTTAGCAAGTTCTTGACCTATGTAAATACCTTCGCTTTAAAGCTAATTTTACTGCACAATAAGCAACTGTTTGTGTTTTTTTTTGATAATCGTATAAAACAGAAAATAGACTGGATTTTTTTTCTATCGAAAAAATTTCAAGTAATCACGTTTCGATTTTAGTACAGTAGTAAAAATATAGTAAAATAACACATGGAAAATCCAAATGATTTAACCATATACATTTGGTTTTATAGGAATTTTAAAAACACAAAATTTATAGATGTATCCCCTTAACTGACATAGAAAAATAAAAAAAATAAAAAACAGAAAAAGAGAAAAATAAAAAAAATCTGAAAATCTGAATCTGAAATAGAGTTTGCGTTAGCTTGTCTTTGTACGAATATCTGTGGCTTACGAGCAACAGATACTCGTACAAAGAAAGGCTACGGCCTTAATTGCGAACACACGACCAGTCCCCCTCATCTGTGTTGCTGATTCTACGACGTTTGTGGATTTGCGTACTAACCAGCTTGTCCTCTGAAGTTCTTAGAAAAACCAAGATTTCCCAACATTGAAATGAGCACGACAGAAACAAGATACTGGCGACCACTGTGTTCCGTGTTCACGTTCAAGAGTGGTCCATTCTCAGCAGTTGCTCCTTAAAATTATTCACGGTTCTACAAAGCTAAAGAGAACCTACGTTTGACTAAACATTTCCAAAACCACGAGACGTGAAGCGTCCAACTACAGCTGAATGCACATCTCAATAGTATATGAGCTAGCTATGTATGTCATCTAACAAACGGTAGCGACGACAGTATACAAACAAAGCTTCAGTTGATTGCTAATAGTCTCTCGGTTATTACAAGCATTGAGATGGTTCAGAGGAAACTATGCTTTATAATCTACAATGTACAACACAAAGGGTTTATTAAAACATTTTCTTCTTAAAAAGTATCTCACTGTTCTGTCTCATTTGGGAATTTAAAATGTAATTATCTCTATCTATAAAGCCATCATAATCTAACCCTTGAACTTCACCCTGAAAGCATTCCTCTCCCAAGCCCATTAGGCATGTTCGTGATCGATTGTTTATTATAACTGGTGCAGCATCTTATTAATAGTTCGTATAATTAGAGGAAACGCCCCATCAAGCTTCACCGTATGTCCTCGACTCCTCGGCGGCTATGAAAGGGGCACTGAATACGCCGTGCGGCGCGCTCAAACCAATCGCTGCCAACGCAGGAAGTTCAATTATCTTCCTTTAACTTTAACGCATAATGTCGACACAATCATTTCATTAAACTGAATCTTTGTGATTCAATCGCTCATAATTGGACTGATCAAACGGACCAATTACTGGTCGTCCCCAGATGAGTGTATGCAATATGCGTAATTATAGGAGCAATGATACGTAATGGATCGTGGACGCATAAATTAATAATGCAAGTAGTACAACGAACTTTGTCAGAGAGAAACTACTCGTGTTACGAGTTAGTTTTATGACCCGATTCGATGTGAAATCTTCTCTACATTATCATTAAACAAAACTGTAGTTTTAGTAGCTTAAGACGCAGATATATGCCAATAGCTTATTATAGCTTGCGTGTTCTGTGCTGAGCTCACGCAACGGTTGTACGTTCAGCCAGTAATAGGACTCGCCCATCAAGAAGCGCTGTGCCAAATTAGACGCATTATTAATTTATTATACATAAAACAAAAGGTATTATATTAAAACACGTATACTATAAGATAAACAATTAAATTATCTTTAAAATGGTGAAGGTTTAATAAAAATATGCTTGTTATTTTTTGGGTGAATCTCAGTTTTATATCCGCGTTAGACATAACTTTACAAATTAATTACACTAAACATAACCTAAAACATTCACATATTAAGTTATTAAGAAAATAGCATATATTTTTTCCATTAGACGTGATTTTCAGTTTAAATCATCGGATGATTCACTCCAGACCTATATTTAAAACTCACTCAAAATACGAATGGATATGAAACGCCTGCTCTGTGTAAACAACGTGATGGAATCATAATATTGATTTTCAATCCAACTGTTCCATATCGAGAATTTGTCAGTGGAGCACAACAAAGCTTATCACGGATGTATGACGTTGCATCTCCAACAAAGGATTATCCAGGATCGTCGCCGACGATACCACTGTCACAAAGTTGGACATAAATCTTTCATGTTGACGGCGATCGACATTACTGTGTTCCTTACTTACCAACACACACATAATCTCCTTCTGTCGTCGACTGTCCTATAGGTACCTACTTATTACGTCTAGCGTTTGTAAACAAACCACTTTTCGTTTGAATAATACACTCGTCGAGGTGAGGCACCGAACACAATGGCGACACTGTAATAGTTTCCGTTTTGAATAAGAGATGTCTATTGTCTCCTTTCATATTGATTGAGTTCATCTCTTATATTACGACAAATACCAGGCTTCGGAAATTGTTTTCCGGTCAAATTATGGCTAAAGTAATTTTTATGTCGATTGAAATTTACGGGCAGATACGTTGTGAATCATAATAGGCTACGATATTGGTTTCAGTGTGAGCAGGTATATAGGTTTTGAGAATTGGTAGATAGATGGTGAGGTTCATTGAACGCGTCGAATAATGAAGTTCTATTAATAGCGAGGCGATATTTCGTCATCTCGGGAGACAGCGCATATTGGTGTGTGGCAGTGACACCGGGTATCAGTACAATCAGTGCCGTTGCCAGATATTTCGGTGCACTGGCAGTTACCGGACGCTTATCGGAAAGGATATTTCAGCCTAACCCGTTTAAAAAAAAGAAAATAAACTGCTGCCCGTCCGAATAAATACAAACCTCGCTTTGACACTGCTTCCTATAAATAACTGTAATGAATAGGCGGCTGGCGGTCCCGCAGCAATATGTATGTAATGTGGACGTTTCCTCGCCTGGATTTATTTCTCTCCTTATTTGAATATTTTATAATTGAGAAGGACATGTTGGTTTATAGTGTCACAATAGGACGACCAGCTGGTTACATGAAATACAGTGGAAAGCTTAGCTCACACGAGCACAAAGAACTTGGTCGTGAGGTGAACAAAGTGCGGCACATACTGTAGGTATCTATATGTATTATTGTAAGCGTACAAGAACTCGTACCTTACAAAACCGTGTCTAATTGCCGTAAATGCTTATTTATAACTTAATTAATACCAATATTAACCGTTAGATAGATAACTGGTAGATAATAATGTCACGCGTGTTGAGGAACTTGATTTTCTGTCATTATAATAGATTATTAATGCATATTGTTGAGGTATGGAGAATGCAATATTATATCGTTAGATGGAATCTTTCATGTTTTCAAGACGACGTAGTAACCACGATATTATTATTGAGTCGGAGATCTCTTAATAGCAGTTCAGTGAAAAAAGCATTGATAAAAAAACTGGTTTATTTTGTCTGTAAAATAATGGTTATACTCGTACACCTGCAATTATTTATGCACCCTTAAAAAAATGTAACAGAAATTATTCAACGTTACCTGTGCACCTTGTTTTTGGCTTGTTACTTGAAAGCTGCTCTGTATATCAACACAAATATATATATATAGGTTTACATTAAATGAACTACGAATAAGTAAGCATGAACCCTTCTCTTTATTGGATGCTTACATATACCTATTGCCTAACTATACCCATCCCAGTTTATAAACAAACCTTATATAATATTATAACAAAACTACCCTGACGTTCATTCGCAATATTAAAATACTCAACAAAAGAAAACCTATTTCCCATTTTAAAAGCAGAACAGAATATTGGCTCTTCGTACAATAGGTACCACTTGGACTGGCTTCTAGTGTTTCCGATTACCACAACTTTTCACAATGTAATGTTTCCCCGACGTTTCGTGATATCCGAGGCGAGTTTTTGATTTGAGAGCACATATTTGGTGAGAGCCGACCAAATAACGGACCACACAGGGTGGCTCCATTTGTCTGAGCTCCTATGCTCCCCGAGAGATAACAAACGTGCTCGCCGCTCTCAGCTGCACTTATCTAAACACTTAACTCGAGCCATACACAAACAAAGCTGCACCCTAACTTACTTTTTACCACGAAACGTCTTTTTTTACCCTTTAGGGCTTCGTGGCATTGCATGCTTTGCGTGCCGACTGCCTTTGTTTGTGTCCGGAAATTCATGCATTTTGCCGCAATGTGCAGTTAAAGGAAGATACTTTAGTAAAGAATGACCTTTCCGTTTGTATATGACGAGTCACCGCTCCCCCGATAACAGGACCCTCAATTACTTTTACTTACCTTCGTCCCACTTTAGTGAAAGCATTATTTGTCCGCTATTAAATAAAACACATTACCGCCGTCCAATATAATTTCCAAGTATAAAAAACCTTTTAAGACAAGCACCTAAAAAAGGTGGACGACGAAATCTTTCTAATAACAGTTTTGGTCTTGTCCAAGGTACACGTCATCGGGCGTGACTAACGAATGGCTCGCCCTACAGACCCTAAATTCAGAGTCGTAAGTATCAGTGACACGACAGCGCCGAGGCCGGCCATCTACGAAGGCTGCCGAACATTACCATAACTCTCACCGACCCATAAACGTAATTAGAGACACCAATAACACACCGAACACTTGAAACACATTAATCCCTTTTGATTAGGGGTCAATGATCTTGGTTGTATATCAAACATTACGATGCGAGGAATCTCGGTCCTAATACACTGCAGCTTGTACAAATAAATATTATATAAACGGAGCCACCGCCGTGACGATTGGATTAAATACTAAATAAACAACGTGTGCTTGGATCCGTCAGAATTAAGATATCCGATAAGGCAAGATAAGGGCTAAATTAGTGATCTCCGTAAGGTTTAAAAGATTAGCGTGACTAATTACTTATAATATGATAAACAAGATGTTGCTTAACTTCGATAGGCTATGGTCCCGCCTGACATGTAAAACTCGTAATAATCTAGTGACTATATGCATGTAGAAACGGTACATACTTAATTCAAATCTTACAACCATTAATAATCCATACAGAGCCATTTAAAGTTTTATAGAGATTGATAAATCTATTAGATATGACTGACGCATCGTTTAAAAATATTTTGGTTTGAATAATCATAAAGTGTCTGATTTATTATAAACTATTTGTATGAGCTTATTACGGTTTGTTTTCATTAAATGACTACATTACAATAGTTAAAACTTAATGAAGAAAAAGCATTATTATTTTTTAAATCCATAATATTCCTCTATAAATTAATTATATCCGCTACTGTTTCGTATAAAAAATTAATTGGCTCCAAGTTCACATTTTCAGGGGTTCACTAGTATTCTCAACAGTAGCATTATAAACTACTTCAATCAAACCCCAAGTCTTGGTAAATAACATTTCTCCCCTTTAACAAGAACGTTGTAATCGCATTATAACATAACAACAAAAACCGTTAGAGGATCCAACTAGTTTTTACTGTGTACTTACCTTTTTGCCACTTCTATGAGTTCATAGCTCTTCGTTTGGCCCACGACACAAACCTCTATAAACTCGAATATATTATTGCGGCGGCAAATCGTTTTTCTACTAAATGCTGTAATCTTTTGTGGTTATTTAATGACCAGCATTTTTATTAACCAACGACGTTTGATTAACTTACTCTAAATTCCATTTCAATACGTAGTTTAAATGTAAACTGTCCAACTACTGCATAATTTTAATGAGTGTAGTTAATTTAAAATGTTTGATTCATTCAGAATGCAGCCCACAGCATCAGGAACCTCTACTTCCTGTGTTATAATATGTATATCATGTTACATGGAGGTGCCTGCATAAATAAACAGTAATTTAATAAATTTATTAAGTGAATTTCATTAAATTAAAATTAATGTGATTGGATCATCAAAACTTGCTATCTTACTGCGAAGACCAGCTATTAATTGAACTGAGCACCTAGTGTCGTAGTCCTGACAACCTGTTTGACTTCTCACAGTTTCTAAATGCCAATCTTATGCATTCATCATTAGCGGACGTCACAGCCATTAAACGTGTAAATATTCACCGCGCAAGTAAACTGCTTTGCAATTCAATGTGTTGGTGCAAGCAAACGAATGACCCTTATCATTTGGCGTGGCCTGGTCAACCGTGCGACGGACGTACCGACCACTTTTATACGTAATAATTTATAAGCCGCGGCCATCTTGCTGAAATATGGACATTGTTCTACGGAACAGCGACCTGCTTTAGTTTACTTTTGCAGCAAATATACATATTCACACCACCACGTCTTCACTTACTGAATTCACCATCCCCCAAAGTGATATAGCATTTTTACTATTGTAAAATATGAAAAATGAAAATTGCTTATTCAGCAAATTGCACGACTTAAAATGCAACTGTGACATTTTCTTCTATGAAATTATAGCAAGTAATAAATTGCGGGTAGTTTCAAATGACACGCCATTATTTTGAAATTGAAACCGACCGTGCTTAATTGATAAAATATTACACATGGAATTGTCGTTTAATACATTTCACGGACCATGGGGTTGGTTATAGGCAAAAAATGTAGATGAGACAAAATGTCAATCGTGTTTAATTCAAAACTAGGGTTCTGCTGGCTTGCTGGGACATGGTTAATGTAGTGCAACAAATGAGTCGCGCCCTCACTCATCTCAGTGGTTTTTGTGTCCAAGTGTGTGCCGCTAATGGCAACCCATTTTTGTTTTTACGTTGTTCGATTTAAAGTTGAAAATTGAATTCAAATGCACGCTACTGCTACCATTCGTAGTGGCGAAATCTTGCTCACCCCTTTTCTGTTCACTGCGTACTGTTACGTTGTCAATAGCTTTGTCTCCACCGCTGTGACAAGTGGTGTAGTTTATATTGGTTCTCCACTTTTATTGCTATTAGGTACGGAATCTCAGAAGAGAACAATATTTAGTGTATGTACTATTTATTTTACGATTATCTTTGTTTTATAATGGAACTTGTAATATATTTCCGACCATTAGATCTGTGTAAGTAACGTTATCGCTCTCAGCCATCGCGTAGTTCAAATTAAAGCAAATGCCCTTATCGATCGCTTTGAACTCGAAGTTATTTGTCTTTCATTAGGCTCAGATCGAGGAAATCCAGTAATGGATCCTCATTTGTATCTTCCTCTGTATAAATAATGGCGTCGAGCGACGATCCGCACGCCTCGCAGCCGCCCAAAACAAATATAATTAGAGAGACATTGTCCCGCCCGAGTTGGTTCCGATATTTAACTGTATACACAGCTTTTGGTCTGTGATCATTTCCTATTTTTTCAACTTACAGTATGAACACTGTAGGTATACTGATCCATTATGACAAATCTCATTTTAAACACTTCTAATTCATTTTGACTGGCTAACTTCGAATAGAATACATAGAAAGTAACACCATCTAAAGTTCTCAGCTAGGCAGACCGCTTCGCGCTCACTGCGTCCATTATTTTGAAAGTTATTATGAAAAGGCAAATGTTTAGAGTCCTGACAGCTCTCATCCTCGCTGTGAACGGTTGCTTGATAAAATGAACTTTCTACTGAAGTGAATAAACCACAAAACAGGCAAGCAGTCGTCGCTAGTTCTTCGATAACTTCAACTATGTAAAATGGGAGCCAAGTTAGACAATTCCAGTTGCCTACAGTGCAACACGTAGAGTTTTGGTCAAAAATTGCTTTCTATAGAGCGGGATTTACATTAACAACATTAATTGCATGCATAAAGAAAAAAGAAAGAAAGAAAGAAAATACGTAACAAAAAACAACACAGTAACATTAATTCCACAAAACTAGTCTCAATACAGTGCAACTTGTTTCATATAGTAATTAGTGTCGTGAAATCTACAGGATCACCGAAATCATGACCCTATGATGCTGACCAATCAACCAATCTGCCTAGCCTTTTCCCAACTAGGTTGGGGTCGGCTTCCAGTCTAACCGGATGCAACTGAATACCAGTATTTTACATGGAGCGACTGCCTATCTGACCTTCACAACCCAGTTACCGGGTAATTATACGATACCACTTGGTAAGACTGGTTGTCAGACTTTCGGGCTTCTGACGACCCGTAACGACTGACAAAGATTTACGAATGACAGCCGGGACCAACGGCTCTTAACGTGCTTTCCGAGGCACGGAGGAGTCGCGGTATGTAAAGATGGTCACCCATCTTTGGATGGGTACATCTTTGGACTAACCGCGGCAAGCGTAGCTTAACCTGATGGACCGACCAGTGCAGCTGTTATTACTCAGCCACGAGCTCCTCTTAAGATTCTGACCATCAAAGCTTTATTTTGCAATGTACAATATTATAGTACAAATGTGCTTTCGCGACACTCGTTTCACGTCGCATTTGATAGTGAAATTAGTTCCGCGACATTACTTTTATCAAAAATTGCGCTTGGCACGAAAGTATTTAGATTTCATGAAATTAAAGCATGCATCCTGAAATTAGAAGTTTACTCGTGAAATTGTTAATAAATTTAAATGTCAAGAAAATAATTTTATGTCACTAATTTCGTAATGTAAATCCGGCTTAAATTTAAAACAACCCTAATCACATAGGTATTTATTTACACCTAATAGACCGTGAAAGTTATTACGTCATGACCATGTGCGTGGTAAACACAGATCAAGGGGGTGCTCTAAGTATTGGCGGTACCCATATCAATGTATGCCGAAAGCGAACACAATCTATTATCAGAGGAGGTGGGGGAGGAATGCGATAAAATTTTTCAATCAGGCAACCACCGAAAAATATTTACAGTGTAACCCGAGGCAGCAAGCGGGAGGACAATATTGTGGATCGGTAGGCGAGAGGCGCCCGCGGCGGCCGCGGTGGCGCCGGCGCGGGCCTTCCGCCTCTTTGTGCCGCCGACTGTCGAAATAATATCGAACTCTGGGTGAAATACGAGCACCCGCCGAGGGACGCCTCCTGCGAAACCGTTTTTCCGTTTCGCTGAACAATAGCAAACGTTTAGTTTAGGACTCTCGTGCCTCACGGAATCGGGTCGCGCAAGGTGATAGGTATTACATTTTTATGTCAATGCGTAAGATGAAACTGTTTTATTAAACTTTATAACCCACATTCTCGTTTTACTCACATTAAAGGGGACATGACTTCCGAAACAATTATGTCTCTGTTTTATATGCATGGCGTCCGTTTCAAATCACAGCTGTTAGGCTAACTCTTACCGTTTCTGCCCAACCCGGGCTATTTCTTTCAGAATTTATTGCAGTACTTAATTTGCATTTCTCGGGTATTACCGTAATAATATCTTCAAACGACAAACCCCGTAATAAAAGGCTATCGCATACGGCTCTCCGTTAGGTATGGAAATTGTAAGTACGGCCCGTGAGTCCGCCCCCTGCTGCTCAGCTTGGCTAATGGAAAATTGTTTATCACTATCGGGTTTCTGCGCGTGAGCACGATTATTTACGTGCGGGCCCTCGCAGTCTACCCGCCGACCAGTAATTGGCCGCTTATTCGATATCGCTTCCATTCATTTCCAGCGATAAACCTGCCTAGTGGTGCCTAGGGCGCGACTACACAGTCCAGTAAGCTCCTAAGATCATATCGCTAAGATTATCTCTAGTTATGATTACAGATCAGCAGGTATGAATATTTAAATAGGTACTTAAATGCAAATATTCTGAAAGCTTCATTTTAATGACTGTTTAAAATATGACATTACAATGTTACTGCTGCGCTATTTACCGGTTCGTAGCAAAGTTCGTAGGCACGCGTAGGCACTTAAACAGAACAAATATTTTTAATCCGTTTTGGTTCCGTGATCCGTGCTTCTAGCGTTAGCTAAACTAAACGTAAAATGTAAATGTTGGCACTTCCGTCGTCTGATATATTTCTAGGAAAATGATATTCGCTAAATATACACGAGTGGGCGCGTACTTGCGCTAGCCGCGAGCCGCGCTCTCCCATTCATGAATCAACTTCAACATTACCTAACCGCCACACGAGACGACTAAAACAAACATCACGCTATGAGAGTTATTAATAAGAGTTGCGAGTTCAATGAATCCGAGCGTATGTACCGTGTTCAAATCGCTGTATCATTCCGATGTGCACCGAACTCATACACTCCGCCCATCGCCACAGATTACTGCAGCTCCACATTTAATGAGACAAAATCCAACCCAGCTTTGCGAAAATCAATTACAATATCAATTTATATTTATGAACTCATCCAGCGATCTAAACGATTGTATAAACTTAATTGACTGTCATAGTTAGCCTGGTTTATTACTTCAACGTGTAATTAATATGACTATAGATTAAACTCTCCGTAGAAAATTCTCATTCGGCCATTTTGACAAATGTTTTTAATTAATCCGTTGGGTGTGATCGGTGTCGAATAAGGCAGCTATTTAAGTGGACAGATTCCAGGCGTGGCAGACTGCGGCTGCGACGAGATGTATGAGCGCCACTTCTTAGCATTCTGTTTATTTTGAATTTGCTTCTTTTTCTCTTTTTATGATTCTCGTCTGTGTAAATTCCGCGTTTCGGAACGCTTCAATCTAACTTTCCGCTTTAAATAATAGTAAGCAGTATGTATGGATGATAATTTTATTCAGTTTCTTTGTAGTGAAAACGTTCGTCGAGGGAGGAAATTGGCATAGCGGGGCGATGCTATTGTTATACATTTCGTTTTAAATTGGGGAGCTTTCTTGAATTTACACCCGTGACTTGCAATAGGAGGGTGCGCGAGGCCCTCTTCAGAAGTAAGGCTACGTGTTTGTATCGATTGATCCGCCAAGTGTTTTATTCAGGCACCTTTTAATCTTTTTTCTTTTGTCGGACACTTGAATAAGTCTTTTAGAGAACCCTCATTGTAAATTCTTCGTGAATACCTTTTACGTTTTAATTTGCGTTCAATATGAATTATGTGAAACGATCATCATTGAAAGCCTCGCCCAGGTTCGAGGCGCTTGTTTCACGTTTATCTCATTGTTCTTCATTCAACCGACGAGGCAATTAGTTCCGAGGTATCTTAAAATAAACTCGATATCGATGCAACAAAATGTTGTTCGTATTAAAATGAAGTTGATAACATCTCTCGATCGTTTTCGACCCTCACAATGAATGTGGGGGGCGTTCTGAAGTCGACCACAAAACGAATACAAAACGTTTTATATTGAGTAACGCAACCACACCTATAACATAGATGAAATAAATCTTACGTTTTAGAAGTCTTTTTAATAAAACATAATACATAATTATTATATATATATAATTTATTTTTTTATATATACCTATATCTTTATAATCAATGTAGAATTTACTATTTCTATCAAAACTGACGTAATGTTATGTTATGTTATGTATAGGTACCGTATACATAACATAACACCACGCCGTGTCTGTTTTCCTCGAAAGATTAGGCAGAGGTATAGGTACCTATATTTAGTCAGTTATATTTAAGTTCCAATGTGGGGCGAGCCTATTATTGCCAACAACCAGGCACAAACCCAGACTCCGGGCTGCTACTAAGAAATTCCTGACCGAAAAACCCAATAACACTTTTCTCACGGTTAAAAACGTTGTTTACGTTTGGTTAAGAAAGCTTTTATACAGTAAGTATATCTACACGTAAACTATATTTTTCAGATCAGCTAAAAAGAATTCGTAAAAAATTACTTTAAAAAAAGTAAAAACCGAATTCAAAAACCAAAAACGAATAAAATAACTTTCATAAAAAAACTTAACAGTTTCTGAAGTGTCTTCAATTCTTCTATGCACCTTAGTTTGGCATCGACTTCAGAAGCTCTTAAGTTTTTTTTATGAAAGTTATTTTATTCGTTAACTTTTTTTAAAGTAGGTAAATCTATTTTTCCATTTTTATTTGAATGAGTGTACAATTACATAAGTAAGCCTAAGACGAGCGAAAAGAAGAATCATCAAAATCGGATTAGAAATGCCGGAGATACAGTACCTACATTTATTTATGTAACGTAGTACAGTTCGTTTCTGAAAGTACCTATGTAGATCACGTTAGTGAAAGAATCATCAAAATTGGTTCATTAGTTTTAGAGAAAATCGCGGACAAACATACATACATACATAATACATACGTGTCGAATACTGAACCTCCTTTTTTGAAGTCGATTAAAAAGGAAGCCCTTTTTACGAACGAAACCTTTTTAGCTGATCTTAAAATAACAATGCTTAGCATTACAATAATTTAAATTCCACTGGTTCAATTAAGTACATAATACAGGTCGTTGTCCGGTGATAACATTTAGCAATAAGTATGGTGCCTATTGCATATGTCAAGTATCGTACAATACAAGTTTTTAGACGAAACTCAAGAGTCATCTGCAAAGCGTTCTCGCAAATAGCTTTCGGCATGTTGTCGACAACCGGTGAACCAGTCGGAAGCCACCTGTTTCTTTGCTAATTAACTATATAATAACAAAAAAAAATAAAAAAAAACAAAAAACAAACAGCTAAATATAATATATTGACATTTGAATTTAGGTACGTTAGAAACGATATCATTTTAGTTTCATAACTGCTAATGTTATTAATATTGCGCGATTTACATAAACACTGAAAATTACAGCCGTTTGGCAAACATTCAACGCATAATCAGCCGATAATGTTCCCACTGCTGGGACACAGGCCTCCTCTCGTAGACCGTCTCTACGGGCCGTAAACCAGTACGGGTTGGTAGATATCACATGTCTTCGAATTTTTTGTACTAGGACATGCCAGTTTACTCTCAATGTTTTCCTTCGTCGTTTTGAGAGCAAGGTGATGAAATAATTTACGCAAAGTAGAGCGCCTGCCGGGGGCTAACATTCAATGCAACAATAAGAAACTAAAAGTGATTAGTCGCTGGTGAAAAAATTTTAACCGGTTTTTTTTTTTTTTTTTGTACTCGTAAGTCGACGTTAGCACGGACGTAAAAATATCGCGGCGGGATTTTATCAGGCACTGGATTTTTTTGTTGAGCCGAGCATTGAGAATCCAACTTGACAACAGCAGAGTGTATTCTAGCGCGTCTAAAAAACACACTGTTGCATTTTCAACTCTCGGTGCCAAGCAGAGCGTTGAAAATCTAGTGCGCGAAGCAAAATCGCCGCGATATTTTTACGTCCGTGCGAACGTCGATTTAGAATGTTTGCAGTATAGACTCTGATATTTATTATTACAGACCTGATTATATGCAACTTAAAATCGTAAAAATATCTGTGAGTTTATAATAAATAAAGTAGTAACGAAGTCAAAACTGTACATTGAATATTGGGGTGGTGGGGGTGTCGTTGGATAGGCCGTTCGAAAATATTGTCGGTCTGTGAAAACCATTTTTAGATTCAGGGATCTGTTTGCGTAATAAATGAGTGAAGTCAAAGAGTCCCCCTGAAAACTAAATGGTTGTTTTTGGATATGTGTTAAAATTCACGGCAGTAGTGTATAGATACATATAACCAAATTAAAAGGAAAACTATCCCAGCTAAGTAGGCTTTACAAGTTAACGAGTTATAGTCGACCAACTTACATATGCTGTTGGAAATGTTGGAATTTAATGGGAGTACATGTTTTGCAACTACATTGTTAAGCTTGTTCTTGGGATAAATTCATCCCAACTACGGAACCCTTCATTGTGCGTGGTCCGACGTGCACTTAGCTGGTTTTTATTTTTAAAATATTAATTATTTTATTCGTAGTAAGATTGTGCTTTCTGCCACCTAAAAATAGTTAAAATACATAATACGTATTTTATAATTTGAAAACTGTTATTCTACATTCACTGAGGTCACTGAGCAGTATTTGAATTCATATTTTTCCTAGTTGCCGACATAATAATATGCACGATCAGTAGATTTTAGTTAAAATATGCAGTAACCCGAAAAAAATTGCCAATATATGCACATACATAGGTACCTATGATGGAAACATGCATTTGCATACAATCCAGTCTCAGTTAATACCTATTAATTTATACATTATTTAATTTATAAACATATACATTACCCCTGATACTGGGACTTGACCACGCAGTGATAAACACTTTTATTTACTTCTCTCATACCATGAAACCAGTTGAGCGGCCAATCATTTTAGGGCTAAAAGCGTTGTGGTTAGCCTCCGCAGCCTATATTTAGGGGCGCGATGCAATAAAAGCACATCGCTGTCCGGCCCATTCCCGCACGACTGTGTGCAAGATAAATGGAAGGTCCGGGCTCGGGCCGGCCGCGGCCAAGGAGACGCGTTCTCACGGCCCGTGCCTGCGTTTCTTTCTTTTTGTTTCATCTGGTTTCCGAGTTAGAGGTCGCCGTTGCTCGCTCCGAGACTAGAAGTGACCGCTGCACGCGCGATTGCAGCGATAAAAACTGTGCGAGAGCGACGAGTCCCGGACGACTAACGAGCCTTCACTTACCTGCCGATGTTTTTGTAATGCGCCATTCTTATGCTACATTACGATTCCCGTTACTTCCAATTATAGTTACGTTGCATTTAGTAATAACGAACCATGTGCTGTTGTGTGTTTGTGTGTCGTCTCGTATGTGTAAGCTGATCGTGGCTCTCTCTGTTAATTAGACACGGCTCTCGCACGGCGCAACACCTCTGCTCATTATTTACCGCTTCATTAAGAGCTCACTCGACGAGCGCCTGTCAAAATCTCGCCGAACGCCGTCCCGCGTCCGTCCGCCGCTTGAAATATCGCAGCATTGTCCTACAATAACGCTGTCGTCGGCCTCGTTAATTGTCTTAGTCGACTCTCTTCTTCGCGGGATCTTCTTTATTTGAAAGCGCAACTTTTGAGCTCGTAAAATAGAATGGTCGTTTCCGTTCCCAAACAAACGCATTGCGGTATTGCGCAACATTTCATTACTAAACCACAACTTTTAACAAAAACAAAATGAGAGCATTCGGCTCATTTCGGTAACGTGCGGACACCGTGCCTGCCGGCCGGTAATAGCACCAACGCAACGTTACATTATAAACAATAAAATCCATTACTCTAATGATGATGGATTCAAAAAATCAATTTCGTTTACAGTTATCTATGAAATGTCGGCAGCATTCGCAATCACTACTTGTATCGATCATAGCCATGTTATTTTCATTATAATTTATGATATATGGGCATACTTTTACTTGATTTATGCTAACACATAACCGTTGTTGGTATTCAATATCCTTTCGCAAATAGTCAATCAAACGCCTAATCCAAAACGAGCTTCGAGAAAGACTCGTATTATACCCATACATGACTAACTCTAAAGTTAATTATACACTCATTAATTATATTTCCCAGATCATTTTATTTAATTAATTCTAATAGTCTATAGTAACCGGATCTTCTCGCAGAAATTAGAAGAATAAACTGTGAGAAACGAATCGTTATAAAGCTCGTCATAGGTTGGACTAGTAATTTAAGTTAATTATATGTTATTGGAACCAAAAACCTATTATTCAAAATAGCTTCAAGTTATTTCAAATTACCATTTGGTGCTATGCTAGCAGGTGTACGATTTCAACAGCAAGCTAACGAAGGAGGAAATTGTGCGTAAGTTTAGCATTTATAAACGCGCATTTCCTTTGATGATAAAAATAAAATGCTGTGAATATTTGGCCACAGTAGAGCACCAAAATTAAACATTATTAACCTCCAGTATTATATACAAAATCCACATAATGTATAAAGGCGGCGGACATTTTAAAAGCCATTTAAGGCCAAAGTCTGCGTGCCGGAGCATTGTGATTTCTGTACACGTTTTAATGAATTCGTCCTTCCGGACGTTCCTCGGGCTCCTCGGCCGCTATTCAAAAGAAAATTACAGTGAAGAGCCTCCTCGAAACAAACCCTTTAGGAGTCACGCTTCGTTCTTGCTAAACTTGCTCCAATTATTTCTATTCTCTTTTTGCTTATTCCTTTATGCGAGAGGTCATTATATCGGCGTCAGTTGGTGAGCGCCTCGGATGCCGCGCCATATGTTCTCAGCTGAGCCTTTAAATTTAATCGTGACAGTGAAGTTCGGATAATTGATTAATGGCTCACGGGGCGGACGTGTTTAAACGCTACGGTCATCTTTTTTGCCGGAATCCCCGGTAATGATACGTTCTGATTGTCTTCGAGGGAGTTTAATAAAAGAAGCGCCATATGGCGCGGGCCACAGATTCGCTCCGCCGACAGTTGGTCATAACATGTTACGACATCGATACGAGTTCTCATCTACCTGCTATCAACGGAAACTTGATTTTTTACGCATTTAATAAAGTTACGGAATAGAATTCCAACGTTTTCCAATTTACACTTGACATCTGGGTCACCTACTTGTAAAACTTTTGACATATTATTTGTGTTTTTCATCTGTTCTACTCCTGAAAGTTGGTAATAGCAGCAGCAAAGTTTAAAATTGACCTAATACCAAATATCCAATTAATAAACGTCATCCTTGTTTACCGATCCCAGAGGTCACAAAGTTTTAAATAAACAAACAATATTGGGCTCTTGTTGTTTTGATGTTTGAAAGGCTCAGCATCTCTCGCAACTAAATTATCACAAAATTATCGACTCTAGCAATTATGGCCATTATGTCCCTGGAATGTTTTCAGGGAAAATACATTTTGAGGTGGTTTTTTAAAGCGCTCATTGTAAACCAAGATTTGTTGTACTTATTTTGTTTCCAGGATCCTCTCGACTTATTTCCTCCGGTCTTGGACAGTCGACTTTAGCTTTAAATCCAGTATATTGTGCCACAGATTGGGCGGAGCGCCGATGTCGAGCGGGATGGGAGGGGGCACGCTGGGCAGCGGTCACTGCCAGCTGGCGAACCAGCCGCTGGTGATGCCGGTGTTCCCGCTGCGGGCCAGCCAGCCGAGCCCCGTCCCAGTGTACTCGCCCTCGCGGTTCCACATAGACAAGCGGTGCCAGCACAGATGCACGTGGAAGTGCCTCGCCATCGCCATGATATGCCTCTGCGTCATCTTAGCGGCGATGCTCGCCTACTTTATAGGTAAGAGTTTTTCAGTTATTTTATTGAAAGAATAACATTTATTTGAAAACAGTTCAAGAAACACAAAATACAAATTAAAAACTGGCCAAGTATGTGTTTTCAAGAATTGACCCCAAATCTAAAATTTCATGAAATCATGAGATTTGAGGTCAATTCTAACTTATGGAGTTGTATTGCTGATTCTAATGATTATAATTCTGTAAAGCCATATTAGTTACGGCCGCTAATCATATTTTAATCAACATACAACTTGACACTGACCTGCAAATTGCAAAAACCGTAAGAAAATTTGAATTTCGCGGGCTACCTTAGTGCATTTTTCCCCTTAAGTTACTAGCTTCTGCCCGCGACGCTAAGCAAAAACGAAGTAATAGCGCGGGCAGGCGTTGCGATGCGACGAGTTGGGTCGGGGGAACAAGAAATTTCACGTGGACGACTTGCTTCTGCCCGCGACGTCGTCCGCGTGAAATTTTTTGTTCCCCAACCAATCCCGTCGCATCGCATCGCCTGCCCGCGCCATTACTTACCTACTTCATTTTTGCGTAGCGTTCTCTATGATTTTTTTTTATTTTTGCTCGCCTCCTAAGTGTCCTAGCGTGATGTTATACTTAGCCTTCCTGAAAATTTGGGCTATAAAATGCAAAAATACTTTTCTAAATCCGACTGGAGTTCCAGAGATTAGCGTGTTCAAACAAACAAATAAACTCTTCAGCTATATTATTAGTATAGATATAGATAGATGTCTGTTTGTTGAGGGCTCACTTTCCACATGGAATGGTCCACGTAAGCATAATACTCCCCAATAAAAAATCCAGTCAATAAATCTAGACGCGTAACTAGAATAATTTAATGAGGCAACTCAAATAAACTCGGTAAAGACAACAGTATTTCAATAAGGGAATAAGTAAGTACAATCCTACAAAATCGGACTCACAATCTCACGAATTTTCAATTTGCGATCGTTCAAAGATCACGTCTGTTTTTTCCCACGTTTACATTTCTCATGTGGGTAGGTAAACGACTTTGTACAAATCATCTTTAAAATATCACCAAATAACATCTCGAAAATATCTATTTTAATCAAATTAAACGAGTACGCCTATCTCTATTAGAATCTCGAAGGTTTGTATCATGAACAAAATTATGCAATTCATGCATTCTACGTTCATTAAGTAAGAAGCTTGTTGCAATTCCCAACTTCGGAAACTTATAACTACTGTACTTAAGTTTGATTGAAAAGTTGCGGCCTGATATTTATGAGTAGGCGGACTTAGGCCCTTTGTACTTGGCACGGCTTCTTTACGGTACGGTGTATAAACCGCGCCGTAGAAAAAACGTGTAGCCGTCAACAAGCTTCACAATGATCCATACAACACTGATGGCCGTGCATACATACGGTGTATAAACCGCGCCGTAGAAAAAGCGTGACTGTCAACAAGCTTCCATAGTATTCCGTAGACCGTACTACGCTGACGACCGTGCCTACACACGGCGAATAAATGTCAAAAACGGCGAAAAAAATAGTTATTCACGGCAAGAAAAACATGTGTGTATCGGCCTTCGTCGTTCTTTGAAATTTATTGTTAAGTCTCAAGTATCTGTAATACATTAAACATACAATTTCATTAATCCACAGTTAACGAACTACACTTCGAACGACAATTTTACTCGTAACAGCAGACAGTTAAACTAACTCCGTGTAGGCTGTCTTTAATATTGAAATATCCAACTACGAGTTACACTGTCGATACATCTTTGTTTCTTAAATCACAGCGGGATGTGCGGGACTCTCGTTAAGACAGAATTTTTATTAACTCGCTCGGAATGCCGATTAGAATATTCATAACATTATTCTTTCACAATCCATTAGCGTTAGTGTACGGCCTTCGTTGGGACGTCAGTGACAAAAGTTTATTGTAACCATAATGACGCAATGTGGGTTAAATCCATTTCAATTTTTCAAAAATAAAATAAATCGTTTTGTAACCCATAGACAAGGTATCGGTTAGCCTTTTAGTAAAACTGACTCCCACGTTCGTTACAAAGATAATTTAATTTAGGTATGGATCCGCCGACTGCGGTTAAACAATACCGCAAAATGTTGGCGGTTGCAATGCCTTTGTTGTCCTGTCAAAAATATTGCTTACCATTCAAATTGCTATTTCAAATACAAATTCAGACTAAAACTATTAACGTTATTACATGTCTGAGCCTAATCCTGCGAGCTCGCAATCTGATTGTTTTACCAGATTACAAAGCAATGTAAAATTGCACTCGTATGCTTTTATCCCCTTAATGCCGAATCGTGCCTGAAGCGGGATTCCATCCAATTAAGGGGCTAGTTCTCGTACTGTATGATTGGAAACCGACAAAGGAATAGCCCTCGAGGGCTACACAAGATTATATAGTCCCTCGGACTTAACTCGCACTGAAACAGTAGCAAAAATTACTTTTGCTTTTATAAAATGCAACCTATTTGAGGACTAAAACATTTCCAATGAACAATGGAAATGGTTATTATTTAATGCTAACATTAGTTCCATTTCTGCCGCGCTATCTAGGTACCTATGTACCTACTTAGTTATTTATTTTCACTGTTTACCTTCGCATGTAAATTCAACACGTTTTATAACTATAAAAACAATAATCATACGTCGTAAATGCTTGTTTAAACACCGACTCCGACTTCAATCAAAGTCTTTTTTCGTGTTCTCCAAAGTCATGCTAACGGAAAACAACCATAAAAATACTTTTATTCATTTATCGTTATACGACCAAATCATAATAGAAAAATATTTCCATCATCATCACACCGAACTCAATCACTGAAGGTGATAAATTCAAATATTCACTCCGTGCATGCAAATGAGTTGATTAAACATTGATGTTTCAACGAAAATAGACGTTGACCATTAGTCTTTTATCATTCTTTGTTTAGCCGGCATCCACAGAGAGGTTAGTAAAAAACAAAACAAACATCAGAAAAATATAAATGATGCGCCTAACGCAAGGCAACGCGCTGCGTGCCTCGGCCGCGCGCGCCCATGTTACAGCCGTTATAAATTATCTTACACTTCCACGTCCCGTGTTATTTCACTACGAATACATCAGCTACTCGCAATCCCTGCGTACCGGGTACCGGCCAAACGACCAATCATAATTTATATACCTACATGCAAAATGCTTCATAAATCGCAAAAATAAATCCCTGTTTGATTTAACAACGAACAACTAATCACTTCCTTGTGGTATAATAAAACAATACATTACATTTTATATCTAATGGAATGGCACATTCTCTCAACTGCATGTAATGCTTATTGCCGTACCGAATGTACCCATATGTAGCGAAAGCATTTTGCGCTAACGACGGAAAGACACGGAACTATATATAAAGGACCTTACACAGTTGCAAGTTTACACAAAAACATGCAGCGGTTCTATATTTGTAACAACCTCGTTAGGAGTTTAGTTAACCCGAGAAGTTAAAACGTTACGGCCTTTCAGTATTACGTATGGGTAAGTACAGTTACAATCAAGAACCATTATCTGCCATTATCTGTAAGTGATCACCAGCATTACTCCCAAACCACAGCACACGACGAGGCTTCACAAAATAACATGAACCCGTCACCGTCACGGGTCGCGCCCGGCGTCCCCGCCGCCGCTGACGACGATATACTGTTGGCCTCAATGATATTAATATAATATCATTGGTTGGCCTATATTCGAACACACATTTACCCTGCCGATGCCGAGCCCTCGCAATTATACTACAACAACTCGAACGATAATGACTGTGTATTCTTTGTAACTCGTTATTACTGAAATTATCATCTCAGTACTATTTTACACTCATAAAACATTAAAGTTTTTGTTCTGTGTTAAATTATCGAGTTACTCGGAAACACTATTCGAACAAAAGTGTTCGGTTTTCCATTAATGACGTAAGCACTCTCAAAGAAGTTATTTCCGAAATTCGAGCCTAACGAGGGTGAAGAAAAAATGTGTTGTTACTGTCAATGTCGTGGAGCTATTTGGCAGGATAAGAAAAGGAAATAAGTTCGGCTAAAGCGTCGTATAAATGTGGCCACTCGAGTTCCAGGAATTCCTAAGTTCGTTTATGTAAAAATACTTAAGCATAGAGTCAATAACGTTCTTTGCAAAGATTACGTTTACTTAAGTAGCAACATAAATGAACTCCAAATTCTTTTACAGCGTTTTTAACAACTAAAGTTGGAAAGCATAAACACCGTCAAAGTTAGAATGTTTTAATTTCAAGTGGTAAACGCGCTGTCTATACATATACATATGACTATGTATAGGGTTTGCCCCTACTTGGGCGACGTCACGCGAATCCCGTATAACAGTGGAACATTCGTAGAAACAATATGTCGTTGGGTGCACAGCCGCATTGCCATTTACACTGAAAGTGTTCACTCGCTGTAATGTCGGGAAATTACTTTTGTTTATTTCCCTTCAAGCGAAGTCTTTTCAAAGTGGAGGGTGGCCGCGACGGCAAATTATGTACCTAATACTGACTCAATTAGAGGCTTAAATGACCATTTATTCCGAATTAAATTGCTTCCTGTACTCAAGTATATTTGTATAGCTTCAATAACACTTGTGCATCTTATATCTTATATTAAAGATAGGTATCAATCTGCCTAGCCTTTTCGCAACTTTGTTAAGGTCGGCTTCCAGTCTAACCGGATGCAGCTGAATACTAGTATTTTACATGGAGCGACCGCCAATCTGACCGCCACAACCCAGTAACTGGGTTGTGGCGTTATACCTCTTGTAAGACTGGTTGTCAGACTTCGGGCTTCTGACGACCCGAGATCCACGAATGACAGCCGGGACCAACGGCTTAACGTGCTTTCCGAGGCACGGAGGAGTCTCCGTATGTAAAGATGGTCACCCATCCACTGAACAACCCCGGCAAGCGTAGCTTAACCTGATGGATTGCCGTGCGGTTGTTATTAGTTAGCCACGAGCTCCTCCTCTCTTATTAAAGTTAAGTATCCCTATCTTTAATAACTCAAGTTAATGATAACTTTGAACTTCTATTATCTTTGTTCTAATCTGGAAGTAAAAGATAAACATTGAGTCTATCAGTTTGTTAATCCGTTCTATTTAAACTCTTTTAAAACGTTCAATTATTTTCGTTCGTAAATATTGCTTACTCCATTATGCGTCTTTTTATTTTAGTGAAACTGAAGGAGACAAAGACACTATAGTTTTCAAATACAGGAGTACTTAATGATTTAATGCAATAACTTGGAGCGTATTAGCGTTTAAAATAGTAATTATAAACGCTCCTCGAATGTCTAAACTATAGTTTCAATTTAAGTTAAGCCAGCGTTCTATTAAACAGTTTAAGCAAACACTAAATAATACGCTTGAAGCACGCTACGTGAACCGCTAACAACTTCACTGTAGTTTCGGCAACGCGTTCTACTTCAGCTGAAACAAAAACTTGTTACATACATACAAAACTAACTCTTATGAGCACTGAAGGGTTTAGCATAGGGTTTAGGGTAAAGCATTATTGCTACTATTAGATGGAAAGCTCAAAGCGCATTTCGAAAATGATTTTATATTAATGTGGTAGAAGAAAATTTCAGGTTTTTCCTCCAGGAAATATTAAGCTGTTGCTTTCTAAAATAAAATCGCCATTAAACTTATTACATATATACATTGGTAGGCAGAAACTACAGAACACCACTTGCTGCGCCTGCAATCCTTTTGCCTCATTTCCGTTCCTACATCTGGTTATACACGCATGCCAGTTGCGAATACTACGCACCTGACCTTTCTGAAGAACATCACCAATAAGGTCACTAAATGTCTTCTTAGGGCATTCCCTCCCGGCGTTTCCACACATCTGCTTTGTAAATACCTTTCATTCATCTTATTTTTCAATAAACTTATTAATTTTACAAATAAAACAAAGTATCTCTCAGTATTTATGTTATGGGGCAATGACTGCTATTTTAGACAGCCCAAGATATTTATTCCAACTCACACAGTTTTATATAAAGACTCAATAAAATAAAGTCAGCCGATGCTTCTTGAAAGTAATGTAATGAACCGAGTGGATGTAAGGTGTCTCAAGTCAATGAGGCTTATCGTATCGGATCTCACTTCATTTAGAGACCCGTTAAATTATACAGGCGCGATAAGGCAGCATGTAGCATATCGCCTATCGATGGCAGCGGCGACCTGTCCACTTCAAAACGATATACGCTTTTTCTAACAAGGCGACACACACGCCTCGAAATTACCACATTTAGATTCCCGTAAGATAATATCAAAACCAATGAATCTGTTAAACGCTACCTATTTAACTGTTTTACTTTCGACTCCTACTTTTTTACTGAACTTTCATTAAAATAATGATTTGAATTGAAATAACAATAAAATATTTTCGGACACGCCTCTTGGCGTTCCGGATTTGTATCAAATAAAAACCGGGTCTGTAGTTTAATCCGACATAAATCTCTGGGTTTGCGCCGGTAGTTTTAGTGATGTAATGAAAAAATGTGAACCATCTGTTGCACCCTTCATTACGTGTATGGTGTATGAATGGGGGCAAATACAGCACCGTCAACTTTTTAATGTAATTGAAAATTTGAGGACCCCAAATGTTTTATTAAAGCTCTCTCTGTGAGCGTTAACGCTTTTGAAGTGGCTCGCGCGCACGTTTGTGCGATCGGTGACGCTTTTGTTGTAAAAATAATACTGTGATACAAATAACAAACCACTATTTTGTTTAGCATGCTAAAATATTATATGGGGCAAACAAAAAAAATAGAACGTGGACAACTGTTTTATCAAAAGCTTAATTTATGATTTATTTTGTAAAACTAACATAATATCCACTTACATAATATGTCATTATTACATAGGTATCTATAGTTATTAGCAATATCTACAGTTAAACATAACAACATTTTACATCCTGTTATAACCGGTACTGTCCATCTTTTTATACTTACTCTTTTTTATTGATCTAACGTATCGATTACCGACCGATTTATATAGCTTAGGTATAGTACACAGGACACGTTATTTGTAAGACAACTCAATATGTGTCATAACATTTCTAATACGTGGTTATTTCATAAACAAACCCAACATTTACCCATAGCTAACGAGTTTCATGAAGCATAACTTTATTTAATGACAAGATTTTATGATGATGTAATCAAAATTTGGATTTGTTTGTCTTCCCTGAGAAAATGGGGCAAACAAACCGCGACCTCGTGCGAACACAGTTAACATGCTCAAGTAACAAGGACAGGGATATTAGATCCTGCGTGTAATGAAAGGAGACAGCACACATGAACACGGGAAGATTTATCACGTGACTAATGCGAGAATGTGCGACGGCGCGTCCGTCCCCGGGGACACTATCAAACGAGTTTCGCTCCCCCAACGCACGATGCAATCTATGCTGAATCGTATTACAATAAATTGTATTAACTCGAAAAATAGTGGAGATAGCAAACATAGTCCATCTGCACACAATCGTCGCTTGCATCGGCCGGCGACCTCGTCTACTCGAGCACCCTCCATTTCCTACCCGCCGCAGCTCAATACACAAAATTTATAGATTTTACGAGGGATCATCGGGAAAAGTCGCGACTTACCACATTGTCATATTTTATTTTCTTGCGAGGAAATTACTTCATCTTTGCTCGTTTATCTGAAAACATTGTGTACGATGTATGTTATTATTTTCTGAGTAGAGCTCTATCTAACTGAATATGATGTTGGTTGGGGTTCATTCAAAACATTTTTAGCTTTCATAATAATGCTATATGTTGTAGGTAATTCTTATATATGTCGAACATCAATGACCGTTCAAGTTTTTATTCATATTTATGACTGTTTGTAGAATTATATTTATTTCCATTCCATCAATATTTGATGCGGGGCAACGCACTACTACATGTTTTACGCTTCAAGTCTTTGAACTCAATAACATATCTCATTTTAGAAGTATGATTTTAAATCCATCTCGACATACGCATGTAGCATTAACACTGAATATAAATTGCCTGCTTAACTATTGGTTGTTAAGCCGATAAAGGTTATTGTCATTGAACTATCTACCCTCAGCACGGTATAGTAAAGTTAAATTGTCCAATCCTCAGCGCAAACGGCCAAATGGCGTCAACGTTTCGCGATCTTATCTGAGAGTAAATCTTGGGGATAGATAGGCAACTGTTGGGCCGGCCAGATAACTTAATTGCTCCGACACCGCTGGGGGTTATCTGGACGAATTATGGAATGTAACTGCAAACACTTAACAACGTGTTGGAGAAAATATTCACACATAAAATTTAATTAGTAAATTGGCTCTACAAAAACATAACCACATGTCTCTCGACAAATTACTGAACATGTTAATTAGCCGGAACAAAATCTGGGTTGCGTCAATTAAGTCTATATGGATTGATATATTGCCCTTGACGCAACGCACGACATATTAGGCGCACATCCTGCGCACGCTCCGAAACAAATAAACGTTGCATCCCCATCCGAGCACAAATCCTGAGCGATCGTGAGCTTCTTACTGAACTAATAAATGAACGCAATAAATTCTCTTTACATTACTGACATTCAATGGCTCCCTTGCAGTTTCTATTGAATATTCCGCTGTAGTATTAAAAGGGAAAGTGCCTACTGTACATATTTCAGTGCTTTATAAAAAAACACTCCTAATAAATTACATCGATTTGATGCTTCAGTAGCTTCAAAATAAATAGTAATTTCGTCAAGACTCGTGTCATCTGAGCCCGTGCTTTTCTTAGTTAACACCGTGAAGAATCATCCAATTAGATTGCGTAGCGCGGCATTTTATGATCGATTCGATAGCCAGCAACTGTCGCATAATGAGGAGACAACAGCATTCTCCCGAACAAGAAATGGTTGGGTGTCGAGCCACCTACGTGCTTGCTGAGCCCGGCCCGCGGCAGCGGAACCAATTGCTCCGTCACACCGCCACGAAATGCAGCACAGCCGTGCTTCGCTTAATTAAAACTCGACGCGACGGGACATCACGTCACCTACCCTGCATTCATACACCTCTTAAATTTTAAAATGACATCTCTTATTGTGTCACATTTCGTAACACATTGCGCCTAAACGATGCCCCGCGCCCCGCGCCTTTGTGAACTCTAATAGAATTACTGCTCGGCTACTGCGCATTATCGATGTGAGCCATCGATAAGAAACAAACTTAACGGAAACTTAATTGGATGACCGGCTTTGAGAGAAAGATTTGGATCGTAGAAATTATTTTCTATTGATAAAAAATACGACTAACGATTTGATACTTTGTTTTAAAATCACAATTTCTTTGTTGCAGCGTTATCGTCAATTAAAAGTAATATAGACAATTCAAATTGCATCCTGGTACAAGATGTGAAAGCAGTAACACATGCACAAGGAATTAGGGATGCCTTATCAACGTCATCACCTTCAGACGGTATGTTAAAACAATTTTCAATTATGTACTGATTTAGGTTTGTACTTTCGACATATTCAAGAGGATGTAAAAGATTTTGCACGTTTTATTGCAGAATCAATATCAACTTCGTCTTTAGGCGGGTGGTCAACTACAGCGGAAGCAGCGTTAGAATCAGCAATAATACCACAGCAAGCGCAACAAGCAGCACCGCCGCCTTGGTCACCCGCGTTAGAAGTTAGAGAATTCGACGAGTTACACAGCGCAACTATACCTGCTTACCAATTTTGGAGTTCTGAATTCCGCAACAAACAGCCCGCCTACGTTAGCCTTAACTTCACAGTTCCCTGGGGAGCTAATTTCGCCGTATATGGTAGGCGAAATGTAGCTCCTAGCGTAACACAATACGACTTTGTAGAATTCATTCGAGGCGGTAGGGTCGACCACAGACTAAGGCGTAGAAGAAGTCCGTTCAGAGATAATCGCTTTCAAAGTAGTCTTAACGATTGGGATGCACTATTGAGCACGATTAACCCACTGCATAGATGGAACCATACGATAAGCAAAAGGTCAACGGATATGAGAGTAAACGTGAGCATATTGCAATATCTCGACACGGGAAGATGGTTTATATCTGTATACAATGACGAACTGCAGCCACACAATGTTGAAATGATTGTTTCTGAAGCGGAAGGAGTCACTAACTCGTGTCCAGATGATTGTTCGGGTCACGGGTCATGCTACCTCGGGAAATGCGAATGTATGGACGGCTACGAAGGACACGACTGTTCGAAAAGTAAGTACAAACTATTCATTAAACGATTATTTATTACCATCGTAAAGAAGTGCGTAAGTAATAACTCACATTTGCTTTCGCAGGTGTATGCCCAGTTCTTTGTTCGGGACACGGCGCGTATGCAGGTGGTGTATGTCACTGTTTGGAAGGGTGGAAAGGCCCGGAATGTGACGTTCCAGCACACGACTGTGAGCCGGCAGACTGTTCCGGAAGGGGTCAATGTATCGCCGGCCATTGCCACTGTAAGGCTGGATGGAAAGGACAAAAGTGCGACGAAGGTAAAATATTTTTCAAACTTGAACAACATTTTAAATTGTGATAAAGGATATCAATAGAAATTCTGACTTATTTAATAAATATGTTCAGAGGACTGCCTTGACCCAACCTGCGGTGGCCACGGATCGTGTGTGCGTGGTAGATGCGTATGCCGCGCGGGATGGCGCGGTGCCTCCTGCAGTGAACGTGATGCGAGGGTCCAACGATGTCTTCCCGCATGTTCCCAACGCGGCGTGTACGACCTAGACGCAGGGAGATGTGTTTGTGACCCACTTTACACCGGAGATGATTGCTCACAAGGTAATAGCTACAAACAAGTATGAAGTATTAAGTATGCCTTACTTGTACATCGGCGTTTTAACTGCATTTCTACTTTATAGTGGTATGTTCATTGGACTGCGGGCCGCACGGTGTTTGTGCCGAGGGCGTGTGTCGATGCGATGACGGCTGGACCGGCTCCATGTGTGACCAACGACCCTGTGACACGCGCTGTCACGACCACGGACAATGCAAGAATGGCACGTGTGTGTGCACACAGGGATGGAATGGCCGACACTGCACTTTGCGTAAGTTGCGACATTCCTATTCAATACTGTATGTTCTTTGTTTCATGCTGCACATATTGAAAATATTGAAGGATCTTCGGCTTTTCTGAGTCTGATTTCTGAAAACAACTCTAATTCCATGAATACAATATAATCCAAGTCAACTTTGCATTGCAGTTGTTAGTGGAATGATCAGAAAAACATTACCTATCTACTACCACTTGACTAATTGCTCATTGTACACAGCTGGTTGTCCAAATGGCTGTACTCGTCATGGACAATGTCTTCTGGAAGATGGAGTGTACCGCTGTTCCTGCGCTGATGGCTGGGCCGGCACCGACTGTTCCATCGCACTCGAACTGTCTTGCAACGACAACGAAGATAACGATGAAGGTAAGTGCTTCTCTTTTACAGAAAATACGCTCAAAAATAAGACCGATTAATTTAAACAATCCAAACAAACCAAATTGGCTGTCACTTGACAATGGCTACACTTTTGAAGATGGCATGACGGACTGCTCCGACTCGGAATGCTGCAGTCGACCTGAGTGCGCCGAGCACATCATGTGCCTAGCTTCCAACGATCCAGTAGAAGTACTCCTCAGAAAACAGCCGCCTTCTGTCACCGCGTCCTTCTACCAACGCGTCAAATTCCTCATAGAAGAAAACTCAGTCCAGAGCTACGCACACATGGACGAATATTCTGAAAGGTATGTGTAGCATAAGAAAACGTCTGAAATGTTAACAAACACCAAATCACTTCATGTACGTAAAAGATGTCGTTAGTACTAACATAATAGCTACTAACCATTTTAGGATCAGTAAACTAAAAGACAATACAACGATATCTTTTGCACCAGTTGGTTTAGGACTGACCTGTCGGTTTTGCACAATTCATGAATAATTTATATTTGCACTTTACAATGATTTTAGATCCGTGATATCATCGCCGTACTGTAATGTATAACCGTAAGAAGAAGATACAAAATTCATTACGACATAAAATGATTTAGGAACTAGCACCTTCACCATATAATTCCCGCTCATCTTCCTAAACCTCTCCGAGGATTTGGTGTGGTTATTTTAATTTAATTGGTAACTTCAAATACTTTTCTAACTTACAATTTATTTTCTCATCTGGTGGAAGTGTTTTGATTTTCCTCTGTTTTCTCGAGTGTAAAAATTATGATTTATTGTTTGCGATCCTAGCATGGTTATGTTTTACCAATGAAGTTATAATTTCAATTATGAGTTTTTGTATTTTATTATTATTATTTTTCACACCAGATCCGATGTGTTGTGTATTGTCTAATGTTCATCCCTTGTGTGTGTCTAACCCTACCTGTTTGTCTAAACAAAACAAAAGCGTATTATGAATAACAAAATGAAATTAGAAATAAATCAGCGCTCAAAAGCTTTCAAACAGTTTTGTTTGTCTTCAAAATAACTTTACATAAGTAAATAAGGTAAAAGAAAAGAAACTTGAATCATGAAAGCATTATTTAAATCACCATGTAGATAGATACCTACAATCTTGATACAGAAATAAACATGCAAGTTTAAATTGACATAATTTTTCTAAGACTTACTTTTATACCACTTACTTTAATACTTATATAACGATCTATTAGAAAACTCTTAAACGCGTCTTTCATGATCTAAGTTGGTAAACAAATTCTTAAAGTTTTTATTTGCCCTACTTTATACCGTGTGCGTTAATAAAACTTCGAACGATCTCTTAAATAAATAAGACAAAGCAAAACTGAATAATAAAAGTAGTCAACCCACCTCGCTTGATATGCAAAAGCGCCTCTAAAAGTTTGTTTGCATTAAAACACGAGCCGCTTCACTATTTTATTTAAGTTCAAAAGTCTAGAGTGGTTATATTGCGTTCTGGCATTTGTTCCATCAGCCCTTGTATACGTAACACATGACGGGTTCCTCCGTGCATTCACCATCCAGCATGTTTTCTCTCCACATTCGATCTTTGGTGCAGCCTGCAATTGCAACTTTTCTAAATTTATTTGTATTGAATCATATTGCATATGACCTGTCGGTCAATAGTGGTGGTTGTTCTAATGCAAACGGGCTTCGTCTGTGAATCGATTCGTAATTAACAGAACTTTGATTGGCAAATACAGTGTTAAAACGCAAGCTAACCAATATAGACGAGTGCAATCGGCCGGAGCGGTTGCTAAACCGGGGTGGGGTTGCACTGAGGGATGTAGGTATCTGTGTAGTAATCTGTCCTGTCTTTCTGTGTCCCTGTGCCGCCGTGTCCGCCACTCCTAGCGAGTTCTGGAATTCCTTTACACCATGGTAAGTGTCAGTCAGCCCGCCCTCGCCCCTCAGTGTTCAGTATCTGTTCACCTCTTCCCTTTTGTTGCGAATCCTGCATATGAGTGTGATGCCGGTGACCTCCGCGTGTCCCACAACAGACACGCGGACGGTGCCACTGACGCTTTTTCACTTTTCGTTCAATCCTTTGTCTGTATTCGTTTCATTCTCTATGTGTATGTAACATCTGTATGTTTGTCTTGAATGTTATCGTGTGACTGCGACAAAATCCTCGCAATCTCAGCGTAAATCAAGCACCGCCGACGCGACGGTCCGCAAACGCCGCGTCTCTTTTCAAATATGATTTGCCGCAGTCACAATTGTATTTTGTACTGTTTATTTGTCTCGTCTACTGTGCTTATATTATAGTTCACATATATACTATGGAATAATTTTGTTATACTATATGAAACTTAGGAAAATCATTTACGCTTTCACGCAAAACGTTTTTAACACAATCGATAGGTGTAGGGCTTGCAAAATATACAAATCGTCGCGAATTGTATATTATCAATTGAGCAAAATTTCAGCGAACACGCAAATTAAGCTTCAAATAAACTTACCCTTTTATGTGTTCCTTACCCTTTGTCTGCGTCTTTCATCTGTTAACCAACCCCCTACCCTTCGCCCGAGCTCTTTATGTGTTTAGATCCTCACCCTTTGTAACTAACCAAAACACAACTTATTTGAATGTATTCCTACTACTTCACAGCGATACGATACCAAAATTGTCGACATTGTACATTACTACCATCGCTTCCATTAATCAGTCATCGACGACATTTTATTACACTTTGAAATTGGTGCAACGAACGTATTTTTCTCGATTTTCTTTCATCGCTTTCAGAACTGTCCGCCTCTGCACCAGCATTTATAACTGAATCTTCCGCATTTTGATGTCTGGATGGCAGTACAGTTCTTAAAGCGTTGTATTTGATACTGTTTTGGGTTTTTGTTGTTTTTAACTCTACCAACTGCTAATGTGTTTTAATGAGATTTCTACCCATTCAATAATGTTAAATTTGTAATGACCGTCAGAAACATCCAATAATTATTAATGACTTGTCCTCTTTTCAGATACAACTTTACTTAGTTAGTATATATAAACGTGTGTTATGATAATAATATTTAAAAGTGCCCTGTAACTGTTACAGATAATATTTTGGGAGGTGCCAATCTGCTTACAATGTTTCTTTTTAGGTATATTTTTCATAACCGTATCATATGGCATTTACAGTCGGCCTTCGCGGAAACACAATGAAGAGGATGAAAACTTTTACGATATCATATTCTTAGAAGTGGCATTGCTAAATACGTAGTTCTTGGTAACAAATAAGAAAAATGTTTTACTACTTAGCTTTACACATAAAATATTTTATTTCTTTTTGTTGATTGAACCTATCTAGTGTTTTATATTACACAAATATATTTTATGATATTTTCAAATGCGTTCGTCTTGATGTATTTCAGTTGATAAACTGTCGAGGATAAAAATCGTAAAAAAATGTCTGTTATTCAAAAACGAAAAAATATGTAAAGCTTAGCTAAGAGCTTTTGCTTATCAACGCGTTTATGTAGCCACGACGCTTGCATTAACATTATAAACGCAATCGTGATAATACAGTACCTATACCTACGTTATTATATTGTTGGCAGTTTATGTTACTCATTTCATAGGGATTTAGATTTATTTCAATAATAGGTAGGTATTGTGGCGTCAAGATATTTAGTCTTTGTATCAAAGATGAAGTAGTCTCTTCGTCTTCTATTCAAAACTTAATTCAAGATCATTGATTTTGATTGGAGGATTATTCCACTTTGCCCTACTAATCTGTCCTAATCTCGTAGGTACGAATAGTTTCAATTTGTTTCTTTAAGTAAAACATTTCTTTATTTTCACCATAGGTAATGTTTAATTAAATCCAACAGTAGCAACCCTAGTGGGAAAGAGTGAACTCAGAGTTTATGTGACTGCAATTTGTCCCACCAAAATCAAATAGTGGGACACGGTGACTTTGTCCCACAGACAGATTGGTGGGGCAAAGTGGAATAATCCGGATTGGATTGTGAATGAAACATTCAGTAGGTAGGTAGTTTGCTACCATCTCATAATGAACACAATCTATGAAACATTGGGTTCAACTAAAACTTGGTAACCAACAACGTTCTAAAACCAATGATTCAAATTGATTGTTGTTATGTTAATTAACGCTAAAAGCAAACATAATCTCTTGTTGTTGTCCGATCGTTTATGTCAGCATTTTCCTTGTGCACTTTCAGCGGACAGATTTTTGGCCCTGATATCGGTTTTCACGTCGTATTTTTAAAGCTTTTTGCGCCCCCTGCGGAGACTCGCTCCGGGTATCCGAGTCAAGAGATACATTACAAAGTAAAACTATGTTCGCGCGGATAAAGTAGTGAAAACCATTTTCCATCAAAATATTTACTTATACCTAATTTTGTCCATAATCAAACCTCACAACAAAAACGAATAATAATTCTTCCAATTTTAATAGTAATGATTCCGCGAACATTTCTTGCACCAATTTCATCTCTCATGAATATGTAACCGAACATTCAAACATGAAGTAATATAACAAAATTGATTGACTATGGTTTGTGTGGCAGCTGTTACATGCATACATACCTTTCTAGGTAGATTTCCGTTTACGTTACTTTCTATGGTACTTAATTTATTAAATTTTTATTTTATTGGCTATTTAGAGGATCTATAAATAAAATGTAAACAGAAATGTGTCCTAGAGAATTAGCTGATCCTAATACGAGAATGTGCAATGCTAAGACTTCTTATTTATTTTATTTTTCGATATTATTTTCATACTTTACTTCACTCTCACAGCGTCTACACTATAAAATATAAAGCATAGCACGAGGCCTCGCTCAAAGTTTTATGATCGAAGGTGTGCATTCAACGATACGGTTCACACATAATTTTGATGTCTTCTATCTTTTACATCAGGGGCTATTGTTAAATTCTAAAAATGCATAGGTAAGAATACAAGGCATTAAAATAGCTTGTTACGTATTAAACGAAGAAAAAACTAGAAAACATAGAATAGGGAGATTTACTCAGTTTAAATCTTAGGTTTGAACTTATCCTTTTTAAATCGTCTTAAAAACCTAAAGCCACTTTGGCGCCAAAATACTTACCAAAAACAAACTTTTTTTTTGCGAGATTCTATTTTCCATTCATAAATGCCCACAACAGCCTCTTAGTTCTTCTATGTGAACCGTATCGCTGAATGCCGGGTGCTGTGGCTCCTGGCTCGAACTGACGTGAGCTGGTCTGTGCAGCCGCGTGTCCGTGATGCGGGGGCAGGTGGTCTCTCCCCAAGGCCTCGGTATCATCGGCATCAGAGTCTCCGTGGATCGAGAGGCTCGCTTCGGATTCACGCTGACCAGACAGGGTGGATGGTTAGTAAATAAAAAAAGTTATACTTTTTTTCTACTGTTTTGTCTAGGTTTATAAAGAGTCCTCATTGCCGTACGTCGGTAAGTGCGTCGACAATTCTACTTGACATGGTAAGTTTATGGTGCCTCGGCACGACCTTTGAGCTACTGACTCTCTTCCCTTTTTTACTGTTCAGAGATTTTCGTTAAAATTTAAATTAGTGTAATTGTTGAACCGTGTTACCTGACGATAGCACTCTTTTTACTGTGAAATCTTCAGATGGCTTTTGGCGACAAGTAATACTTTCGAAATTGACGCCTAGTGGCATAATCAAATTCTCAGTTATAACCTCCAAAGTTAAGTTACTATTTGAGCTTAATGAATCAAAATGGGACCCATGTGCTGTCCCACGAATCCGATACCTATCTGGTAGCAAAAAACAAGTTATTCAAACTCTTTAGGAATTACCCAATTCTTTTTTATTTACCTATTATATTATTTTACTTTTAACGGCAAAATTAATTAGTCTACACTCAATGACATACATTATCTTGGCATTCAAGTTATTCAGAATCCTACTCAAAGCTGCAAGTGTGACTACGATAGACCGTTAAGTCATTTTAATTGTTGTGTTTACTTCAATTAAGTATCAACCGACATTATAGCATGAGCAAGGAATTTTAGTAATTACAGTCGTTTGAAAACGCCACCCATTAAGAAACATTTAAACGTAATTGTTTCACATAAGAGAAAAATACGAGAAAATGTGTAAGCGCTCATTATGGTGAATCACCGTAACACTATCTCGCAGCGTAAATAAACGAAAAGAAATAAAATAATTTGGCATCAGGCAATCAGGACAGTTACCATGTCAAAACAATGTTTAAATGTAAGCTTTATAACGTCAAAGAATAGAAAAATCCCATTAGTCACAACGACCGTTGAGTCATGGAACTAAAATTGTCTTAAAGAAAATAATTGAACGTTGCATGACAAACCGAGATATTTGATCAAATATGTATACAAGCATTTGTGTTATACGTATAGGATCGTCATTAATTTTCGGACACGGTGTTTTATATTGCTTGCACGTACGTAAAAGCATCAAGTATGAAATCGAATTAGACGGCGGAACGAAACCTGTATCATGTGAACGTGTAATCAAATAACGCGTCACGTTAAAGCTTTTAAAAATCAATTACCTTAACTCAGTAACTGTTTACGTGTAAGTAGCTTCTTTCCGAACTTACTACAAGGATAATAGTATATATGTAGCTTCCCTATATGCACCATCGATTAAATTATCAACTCGGGTGTGCTATTTAATGTTGGCATAATTAAAGTTCGAGACTATCTTGCTTACTGTAATGACATTTTCAATAACGAAGCACGATTTTCAGCATTCTTCGAAACAAACAAAAAACGTTCACCGACTTTAATTTTTTATTTCCTCTCAAGATCGCAACACGAAACGTTTGAAAAAAATGTAATGGGAAGAAACGTCACAATTTTTTCCTTTTATTGGAAGTGCTGATCATCAAACTAAACCCCTGCTCAACACGTTTCGATAACAAACTCTCATTAAAGATAAAAAAACGGAGGTAAGAAACAAAGAAAAAGGTGAAAAAATATTGTACGGCGTTGCTTAAATTAATGACAAGAAAAATATTATAAGGGATCATTAAAACGTAGGAACGGAATACGAGTACCGACCAACGGTACTTGGTACAGCATTTCTACATTATTAACTGCAGTTTTATCGTGTTAGGACTAACGAGCGTTTTACACATTATTTAGTACCTACCGAGAGCCGAACAGCAGCCTAATTGCGTAACACACTATCAATCGGAATCGGTTTCATTTTGACAGTTCAACAACATTCATTGCGTTATTTACGTTGTCGAGCAGACAAATTTTTTGAACTTAGGAAGCAAAGTATTAGCAATTTGCTTCAAAATTATTCAGATTCCGATCGATCCTAAACTGATCTCTTTAGGGCACTTGCTAAATTATAATCAGAATGATATACCCAAAAGCTTCGTAGCTCCGATTAGGGTAGGCGAAAATTAATTAGCATAGCATCAGGGAAATCTGGTGTAGGTAGTTTTTTCCGGTAGTTTTATTTTTGTTAGCAATACGGGTTGAAGTACGGATAGATAGACCTACACTGAGCTTCCTCATTCACAAATTCTAGACATGACTTTCGAATTTACTCTCTTAATCGGGAAGTTAATGCGATTAATCCTAAACTGAAGTAATGAGGGGTAACGATGGCGTAGGCGTAACTTTTTGGACTAAACTGAGACAGTTTTTGGAATAAAGTGATCTGTAGACAGGATCTCTCTAGGAATAAGGAAGGATGATTAAATAACTTATGGGTGATTTTTAAACAGCGTAACTATGAATAATTTATTCTGTTTTTCTTCGTCTATAATTTATAGTCTGATTTGGTTTATTTTCTTATATTTTTATCAAACTTCTCATTGCCTAACGTCTTCGTACTTTAATTTATGATAAATGCAACTTAGGTACTTCAATTATCCCGGAGGACACGGTGGAGCATACAGTGGAGGTCTGCCCGGCTTGGGCGGAGCACCGCCGTGTTCTCACGGAGGCGATCGGCGGCGGCGATCTCTCGTGTCCAAACCTGGTCCAGGCCATGGTGCGGAGCGAGAGTGCATGGGAGGCCGTCACCTCCTTCTGCGAAGCAGTAATGCTCGCGAAGGAGGAAGCGGAACGCGTGAGGGAGAGGCAACAGCCGCGCCCTCACGCCCCTAGCCGCCGTAGGAGACGCCCTGGGCGGCGGGAATCTATTGCCGATTCCCGGCCACCGTAGGCGCAGCCTTACGGACGTCGAGTAATGGGCAGCTCGCCGTCCGGTAAGGACCAGGCCCGGGTCGACGGCGCGTTGTGTTCCACGCGCGCCTCAAAGAGATGTCAGCAGTGACGGGGTCAATTGGGCCGATGCCGCCGGGGTCGGGGTCGGGGTAGTTTGAAAGAGATACCGTGGCCCTGGCACGGGCAACTGAAGGAACATGGGTGGGTTTTAGCCCGTAAAAGTCTGACACGCCCTCCCGCTCTGCCCGAGCGGGAGAAGTCATTTGATGATTTCCCATCCACAAAAAAAAATAAAAAATGTTTATCCGATGCACAGACTCAATCCGGGTTTATAACTGAGAATTTGTTTTAATTTGAAAGAGATACCTAAAAGCTGTTACTTGCTTTCAATTGTCTTTAAAGAAAGCTTAGGGCTATGTTATATGGCATGGCTTTGTCAAACCAGACACTGTCCTTACGACCTCTAAAACGTTATATGCCGGTCATTCAGGTTTGACGTGTTGGTGAATGGAGGAGGCGCCGTGACCCTGCAGTTCCAGCGATCCCCGTTCAAGCCGCTGAGGAAAACAGTCTTCGTTCCGTGGAACCAGATCGTCGTATTGCCACCAGTGCAAATGGAACTTAGTGACGACAATGTGAAAGTACCAACGCCCAGGTGAGAAAGGTTTTAGTTAATGACTTATTAACTAACAGGTGGAGGAAATATATTTTTTAATATTTGGGTGTTGGTGTTTTATTTTCCATTCTAATGAAATAATTAGTTGACTACTCATCACTCACTTTAAAAAAAAACTACTTTTTTCTTAACTCATTTTGTGGTTGAAGAGTTGAAGGTGATTCTAAACCGCATAAAATCCCACCCTAATTAAACCTCATTCAAAGTTTAACTAAACAAGGTTTTTTTTTTAAATTATTCTAACCAATCATAATCACTAGGGCTCCACCTCGCATCGGCTGGTCGCCAACGCCGCAATGGTGGGAATCTGAAACTCCACCTTGCGCAGCACACGACCACGAGCGACTAAGACCTGAAGTAGTGGCAGTACCACCGTTAGCAGCGCCTGCTGCTTCATCTGCTACAACTACCACCGTTATATACCCTGAGGCCCAGGTACGAACATTTGGAACAAAAAGTTTGTCAACGTTTATCTTGAATGCTTATTTGTTCTTGTATCTGACGCCAAATTCCGTCAATCAATTCGACTTATCGGTCACATGCATTCGTATTATGGTATTTCTGAACGAATTTGAATATGTACCAGTAACCATTTTGGCTTCACAAGATGTCTGTATTGTATGACTAAAGAATTTATTTTCTTATTTCCAGATTGTAAGCGAATCAATCGGCATCCCTGGTTCACTGGTGAAGCTGACGTACCGCTCATCTCAATCTGCTGGTTACCTTTCATGTGTACACGTTCAACTGACTCGTCGTGTGGTCCCAGCATCACTTATCCGAGTGCATGTCCGCGTTGAGATTGAAGGCTCATTACACACCCATACTTACGAAGCTGATCCCGACTTGACTCATATCTTCGCGTGGAACAAACGAAATGTATACAAACAAAAGGTAACAGACCCCAAAAAATGTAATGCGGCCTCCAGGCTCTCGCCGAGAAGTCCCAGAAACACCCAAGAAACGTGAATGAGAACAACTCTCACTGTCTCTTGTTGTTGACATTGATTTTGTGTTCTTAACGTGAGTCTGAAGGCCGCTTTTGTCGCTGAGGTACTTTCTAGCGGAATCAAATTCGTTACGCTTTTAGTACTAATATCTCCAATTCTTATCTTTCCAGGTATACGGTGAAGCACAAGCCAAAATATCAATAGGATACGAGTACACATCGTGTGCGTCAATTGTGTGGGAGACACAAACAGCGACCCTAGCCGGTTTCGACGTGGACATCTCAGATATCGGAGGATGGGGACTGGATATACACCATCATTACAATTTTCATGAAGGCATACTGCAGAAAGGCGATGGGGCTCTACTTCATTTGAAACAATACCCCAGAACTGTTCAGGTAAAGACTGAGTTACAACTCTTTCCTTTCTTTGAGAACTGTATTTTTAGTTTTATTCTATATACATATTTGCGCACACCTTTTTAAAATATACTGTACGCTCTTTTATAGGTGGTAATGGGAACTGGTCTTCAACGAGCTTTGGAATGTCCTGACCACTGCAACGGCAAGGCAGCAGATGCTCGCCTCTTGACTCCAACAGCACTGACCTCAGGTCCAGATGGATCCCTGTATGTTGGTGATTTCAATCTTGTCAGACGGATCACTCCTGAGGGAGTTGTTACTACGGTTCTTCAGTTACAGTAAGTATACACTTCAAAAGATTTTTATAACTGAATGGTTCAACAAATAATTCCTGTTTATCATGTATACATGGATATTGACCGAATTTTTTTCATTTTCAGAACTACGCAAGTTGCATATCAATACTATATCTGCATATCACCAGCGGATGGATATCTTTACATATCAGATTCTGAGAGACACCAAGTCCGAAGAGTGATAGCTTTGGAAAAAGTGCGAGACCCGGCCACAAATTCTGAGGCTGTAGTTGGTAACGGAGACCGTTGCGTACCTGGAGACGATTCCAATTGTGGTGATGAGGGTCCAGCAATCAAGGCGAAATTGGCGCATCCCAAAGGTAAAATACTCACAAATTTATGTAAAATTAGAAATATCTTACATACTCATTATGTTCTCATTTAATAAATGAGAACTTCATTTAATTTTCATGTAAATAAATTATATTATTTATAATATAATTTATTGTTCTATTCCAGGTCTCGCCATTGCAGCAGATAGGACAATGTACATTGCAGATGGCACAAATATACGAGCAGTTGATCCAAATGGCATTATACACACTCTTGTGGGACATCACGGACACCACAACCATTGGTCACCAGTTCCCTGCCGAGGAGCAATCCCACCCTATGAAGCACAGTTACAATGGCCAACAGGAGTAGCCTTATCGCCACTCGATGGATCTCTGTACTTTATAGACGATAGAATAATACTGAAACTAACAGTTGATATGAAAATCAAAGTAGTGGCTGGCCAACCATCACATTGTCGTATAGTAAACTATGATAAACCTGTAACAAAACTCACCAATCGAACAAATACTGATATCAGAGAAGATTCCAGTTTAGGCACAATTTTAGCGATAGCCTTTGCGCCAAGCGGAATCTTGTATGTGGCTGAAGCGGATTCTAAGAAAACAAATGCTATAAAATCCATAGATCCATCTGGTAAAATTATGCACTTCGCAGGAAAAGTTCAAGAGAATTTGAAGGAATTAAGCTGTGAATGTAATTCATCTGCCTCTGCGACTGCTGCGCCAACGAATTTAAGAGATGATGCTGGCTGCCCATGTAGACTCAGTGTGGCCGCGGGTGACGAACCTCCTACAAGCACAGAAACTTTACTATCATCCAATGCTAAATTTCAAACCATTTCTGCTCTTGCAGTTACCCCAGATGGAGTTCTAAATGTTGTTGACCAAGGTAATTAAAATAAGATCAAATGGAATATGTTTAAAAGTGATTATCCTTCAATACGGCAAATTATTAATCCATATGATTGTTTCAGGATCTCTCCATATATTGGCGCTAAAACACTACTTGCCAACACATGACGAAAACGGAGAATTCAGAATACCTTATCCACCCACTTCAGAAATATACGTTTTCAACCGCTACGGCCAACATATCACCACAAAAGACTTGACATCAGGAAAAACTAGATATTCATTCTTGTATTCAAAGAATACGAGTTTCGGAAAGCTGTCCACAGTTACTGATGCCTCTGGGAATAAAATACAATTACTCAGGGATTACAGCAATATTGTTAGCTCTATCGAAAATACACAGGACCATAAACTCGAATTAAAGATTTCTGGAATTGGCTACCTAACCAGGATAGCTGAGAAGGGTTCAACAGAAATGGAATTTGATTACGATGCTAGTACTGGATTATTAAACAGTCGATCAGGAGTAAGTTGTGCTATTGCTGTGTATTTTTAATAATATTGTTTTTCTATATTGGACCACTTTATGCTCATTGTATTATTTATTTGCTTTTAGGCTGGCGATACTGTAATATACAATTATGACGAACTTGGAAGAGTAACTAAAATCATAATGCCATCTGGTGAACAAGTGCACATTACCTCTGGCCTTGCGAAGAATTACGGATTAGCTGTCACTGTATCAAATCCCTCGAGCACTATACCCGTAGGAGTTGCCAAGAAATGCGAATATGTGTTACATGGGCAATCGTTCAAGCAAATTACTATAAATAATGGGAAACAAATAACTGAAGGTCGAATCTATACAAACAATACCTTACTACTCGAAACACCATGGGCAGGGAAATTCGAGAGTATCGCAGCTGCTAAGCACCCATTACTAGAAGCTGCCTTGCCTATCGAAGCTGAGATGCTGCACATGTGGTCACATCAAACCACTACATTTGGAGATTCACTAGTAAACAACATGTACTCTTTATACACTTTAGTGGGTGATGTACGGAACCCACAACAGACTTTGAACAGAGAAATATGGGTTAACGACTCCAGGGTGCTTATAATTGAATTCGATCAGTTCAAGAGCCGTGAAACTTTCTTCAACGCCGACAGAAACCCACTGTTTACCATTTCTTACGATGTTGCTGGGCTGCCGCTATCGTTCGATCCTCACGGTGCCGGAGCTCCTCTCAATATTTCATACGATAGATTCTATAGACTTAACGGTTGGAAATGGGGCGACAGTGAAGAAAGCTATAGCTATGACCCACATGGAATGCTTTCGGAGATAACGAGTCCACAAGACGGCACTAAGTTTATTTATTACAATGATGGCAATCTTGTTTCCAAAATAAGCTTAGCCAGTCAAAGAAGTTTCAAATACAAGTACGATGATGATGGTGGGTTGACGCATGTTGTTTTGCCATCGGGATCGAACCATTCGTTTAGCGTGCAACCGTCGATTGGATTTTTGAGAGTCACATACACTCCACCTGGTTCTTCGAAAAAGTATTTGCAACATTATGCTCATACAGGAGAGCTCCTTCAGACTGTATTCCCCGGTGATGGTGCTAGAGTTGTTTACCGTTATTTCACAACTAACAAAGTTTCTGAAGTGGTTCATGGGGATGGTCAAACACAGATACACTATGCAGAAACGAGTGGATTGCCATCAGAAATATTACATGTTGACCGTGACGTAGACTACAGATGGGAGTCTACTTATGCTGGTGGGCTGCTCACTGAAGAAAGACTTGATTATGGTGCCAAAACTGGACTAAGCAATGCGAAAATAATTTATGAATATGATAACAATTACAGAATTACTTCCGTCCAAGGTAGGATTGGTGGACAAACTCTAATTCCGCATCATATTGTTTACAATAGCAAAACAGGTTCTCCTGAAATACTAGGACAATTCACTGTATCGAAACAGAAATGGAATGAAACTTCAGTATATGACGGAATTGCAATGTTCTCTCGTTTACTTAACGACCAGTTCCTAGAAAAGGAGGTAACTGTGAACATCCACAGGATGGAAGTATTTCGGATGGAGTTTTCTTATGATAGACATGGAAGAATATCTCAAACACGCACACATACAAGAAATGTAGGTGTCAATACATATACAAACGTGAAGAACTATACTTGGGACTGCGATGGTCAGCTTACAGGAGTGGAGGCACAAGAGCCATGGGGATTTAGATACGATGATAACGGTAATATGCTGTCACTGACCTACAGAGGCAACACAATACCAATGGAATACAATGATATGGATCGCATTGTCAAGTTTGGCGAAGGTCAATACAGGTATGATAGCCGTGGGCTGGTATCCCAAAATGCGAGAGAAGAAAGATTCCAATACAACTCTAAAGGACTTCTTATTAGAGCAACAAAACGAGGAAGATTTGATGTTCGATACTTTTATGACCATCTCGACAGGTATGTTGAAACAAAACTAATTTTTTTTGAAGACTATTAATGTTTTCATGAGTAAAAAATACTAACTACTCTGTTCTCTTTCAGGCTTTCTACCAGAAAAGACAACTTTGGAAATGTGACTCAATTCTTCTACACGAATAAAGACAGACCTCATGAAGTCAGCCATATTTATTCGCCTCGTGAGAATAGATTCATGACCCTAGTCTACGACGACAGAGGACACCTGATCTATACACAGGTATGTAGAGCGATGTATCAGTCAACCAGGGTATGTTTTAATTTCAAATTAACAAGTCTTTAATCATCAAAATACCCCCTGATTTCAGGTTGCTCGACATAAATATTACATCGCCACAGACCAATGTGGAACACCGGTGATGATTTTCAATCAATACGGAGAAGGGATAAGAGAAATAATGAGATCTCCATATGGCCACATAGTATACGATTCTAACCCATACTTGTACCTTCCGGTTGACTTCTGTGGAGGACTATTGGACCAAGTGACATCATTAGTCCACATGGCAAATGGAAAAGTTTACGACCCTCTGATTGGACAATGGATGTCTCCATTGTGGGAAAATCTCATCGAGAGAATACACAACCCGACTCAGTTACATCTTTATAGATTCAATGGGAACGATCCTATTAACGTACGGCCGCAGAACAAAAAACCAACAGGTAAATAACGCTAGATACATAACTTTATACTTTTCTAATGTTTTTATTTTTTTTTTTCGATTTTGTACTTATTGTTGATTTTTGCCATTCTAGATCACCTATCGTGGCTGAAATTGCTTGGCTATGACACGAAGAGCTTGGCACCCCAGCTCTACCCTGACGAGCTACCTGGCGGGTCAGTGCTGCCGAGCATTCCTCGAGGTCGGCCGGTATGGGGCACCGCACCGGCGGACACCAGCCCTGGCCTTCCTTCTGCCATGTCTCTGCTTCCGACAGTCACTATCGAATCAGGCTTCCTATCACATATGTCAAACAAGAGGATAGCCGACTTCAGAAGCCTGTCGATACCGGCTCTGTCAGCACTCAAGACTGATGCCTTGAACCTGGCACCAAAACGAATCGGCTCCGACTCTGAGCCACCGTTCGGACGCGGCATCCTAGTGTCGCGCAACTCCCGCGGTCGCGCCGTCGTCACCACTGTGCCGTCGGCCAATGCTATCTACCGCGACGTATATACTTCAGTTTTCAATCGATCCCATCTTTTGCCATTCTCATTCGTTGTTCATGGCGATCAACAAGACGTCTTCTATTTCGTAAAAGAGGATACCTGGCGTGCTGCGGACGATAAACAACAACTGAAACGAATGCAAGGCAAATTGAATGTGACATTCCACGAAGTTGCCGAGGGAGGACGTTCTTACGCGGACGTGAAAATACACGGAAAAACAAGCATAGTGAATTTACGGTACGGCACTAGTGCGGAACGTGAGCGACAGCGACTACTGCACCACGCGCGCGCGGCTGCCGTGCGGAAAGCGTGGCACCGCGAGCGTGAGGCGTTACGCAGCGGACTTGGGGGCTCGCTCGACTGGTCCGCAGCCGAATTAGATGAAATCCAGAAGGCTGGATCATCAGCAGGCTACGAAGGAGAGTACGTGCACGATGTAGCACGATACCCAGAACTAGCCGAAGACCCATACAACATTCGCTTCGTGAAGAAGCGCTCGGATCGCGCTGAGCGCCGGCGGCGGAAGCGCGAGGACTGCCAAGGGGCCTGGTGGCTCGCCTGGGACAAACTCTGCTAGTGACGTGCCGCCATCCATATGCCAAATGGTGTGAATGTGAAATAGGTGTGTGCAAACGGTGAAGTATGGTCGTGTGAGTGTTTGTGGAAATATATTTTGTAAATAGTCTCTATTAATTGTTAATTGTTGATGTATGTATGTACGGTAGATGCGAATCCCTATCGCTGTGTAAATAATAAAATTTAATTTGCAGGGAGAGAATGGACCTTTTGAGAGGACTGATATTAAAAATAAATGTAATGTATGTATAAATAAGATTTATGTGAATATGAAATTATTTATACTTATTTATCGGTAAAAAAGCTTCATTGTGTCCAATGTTCTTATAAATTTAGATGAAGACTATTTGAAAGAATAAAAAGGCATACTTTTTTAACCAAACCAAACTGTAGTTTAATTTTGATTCACAAAAGAATACGCGATTGTCGCGATCACGATCATTTGTCACTCATTTGTAGCTGCGTAACTAACACGCCACCACCACCACCACGGTTATAGTTGTTTTATCTCACGAAAGCGGGCGAGCCATACTTGTATGTGTAAATGTTACATGCACATTGTCTTTGTGTGCGTAAGTTTGGGAGCGCGCTACCTGCAGTGACGCACACAAGAGCGCGTGTCGAGCGCGTGTCTATACGCATTACATCTACAAGTATGGCTCACCTGCTTTCGTGAGATAAACAACTATACCAACATGTTTTAGATAATAAGTTTTTTAAGTTTGCTTCACTATTGCATTGGGTTACACCTGTAAAAATAGTTGTAAGTGAGGATATAAATAAATAAATAAATAAATAAATGTTACACATTATGTATGTGTAATACATAAGGACCCATTTTAGGACGCAACTCACGATTTCACTTTTTAACAAAGGTCTCAATCAATTAAAATTTTCTTAAGAAGGGTTATCACCCTTGGGTTCTTAAGAAGAGCATTATCATGCTCTTCTTAAGAATTATAGGCCCATCTCACTTCTGACTCAGAAGCTCTGAGCCATGTCTACAAGCTGTTTTCAAGAGTCATCACGAACAGTTTTGACGACTTCCAGCCTCCCGAATAAGCCAGATTCCGTAAAGGCTTTAGCACCATAGACCACATACCTACATACGCTGCGGCAGGTTACACAAAAGACGGAACCTGCCTCTTTGCCTTAGCGTTTGTGGACTACGAGAAAGCCTTCGATTCGGTCGAGACATGGCTGTACTGCAGTCTCTTCAACGGTGTCAGATCGACTATCGGTACATTGAGCTGCTGAGGTACGAAAACGCCACTATATGTCAGTCCGACTCCAAGACCAGACCACGAAACGTATCCTTCTGCAGCGAGGTGTGAAACAGGGAGACGTTATCTCTCCGAAACTGTTCACCGCTGCACTGAAGGATGTCTTCAAGGTTCTGGACTGCTAGGCATCAACATCAATGGCGATACGTCACTCACTTTCGGTTTGCCGACGATATAGTCGGGTGTGTAATGTTTGGTATAATAACAGATAGTCTAATTTCATTTGACATAACTTTCATTTGGTATAATTGTCATATGCTATAAAAACATTTAACCTAATTATATCAAATATTACATGATATAATGTAATATTTAATATAATTTTCATTTTCTCGAATTACATTTAGTATAACGTTAATTTCATATAATTTTCAAATTGTACAATGCTCTTCTTACCTATATAATGTTCATTTGACCTAACTTTCATATTAACTAATTTTGTAAGGTAACGCATAGTTCTTGAGTAAAGCAAATTATATTGTAACCTAACATCAAAACAATAATGTTGCATCGGCTCCGGCGCTGCGGGAAGTGTAACCCCTTCGCCCTTACGTAACAAAGGATAGGCTCCCATGCTCACCTCCGCAGCTTCGGCTTGCTGGTTGCCTCCTGCGACCAGCCTCAGCCGCTACGACTCGCACGGGTGCCTATGCTTTGTTACGGGCAACTGAATCCATAATTTTATTTTTTTAAATGATCAGTTAATATTATAAACGATTAATATAATTTTAAAGTAAGTAACTAATTTTTATAAACATATGACATACATTGAATACAAAATTGTTTGTTATACCACTCAAAAGACATAAAACTTATTTAGTCTAATATGATAACGCCTAGTAAAAAACACAAAGTAAAAGCTTTCATCGTCTAATAGACGAGACATTCACCGCCTCATCTAACCCAAATGATTCACCAACAATAGAGGGTATCTGGTGCTCGGCGGCCGCTACTGCGGCACGCTCGCTTCGCTCGCTCGCCTTCGCACGTTAATGGTCACTGTTCTAACCTAACCTAACCTAACCCAAATGATTCACCAACAATAGAGGGTATCTGGCGCTCGGCGGCTAATGGTCACTGTTCTAACCTAACCTAACCCAAATGATTCACCAACAATAGAGGTACCTAATGGTCACTGTTCTAACCTAACCCAAATGATTCACCAACAATAGAAGGTATCTGGCGCTCGGCGGCCACTACCGCGGCACGCCCGTTTCGCTCGCTCGCCTTCGCGCGTTAATGGTCACTGTTCTAACCTAACCCAAATGATTCCCCAAAAATAGAGGTAATGGTCACTGTTCTAATCTAACCTAACCCAAATGTCAGATTGCTCTGAATAGGGGTGTTATAATAATAATATATTTTAAACGATAGACCTAATGATTTTTGATTAAATAAACGTTATATCCAATAACGTTATACGAATTATGTTTTTGAGTATATACATGTATGGTATAGGTATGTCTCACGTTTTAATTACATCTTGTGAACGTTATTGAAATGAAAATATACCAACTATCTTTATATGGTATGAGACGCACCATGGACGCACCCCTTTGTTACAGCGGGCGGGGGTTGCTCTCCCTCCGCGCCTCCGGTTTTTATATACACTCTAGGGTAGGAGCCAAAAGACTACGTAAAGTCGGGGTGCCCCGATTCGGTTTTGGAACAGATTCAACCTATTAACTACAAGCCGGTATATAATTATGTTGTCGCCATATCGTAGATTTTTTTAATTATTGCAGGCGTTTCAAATCTAATCAGTTTTTACAAAAATGAAAGTAGACATTTCCAAATTATATTAAACGTGACTTATAAATTTTGAATATTATAGCAACTGAATATTATATTAATTGAATATTATTTCAAATGTGCATTTAATATAAACAGTTCATAAAAATCCATATGAATTAGGTAAAATGAAATTGTATCAATAATTCATTATAATAGGTATTTACCTATAAAATTGCCGTTTTGTATGAAAAAATTTAAACGAATTTTTTTCATGCATTTTTTATTTGTATTAATCGAAGTAATCACCCATGCAATCAATGCATCTTTGCCAACGCAGTGGCAGTTTATTTCTTAAATAAATCAGCTGGACGGGAGGCAACAAATTCTTCAAAGGCATTTTGTACTGCCTCTCGGGTATTGAAATTTTTTCCCGCCAAGAAGTTATCCAAATTCTGGAAAAAGTAGTAGTCTGTAGGCGCAAGGTCTGGTGAGTAGGGCGGATGACGGAGAGCTTCCAACCCCAGTTCTAGCAACTTGGAGACCGTCTGCTGTGCAGTATGAGGTCGCGCGTTGTCGTGCAGGAGCAGCGGAGACGAGCGATTGACCAATGCTGGTTGGAGATGTGCCAGCTTCTCCATCATTGTGTTCAGTTCTTCACAGTACACATCTGAAGTAATGCTCACCCCGTTTGGTAAGAAGCTGTGATGAAGCACACCGGCGCTAGACCACCAAACAGTGACCATCACTTTTCTAGGGATAAGTTTTCGTTTAGGGCATTGTTTAGGTGCTGAACCATGATCCAACCAACTTGCTGAGCGCTTGCGGTTATCAAACAGAATCCATTTTTCATCGCAGGTAACAATGCGGTTCAAAATTCCTTCATTTGTGTGTCTGTTGAGCAGTGCAAGGCACGTCTCGACGCGTACTTCGCGCTGGCGATGATTGAGTTCGTGGGGCACCCATTTGTCAAGCTTTTTTACCTTGCCAATTTGACGCAAATGGACCAATATTGTTTTGACGCTAACGTCGAAAGCTGCTGCTAATTCAGCCGTAGATTGTGTATCATCAGCTTCCACAATCGCCTTTAATTTGTCATTGTCGACCAAAGTCTTCGGACGACCGCGAGGTTCATTTTTCAGGTTGAAATTTCCAGAACGGAAGCGAGCAAACCAATAACAAGTGGTGCGTTGGTTTGTAGTGTTAGCTCCGTAAACGTCGTTGATGTTGCGTGCCGCTTGTGCCGCGTTGCTGCCACGACGGTACTCATATTCCATAATTACTCGAATTTTTAACGTATCCATGATGACGAAAAAGATTGAAATGCGATGAAAATGTAACACTTATCAATAAACAAATGACTACTTTTGGAAAAAAAAATCCATGTATTTAAAATAAAATTAATTTGAAATTAGAATTCTTAGTCAAACAAAAATTATTTTGATTTGAAATGGCCAGTACTGCAGAACGGCAATTTCATAGGTAAAGACCTAATATCATTTGATCGTTATATTAAAAAAATATATATTAAATGAAATTAGGACTTGTGATCATTAGAACTTTTGTTATTATATCAAACGTTACACACCCGATATAGTCATGGCCTCAGTACAATGCTCGACGACCTCAGTAAAGCTTCTGAAAGAATGGGTCTTAAAATCAACATGGACAAGACAAAGGCCATGTCAAATGCCCATGTAACACTCACTCTCATGAAGAACGGAGACGCTACACTCGAAGTTGTGGAAGTGTATATTTACCTAGAACAAACTGTCCAGTTAGGTAGGTCCAACTTCGAGAAAGAGGTCAACCTGGCTGGGCTGGGCAGCGTTCGGGAAGCTACGCAATATCTTCTCGTCTCACATACCGCAGTGTCTCAAGACACTGTCTTTGACCAGTGCGTGTTGCCAGTGATGACCTATGGCACTGAAACGTGGTCGCTCACAATGGGCCTTATTAAAAGGCAAAGGGCAATGGAGAGGGCTATGCTTGGAGTTTCCCTACGTGATCAAATCAGAAATGAAGAGATCCGCAGGAGAACCAAAGTAACCGACATAGCTCGAAAAATTGCCAAACTGAAATGGCAGTGGGCAGGGCACATTGCTCGCAGAACAGATGGCCGATGGAGCCAAAAAGTTCTAGAGTGGCGACCCAAGATTACATATTTTGTTTTAGATCGTTAAAAAACTAAGTCATTTAAAGTTCTCAAACGAAATTCGTAATCTAGCCTAGTCTATCCACTTTAAGAAACAGTCATTAGTTTACTATCTATTCATAGAAATATTTTGCATAGAAGCCGTGTACAGGTGCGCATGTGCACCCGTTGCGCTCCGACAAAAATGTTCGGGGGCGTGGGAAGGGAAGTAGCGCGGGAGAGCCGGGCGCGGCAGTGTGTATGTAATTCACTGCTGTCAGTTACATGCCATGTGCCATCGTATCGTGTTGTTTACTAACACTTAGCTTTAAGGACAATGTTACTAATAATGCGTCTTCGATCGAATTAAAGCTTTTCAATTTGAATTACCTACCAAATTATATTCTGGAAATAAACTTAAGAGGTATCTACCTAGGTGTATCTACACCTAGAGGTACCTATCTAGGTGTATCTACCTAGGTGTATATACCTACAAAAATATATAGAAAAAGTATTTTTGAATCCCTACTTTTTAGATTATTTCCCAGAAATCATTACAATATCCTCTTTCTTAGATTGGTGAGAACGCATGTTTCTTATATATAATACATAGTTGCCTTTACATAGGGCCTGTTGCACCACCTATGATTAAGTTCCTATTAACTTACTTGGCAGATAATTTCATACAAATTCTGTTCCATTTTTGAATTTATTCGGTAAGTAGTGGCTATTAGTGGCATCGTGAATTAAGTATGATTGATAAGAAATATCTTTCATTCAGTGAAGGTGGATGCTGAATCTATTAGGATGTAAGATTATATACCTACATACATAAACTCACGCCTTCTTCCCATGGGGGTAGGCAGAAACTACAGAAGACGTTAGACTATATCTATATGTCGCAGCCAACTGGTTTAATTAGCCGTTTGGTCAACCGCCTAGCCATTTCACTATACGCCGCGCCGCCATTCAATCAACGGCCTGAATGATATTCAGCCGGTACGTCTAATACAACATTTAGTTAACTGGCTGGTTAAATGTTGGCTGGCCATTTATACAATAGGGCCATGCAGTAGGGTATTTAGGTAGGTCATTAAATATATTATTTCATTCCAATTGTTAATGAAGGCTTCTTCTGTCAGATATGGTTATAACAAAAAATTAATCTGTTGTTAGGTTCATGGAAATTCCATGTGTTTACAACGTACTGTTTCTTATATTATTTTAGTGATAGCCGTTCTTCAGAAATAATCTGTAAGAATGCGTGTATCAGTGTTGTACCATTAGGTATTATTTCTGCCGATGACGTCATCCGCACTGGACTCGTTCATTATCCGTTCGCGTTCACTGGCCCGTACAAGTACAACTGTTAAATATAATATTATATATACAAGCTATAGAATCAAATTAAAGGAATGTTTTGTGTAAAAGTTATTTATTTATGTTCGAACCGTCAATCTTTGAACAACGTATTCAAGTTAATTTTTACAATATCAATTTTATACACAAAATCCATGTCAACGCAATCATAAAAATTTTATTGTACACCATTTATGTTAAAAACGTCTGAATGCATTATCACATGTCATCTAAAATAAAATAATATTTACAATGTAGTTTAATCGACCTAGTTGACACTGAAAACTTCATACAACCTCGAACTGAGTAATATTGTTATATTTATAAAAATCTCCTTTCGAAAATATATACAGTAATTATTTTATTATTTCTTAAATTATAGGTACATTCGCATGTTCAAATAAACTTTATTTTACAATCGTCTACATATTGAGCTACATGTTCGTAAACAAATGAGATCAACAAAACGCACAGTTATCCATCTACACCTCGACTTATGCAATATTTGTGTTAATAGCAAAATATGTCCACGCAATCTATCATACACCTAGTTATTACAAATATCTACAAAACAAAATAGTTCTCTTATCTAGGCATGTCATAGAATGCCAGTATGAACACATCTCGTTAACTAAAATAAATAGTAAATACAGCGACATCGCTACGTACGAATACATAATAACTGTACACAATAAAATATATGAAATGGTATGCCTATTGCAATATTTCGGCAGGTTAACATTATATTTAATATAGTACATAAACATAATGATTGTGCGTGTGCAAATGTAACAATAACTAGGAATTGTAACAGTATAGAACAACTAATGGGACGTAGTTCATAAGGGGAAACAGCTTCGTTCGTTCAAAAAAACCTATAAGCAGTGGCGAAGACACGCAGAAAACAGACAATCCTTGATTGATAACTGCCCAGTGCACTACCTCAATGCAAAAAAAAAATATCCCGACAAAATGTAATTAGGTATTAATATTAAACCCACACATATTTCAAATTACAAAGCTTTATATTATTTACATACTGACCGAATTTCATACATGTGACAATCTCTTCAAGCATTCTGTTAAGTGTAATGGGCGGATACCAACATATCTTCAATAATTACCAATATTATGAACTGAATCTCTGAAACCAGAAGCTTGCCATAAGATGGCTGAAGAAACTGCTCATATCAACTAACTCGTTAGTTCCTTAAAACAAAATCGACCATCACGTCTAGACCACTTGGAAGAAGATTAATGATAATCTCTGATGTGCAAGATATCAAACACTATCAGTTCTAATAAATCATTCATCTAAATTGCATTGTTAGATTTATTCGTTAATTGCAACGTTAAAATGGTTTCGTAGATTTCAGTTATATTCGTACCTACATAAATATCATAATAAGCCATCCGTCTATTTATTGAAGCCTTGCTTGGTAGCAAACGATACTACAAAATATTACGTATTTAGATCTTCATTCAGATTTATCTCACAACAGGCATGCATGGCTTTATGGTACAACAGCAATGACATGAATACATAAGTAAGTACATAGTTTAATAGTTTTTTTTTATAAATGTAATTATATTTTACTAGCTTTTGCCAGCGGCTTCGCCCGCATGTATGTCGAAAATTATCCCACGGGAACCTTCTACCGGGATGAAAAGTATCCTATGTCTTAATCCAGGTTATAAACTATCTGTATTCCAAATTTCATCCAAATCCGTTCAGCCGTTTTTGCGTGATTGAGTAACAAACATCCAAACATACAAACTTTTACATTTATAATATTAGTAGGATTATGCACTACTCTGCACTAGCGACCCGCCCTTACTTCGCCCGGTTTTATGACTTGACAAAACATCGAGATTTCTATATTTTATGTTAGTTTAATAATGATGAAACACATAAACTTTCCGGAATAAGTCTAATCTAATCTAAATTATGAAGAAAACCGCATCAAAATCCGTTGCGTAGTTTAGAAGTACAACGCGGTTACACAGACAGACACAAAATGCGACATTAATTTATAATATGTATAGAACTTGAATGAAAATGAACCGATTCTACTATTTATTCATTACACAATTAAACTATAAAAAATTTCCCTATTCAAAATAATAATACGTTCGGAGCGGTAATCTGAAATCTACGAAACTCTGTAACGATTACTATAACACATACCAAAACAAATTTCAATACTATTCACATACTCTATTATATTACACCAACGTACAGAAAACATAAAATCAACATTCTTACATTCCAACTATCGATAGCTGTGATGCTTACACGAAACTAATATAATACATATTTACAACTTATTTAACACAGATTCATGAATCACTGGAAAGTGTTGTACTTCATTAAGTTCCAAAAACGTCAGTACTAGGCTGTCATGCGAATAGTGATTTAGTTCTTATTAATACTGATTTACGTAAATTTTCTACAGTTTCAATGTTAGTCAAGGATCATCATAGGATCATCATCATATTTTCCTCAATTTATTTTACTGTATATTTATTTGTCCTGTGTGCTGTTCTAAATTTGTTTTACTAACAAACTTTCTAACAACATTTATATACAGATGGTGCCAATAATACCAACCACAAAATAACATCTTTACTAAGATAATAATATCCGGATTACCAACAATCTTATTTTACTATATAGTAACATTTTTAACTTTACTCACAATTCATGTCATGATCCAATCACTTTCAATGTTGCATTTAAAATTTATGTTCAATTTCATACATAATATTATAATTTGTGACATTTAAATAATAAAAATACATGATTGAAAATAGTATATTATGATAAATAATTCGAATAAAATAAAATGTGTCTAAGACATGATTAATAACAAATAACTGCGATATTAATAGACCATTTACATGTAGTGTGATGAAAACTGATGAATTTAATATTAGCTATCAATAGGCATAATTGCATGAAATAACACTGCTACGTTATAAAAATTCAGTCGTTGTTTCAGAAATTATTGCATTGAATATAGCAACATTGAGGATACTACATAAACAGATTTTATATTGAAACTAGTTATACAGTATTATAAAATATTTACGGTAGGTATTTGACATTATTTCTAAAAGGAGTAATAACAACTGCGTGACGTATCAATAAAACAACCATATTTCAACTATTGCATACACGCACATATCTAAGTTAAGTCTATTTCTCGAATATCGGTGTTTTAAAATGGCCGCCGGGGTACGTATGTGGATCACAGCGTGTATACTGCACGGCACTGGTCACTATGTCACTAACGTTATAATAATTTAGCTAGGGTTAATATTTACAGTATTTTTCACTAGGACGTGACGCGCGTGACGTCACTACGAACTGTCCGCGTTCGATTTCCGCCGCACCTGCTGCGCGCTGAGCGCCTGCGCTTGCGCCTGACTTATGAATTGAGTCGTACCTGCGACACATTGTTCTCGTTACACATAGTGAATAATGTACGAGCCTTGTGGATAAGCTCAATATTCTAAGAAGCAGAGAAAATTGCTCGAGATTGCCGGAGAGGGGTGGCCATACAGTCTTTTAACAGGTCAATATTAGAAGAAAAGTGAAGAGCGATTTTGAACCATGTGCAGTGCAACTGTCTACTTGCACATCAACTGCAAATGATAATAGTATGGCCCATGCGGGGTAATTGCGTAACATACATAAATAAAATAGCAATCGATCCCCATGCCTTTAATTTTGACATCCATTGCTTCATAGGTTTGAAAAATTCGTCTGCTCAACAACGTAAATAACGCAATGAACGTGACTGAATTGACAAAATTAAAGGCATTGCGATCGATATTTATTTTTGTGTTACGCAATTACCGCGCTGGTCAATGCTTCAAAGTGAATTGCACCATTACTTTGATTAGACTTAATAGAATGGGTACCTAATGCTACAAGAGTGGGTACTGACCGGTCTGCGGCACGCTGCCGGGCGCAGGCAGCGCGGACGGGGCGGGCGGGCGCGCGACGCGCGCGGCGGGGCGGGCGGGGCGGTGCGCGCGCACCAGCTGCACGCCCGCGCCGCGCACCTGGCCCTTCACGCCGCCCGGCATTAGTTGCGCTGGAATTACGAAAAGAATAACTTGCATACACTCGCCTATGATAAGACCACTATAAAAATAACGAGCGAGGCTTACAGTAGTCGCTTATGATGTGTAACATCTGACACCTCACCTTGGTAAAAGTACTTTCTAGTTCCATACCAAATAAGCAACATTTAAAGGTACGGCAACATCAATACTTCACTTAAAATAAAATTTAAAAAAAATATTTCCATTTCCTGTTACACACTACCGTCCCTTTTCACGAAATCACTCACACAGATTGCAGGAAAGCGAGAGGAAAGATGTTACACATCAATACAAGACATCAATTATAAATCAACCCCGAAACCCCCTGCCTGCCGGCCTGAATATTTCGATAGATTTGCAAAGCTACTATTAACCCTTAAATCCTGACCAGCATAGCTATTCACAACCATTCGATAGGCTGTCATTTCGAAAATGACACATTTTCACAGCTCTCGGAAGAACAGCGGTCGATTTAAATGGTTGTGAATTTTAAACAATGCTTAAAATGGATCTGCAGTGATAGCTCGCGAAATTCAAATTTTATTAGGTTTTTGCAATTTGCAGATCAGTGTCAGGTTGTATTATGATCAAAATATGATTCGCCACAATATCAAATATGTATTTACATAAAACCATAGTAATCATCAATACATCTCTCTGAGTAAGATTTCCTGTGTTCGATCTGATTTCCGAAATCAGCACGAAACACAGCAAATCTAACTTCGAACACATCGATAGCTATCATCGTGAACAAGAATGTTGCGTGACAATGCAAAGGACAAAAATATATATTTTCGTAATGGGATAAAAGGACATCATAAAAATATATCACCCTCACCAGTTAGTCAGTCAATAGCACTAATCAGTCTTTGTCAGTTTTCCAATATAACTTGAGCACTGCTGGATGGCTCAATAATAAATATTTTACTTAAAGGTAGAATGTTATGCCATATTTTGATACTTCGACGGCCTGGATGGTTATCCATAACTTTTTGCAGCATTTCATACAGTTTTTCTAGATTTATTGATTTTTATGGAAAAATAAAACTTAAACTTCAAACGAAATTCGCAGATCTAATGTCAAGATGACACTAAACATGTGAATCATAGCTTGAGACTGTATCATAGACATAGAGACCTGACTGAGCGATAGACTCACAAAACTGACCACTCTCTAGAAAGAGACAAAGCGAATTTGCGGCCACAATAACTGTAGTACTATTAAAGAGACAACTACTGGCCGCAAATTCGCTTTGTCTCTGAATACGGAACGCTCAGCCCTTTCTCTATGTCTATGGACTGTATAATGGCGTGGTTTCCCGGAAACCGCAAGAGAGCGCTGTGTTTTTGTCACTTGTCAAAGTCATCTTGATGACAAAGCGACCAATCGGCGACAAGAAAAAACACATAGCACTATCTCGCGGCAAAGTTTTTATCGAGGTACCTGAATAAAAGCCATTGGTGCCGATTCTGTTGTGCACAAACTAAACTTAATTTAGGCTATTGCTAACTTTTTGTCTCTATTATGACAAGAAAGGGACGGAAGTAAATTAGAGCTGTCAAATTAGTTAGAACTAATTTTTCCATAGACATTTAGACGAAACGTAAAAACATGTCGACTAAAAAACACGGTGAAGCGCAAGACGTGAACTAGTTTGACATCTCCAACTTAGTTCATAGCTATAGCCGTCCTTTTCTCGCGCTGCCTGTTAGTAAAAGATAGCGATTCTCTAATTTTAGTTTATTGCGTTCACAAGAGAATCGGCACCATTGACAACTGAATGAAAGTAACAAACACTTAGCGCCATCTACGCGGAACTAATTTGACAGTTTTCTTCCCCATTGGTTAAAAACTTATTAGTGGCGGATGAAAACTTCCTGCAATGCGGTATCTATAGGCTGACTGTGTTCCAAAGTCAAATCACATTAGTGACCAGCGAGCGGGATATAATGAAATTCAGTATTATTGCCCAGCTAGACTCCAGAGATAGTATGACTTACTTTAGGTTAGGTTTGCATGACATATAATTTGACATTATCTAGCAGGTGGTGCGACAACGATTTTATTAACGGAATATCGATTTCTTACCTATAGGTAAAGAGAGCACCGAGGGTTGATTGGTGAGCACGACGGAGGTTGTGGGTGGAACCGACACAAGCAGACCACTGGGCGCACCCGACACGTTCAGTGATAACGATATCGGTGCCGACAGGCCCGGGATCTGGACTTGAACGTTCTGGAGACCCTGGATGCCTTGGAGACCTTGGAGGGATGCTAAACTTAAGCCCTGGAAACAATAATCTTTAAATGTCAAAAGAATAACCTTTAAAAAACTTACATTCGTAGTTATTTTCTATGAATAAAAAAATGCAATACCACACACTCATCAGTGCACAGTAATAATTTTAGTTATTACGAAGCCCATTCTCCCTGATAATTCCCGTACTGGTTATAAACTGTATTATGGTGGGTCAATTTTTTTTTTTTTTTTTCAAATTTTTAGATGTTAAATTTGTTCGTAAAAATTATTGTTTTCTTGTTGCTTTATATTTTTTTTAACCTGATTTTAAGAAATTATAAGTGAAATTGAAAAAGATTGATGGAAATGATATAAAAACTGTTATTTACTTTCATGACATAAAATTCGAATCATAAACTTCAAAACGAGTTTATTTTGACATACTTGATAAACAGAATCATAATAACACTTTCTTTAACAAAATAATGTTATAAAACATTTTTTTACCAATACGATACAGGGCAAATCCAAGAAGAAAATGTTCTTAACTAACTTTTTAGACCTGGTTATGCGTACCTATGAAGTTTCATTCAATCTGCCCAGCCTTTTCCCAACCATGTTGGGGTCGGCTTCCAGTCTAACCGGATGCAGCTGAATACCAGTATTTTACATGGAGCGACTGCCTATTTGACCTCCACAACCCAGTAACTGGGTAATACGATACCCCTTGGTAAGACTGGTTGTCAGACTTTCGGGCTTCTGACGTCCCATAACGACTGTCAAAGAATGACAGCCGGGACCAACGGCTTAACGTACTTTCCGAGGCACGGCGGAGTGTCGGTATGTAAAGATGGTCACCCATCCACTGACCAACCCCGGCAAGCGTAGCTTAACCTGATGGATCGACCCGTGCGGCTGTTTTTACTTAGCCACGAGCTCCTCTCTATGAAGTTTCATTAAAATCGGTCAATTCATTTCGGTAAAAAAGACTTGAAAGTTTGTATTAAATGCCGTACGGAGCTAACACTACATATGGCATTCAAAAAAAGAATTACGACTATTTCTATGCTCATGTAATAATTCTAACTAAAGCGACTGTGGTCCTCGATTGATTTCTTTTAGATACATTACTTTTTCTACATTTTTATTACCTGCAAATGGCACACAGGTTGTTGCTGCGAGGTGGGCGCGGCCGAAGTGTCAGGTCCCATCAGTCGCTCTAATAAAGCGCTTTCACTACTCGATACGTTCGTCGCTTCATTCTCTCTCGTGTAACCGCTCATTACTTGGACACCAACTCCCTAAAACGAGAATGATTTATTAATAAAAAAACTGTAGCATTTATTATTATGGTTTAATTGAAACGCTGTTAGTATGCCAAATTTAACACATAAATAAATAAAACCCTTATTTTCACTTGTGACTTTTGTTTTTTCCCTTTAACCGCCAGTTACAAATCGATGAGATCCAAGTTGTGTACAGCACGCCACGGTCTTCGTATTGTAGTCACGACCCTGAGAACCCTCTCAGTCTAGGGAAGTCGGAGGGTGAATTGCAACCTACAGGCCTTTTTGGCAAAGCAACACTGAACTTCCGCTTTATTTTTCTGGCAGGCTAACTGGCTTACTTTTAAGAAGGATCCAGAATATCTAGAATTCTAGATAAAAAAATACTGCATCCTCACCTGTTGTGTATACGTAGGTAAGGTATGCGAGGCGGTGGTGGCAGTGATAATCCGGGCGCCGGCTATAGACACTCGCCCGAGCAGCTTGTGCGCGTCTATGGTATTGTCTGCGCTAGAGGTCGCGTGTGTCATGGCGGCCGGCGCGCTGTTCAGTAAGTTGAGGATCGTTGCGTTGCTGTTCGCTGTACTAACTGCTGATTTTGCCGCGTTTTGGCTGGCCGCTGTTGGTAATAAAAGTGTCGTTCTGTAATATCTTTTATTATTGGTATTATAAACCTAACCTAACTTTTTTTAGCAGCCAGACCAATCTTAGCTGCTAAACATCCCCCAGACACAATTAAAAGGCCGCTGTTAGTATGAGCGCGAGCGTGATAACTAGATGGTTTGTGTCTGGGGGATGTTTGACCGTTACGATGGCCTGGCTGTTTACAAATAGTACTGAAATAGTTCCCCGAGCATGTTTTCTTCGAAATTAATTTTCTTTTGGTGGTCACGAATGTGACTTGACATGCAGGCGTACAACACAAGACATATACAAATGTACTTTGTGCACAAGACTGAGCGACTTTTGCCACTAGCACAAATGTATCGGATTACGATTTTGCTTGCTACGTCCCGTCTATTATTAAGTAATATTTAATGTCTTTGAGCTGCTGTCAAGTCACGAGTTGGTTGTCCTGATTGGCTGACAAAAATTACAACCAATCCCAGATGTTTAAAGATATAACTTGAGAGAGAGTCAATTGTTTACCTGAAAAAAGTATAGTTGGCAGTTTGATATGACAATACTTACCTTGTTGGAACTGTTGTGCGGAGTTCATGAGACTAGTAACAAGCGCGCTGATGGCGGGGTTTGTTGTCCTCGGCTTACTGATGGTCGCCTTCTGCTGTGTTGTCGTCGTGTTCGTGTACTGGATGTTTTGTACCTGGCAATGGAAATAGAGAGATGAGATCCTGTAGGATATTAAAACCGCCACCTTGCTTCAGCGCTTAACGAATTTAATACATCATTAGGTTTCTGTCATCTTCAAACGGTTGACAGAATAAAACGATGTTTTAAACTCGTTTAGCGCGGTGCGGACCAGTGGAGGTTCACCTTTAGTGATTTGCGGTGCAAGCTGGCCTTAGTATGTATAGTAATTTGGGGCGGGCACCTTTACGTCCATGGTAACAATTTGACATTGACAGAGCCTTTATGTCGTAGCAGTAAAGGCAGTTTTACCCTTACTACTGATGTGCGGCTGACGTCCATCTTTTTAGAAATTACTATGACTGCATCTTGTGTTCTGGGGGCTTACTATGAGCTCTTATAGCAGGGCAGAAGTTGAACGATTCCATTGTGAGAGAGAGACGGAGCTATATACGACCAACGGAACGGATCCATGATCTTTTTTCACGTCATAGTACGGCCCCAGCTATGGACTATTGAGAAGATAACCCACACAGGACAGAAGAAACTAAAGAGTTTGTTTTTGTAGACATCCAAATTTAAAAAAAAAAAATAAAGGAATAAGGAAAAATATGTAAAACATAAAGTTTGTGTTACTGCAATCAGCGACTTCTGCAATACGTTTTTATTAGTAAAAACATTTAAAAGCCATGAATCATTTTTTGACACGATGGTTTTAAGTTTTAATAACCAACACCTTAAAAATATCTCTTTACGCAGTTAGAACAAGGTCACTGGAGTTCGGACAACAAACACCGCATCGGACAACACAAACAACACACAACAACACAACACATCGGAACAACGAAACATCGGAACATCGGTAATTTTGACCGAGTTTTCAACGTCAGAACGCATCACGTGTTTTATGTTTTTATTAAAACACTAGTCGTACAAACCGTGCGAGCAAGAGCGAGTCCCTTGCTACGCACTGTTTTTACGACTTCACAAAAAATCGAGATTTCTTTATCATATGTATGATTAATAATAATATATTATACACATTAACCTTCCGGAATAAGTTCTCAAAATTATGGTGAAAACCGCATCAAAATCCGTTGCGTTGTTTAGAAGAACAACGCGGCCGGTGTCCAGTCTAACCGGATGCAGCTGAATGCCAGTATTTTACATGGAGCGACTGTCTATCTGACCTCCACAACTCAGTTACTGACCTGTAATACTTTACCCCTTGGTAAAACTAGTTGTCAGACTCGGGCTTCTGACGACCCGTAACGATTATCAAAGATCCACGAATGACAGCCGGGACGAACGGCTTAACGTACTTTCCGAGGCACGGACGGGTATTTGGTATGTAAAGATGGTCACCCATCCACGGACTAACCGCGGCAAGCGTAGCTTAACCTGATCGATCGACACATGCGGCTGTTATTAGTTAGCCACAAGCCCCTCTATAAATGTTTAGATAGATATGATAATGATGTATGCCTTACCTGCGATGTTCCAGCAGTGGACATAAGTGGATGCTGTATGTGTATGATGGCTGACTGCATCTTCTGAGGATTGAGCGGTTGCGGAGGATTCGTCAGCTGCTGTGCTAACAGCTGATTCGTGGACGCCTGCAGTCAAATTTCACATGTATAGATCAATTTGGCAACTGCATCGGAAGCGGGTTAACAGAATGAAATAGCGTTATTAAAAAGGTAAGCGGAGAAAGAGAGGAAACAGCGGTCACACAGCCGTTAATGCAACTATGGATTAAAATTTTTATTAGTGAAAATCGTTTTGATCTTGGACAAAATGAGGTTGAGGTTAACCTTTACAAATGTGCATGAAAAATGTACTGGTATTTTTATAGCTTTCATCGCAATAATCTCACCAAGACACACGATGCATTCCAGGCTTCATCACATGCTGAAAATGAGCATTACAAAAAGCTGTTTGGAGGAATAATGCCATATTAGTGGGACTAAGCTGTATGAACGGGTTATGTTACGCCTTAATTAGTCCATATTGGCTGTTCTTAAGCATAGCTCTATAATAAATAAACACCAACCTGAGGCGATAGCAGAGGTGCTGCAAGAGATGGCTGCTCCTTAATCGCGGTGTCACTAGCAGTGATGACGTTTCCCACTACGTTGCCCACCACTGTGCCCACGTTGCCCACTATGTTGCCCACGCTTCCAACCACATTCCCACCACAAATACGCACCTGTGGCGAGAGCCGTGGTGTCGTAGGGGAGGGTTGTTGCTTGAGGGCGGTGTCGTTGGTGGCGGTAACATTGCCCACAACGTTGCCCACGACTGTGCCCACATTGCCCACTACGTTGCCCACTACGTTGCCCACACCGCCGACCACGTTCCCTACGGTGGCCACGCTACCCACTTGTTGAAGCTGCGCCTGCTGTGAGATATACTTTTTATTATCGTATGCACGTATACAGTTTCAAAAACGAAAACCTTGTAGTCGCTGATACAAATCTAAATATTAACTAGAATTACCGAATATTCTTCCGCGGGAATGTTAATGTGTGTGACTGATAACAAGACGAGTGTCGATAAACTGTGTTTTTCAATGATAAATGATCAATTTATATATACTTACAAGTATGGGTAGCTGACGAGTATTTGTATGAGTATTTGTAGCCGCTTGTATTGCTGTAGTTCTGCAAATCATATTAAATTAATTAGATACTCCTACCTAAATCCAAATCAGTCAAAAGCATACTCATAATCTGTAAAGTTACTATTGAAATGTATTCATTGTTTGAGTGGACCAATCAATTTACATAGAAACAGTGGGCAACTTTCAGAAAACATTTTGAGATTAATAGTAGATTATTCACTAAGTGGATAAAACCGTGTCTTATGTCACGGGCGCTTTATTGAATCCCGAGCATAACGAAGGATTCTAGTGATCAGAGTTAACTCCTGAGCGAAGCCAGGGAGTTAAGACCAGAATCCTGATAGCATCGAAGGATTCAAGCTCGCCCAAGGCGAAGAAACCTTTATCCCCGAGGAGAATACCCTACTTTTCCCACCTTCTGGACGCTCGCAGCCGGTTGAAGGTGTGGTGTCTCTTTATTACCTCGCTAGGTAATAAAAATAAATTACACTTAGGAATATATTTTTTTGTAAAAGTTTTCATACGAATTTTTATTTAAGGATCCGAATTCAAATCACATTATTGACCAGCAGGTTATAATGAAATTCAGTAGGTACCCGCATAATTAGATTAGGCTTGCATCACCTATAATTTGACATTATCAATTAGGTGGTGTGAATATAATATTATATTGAAGTGTGACTGTTGCCAACCCGCACTGTGCCCCCAACAGCAGCGGGAACATTATTGGCTATTGACTCCTGGTAATAATGAAATGGCTAACTTACACAACAGGCACTGTGGTAGGGTGAGTCTGAACAGTCGCGACGCTGGCCGCGGCCGATCGCTGCTGCATTAAGAGCTGTTGCCCCTGTGGAATGAAATCACGTAGGAATCTGTATTATTCGGTGTCCAGTTTATGTAATACTTATATCTATACAAGTATAATACAGCTGAAGAATTTGTCTGTTTGAACGCGCTAATCTCTGGAACTACCAGTCGGATTTGAAAAATTAATTTTGCATTTGATAGCCCAATTCTTGAGGAAGGTTATCACACTTCACATAAATATTAAAAAGGCGAAAGTTTGTGAGTGTGTGAGGGTGTGTGTGTGTGTGTGTGTGTGTGTAGTTTGAGGGGGGGTGTGTGTGTGTAATGTGTGTGTGTGGTGGGGTGTGTGTGTCTGTTTGTTTGGTACTTCTTCACGCTCAAACGGCTGGACCGATTTGGATGAAATTCGGTACACAGATAGCTTATACCCTGGATTAACACATAGGCTATTTTTGTCCTGGTCTACGCGGGTGAAACCGTGGGGCGCAGCTAGTAGGCTATATTTAACATCACGCTACGGCCCTTCGGAGACGAGCAAAAAAAAGTCAGGAAAAACGCGGGCGAGCGATGAACCGCGGGGCACAGGCGCTCAGCTAGTTTTTAATAAAAATTGAAGACAGATCAGCAGGTGGCGTTCTGTTTAACCCCCATAGGAAGAATGCGTGAGTTTATGTATGTATGAAACAGATAATAATGAGTTTTGTTAATGCATTCAAATAAAAGCACTCTTTCCTTATTTCACTATTGAAATGAAGCCTCTCCTTGCCTCTGATGTTTATATTTAAAACTGAAAAGCCGATTCTGAATTGAGGCATCAAAAACAGCTTCGCAGTCGTACCTTCCTCCGTATCCTTTTAAAGCTCGTAATACTGCATGTAAAAAGACATCACAAAATACTATTGCTCCATAAAGTTTCTACAAGTCGGGACCTGACACTGAGCTAGATAGGGCACGAGAGGAGAGAATTAGGAGCAGAGGAACGAGATTGAGGAAGAGAGAGGATAAAGGGAGATGGGCAGAGATGATGTTGGGAGATGGGATGGGAGGTGGGCAGGGAGGGGATTGGGCTACTTTCACTATAGCTTGTTCCAAAATTATCTGATAAAAGAGTAAACAAACCCCGTCCAGGTTAAATTCTCATGCAGTCACTCACTAAAGGGAATTAGTATCACATTCATCTGTATTGAGAAGGTTTCAACTTAGGTTGTTGTTTCTAACAATTGAACCCCTCATTTCGAAAAGGGCACGAGTCACACATTTTTAGGCATTAGTACAAAAATTTTAATTTATAAAAGTGGAAGAAAATTGTTTATTTTTTTTATTTATCAACCTCTTTAATAAATTTTCTTCAGCACCAATAACTTTTTTTACCAGAAACATATTTTTGATAAGGACGCTGTTACAAATGGGTAGTCAAATCATTACTTTTTTACACAAAAGTATGTTTATTAAATAAAATGCTTTGCATTCTTAAAATGTTTTTTGCCCGAATTTGGCATGGTACGATTCTGAACTACCTATAAGTATAATTTTAGATAGGTACAGTTTCTCAATAATTGTACCGGACTGAAAATTTTTACTTCGGTACATTTATTGAGAAAATGTACTTATCTAAAATTATATTTATAGTTAACAATTGTACCATGCACAACTATCAACAATTCGGCCAAAAAAACATTTTAAGAATGCAAAGCATTTTATTTAATAAACATACTTTTGTGTAAAAAAGTAATGACTTGGCTACCCATTTGTAACAGTGTCCTTAATTCTGAAAAGTTTTAATTAATTGACTCATGGCCTTTCCCGAAATGACGGGATCAATTATTGTTTGAATTACGTTTTTATAATTGAAAAATCATCGACAGAATTGCGGTTATAAAATTAACCAAAAGTCAAATGGTCAAATGAAAAACATTTTTAAGGTGATTTAGCATTAGAATTTCGGGTTTAATTATTCAAATAATTAAATCAAAGCACTCAATTTGGAAGTGGCACTAAAAATTGACATCTACAGGTACGTTTTCTGATCGATTTATTTATCAGATATTTTTAGAACACACCATATCATTGTGTGTGTGACATTTACTTACCAGTTCTCTCATTCCTCCAGTGAAGGACACTCTTGGTAGTTGTCCAGGCACTATGTGTCTTATCCTAACTGACTTGCGACCTTCCTCCGTGAATATCTCCGTGAACTGCTGTATGTATTTATTTGCTTGAAGTCTTGACCCTGTAATACAAATTAAATGTTTACTTAGCACATTATTTTATTGTAAATCGTGAAATTAATTAATTCGTGTTTATGTAATAAAGCTATAAAATATAGAAGGATAGCTCAGTTGTGTCATTAATTATCTGATTTTATAAACAAAATATGAAGTACGCAGCCTTTATATTTTGTTTTTACTTCACACGATACGTCCCGAGTTTCCGAAAAAGTTTGACGCTGTATACACAAATGACCGAAAGTCTTATTCTAAAAATCGATTTGCCGTCTATTGTACTTACAAGAGGAGCTTGTGGCTAAGTAATAACAGCCGCACGGGTCGATACATCAGGTTAAGCTACGCTTGCCGGGGTTGTCCGTGGATGGGTGACCATCTTTACATACCAAGACTCCTCCGTGCCTCGGAAAGCACGTTAAGCCGTTGGTCCCGGCTGTCATTCGTGGATCTTAGACAGTCGTTACGGGTCGTCAGAAGTCCGAAAGTCTGACAACCAGTCTTACCAAGGGGTATTGTTTTACCCAGATACTGGGTTGTGGAGGTCAGATAGGCAGTCGCTCCATGTAAAATACTGGTATTCAGCTGCATCCGGTTAGACTGGAAGCCGACCCTAACATAGTTGGGAAAAGGCTAGGCAGATTGATTGTACTTACACAATTATTATTTTGATCTACTACTACAGTTCGTAGATTCAAAAGCAAGACGATAAAGAAAAATGTTCTAACCTAACGTAAACCGACACGCAGCACCATTCCTTTCTCCCTCGACATGATCTCTATCCACATAGAGTTCTCCCAGGAACTCCTGGTCGGACGGCCTCTGTAGTATGGATAGTTTGATGTGGAAGAAGCCGGCGCTGGCATGGGGCGAGGTCTTCTCAGTCTCGAGGATGTACTCTTCCACTAGCTGTGGCTGGCAGTCGGGCGTGGGCCGCGGCCGCTCGTAGGCGCGAGCCAGTCGCAATGGACCGCCTGGCTCCGACGGCACGGCTAGTGATAACGGATCCATTTTTGGTGGCTCGATGGGTTTGAACACCTATGGAATATGGAACACATTTGATTAGGTATGGAATTTCTATGACATTTATGAGTTTGTTTATTTTCTCTCACAATTGTTTTGTAGCACTTATCAGTTTTAAACTACACACACACACACACACACGCACACATAGCACACACATAGCACACACACACACACACACACACACACACATACACACACACACACACACACACATATGTGTGTATTCACATTGTGATAGCCGGTGCCTGGTGTAGGTGTAGAAAAAAAACCTGTGTTACAGGTCACGGGCCCCACTTGGTGGCCTCATACAAATTAACAGGTAGGTAACATGTATGTTTACTAAACAATTCAAACAAACAAAAAATTAATTAATTAAAAGAAAAATAAAAAGAACACAACAAAAGCAGTCAATTCTTATGAGGGGTATTTCTGGCTGGGCTTACCTCTGGTGGTTTTTTCGGGTACTTAGATGTAAGTCGTGTAAGTGGCACTGATTGTCTACTATTTTTCGCTCTTTGACGATGTATTAAGTCTAATATCTCTAAACCATGATAATGTGTGAACTGATCCAATTTCCTCTTCCGATTCACTGCCACCTTGAATAACGAAACAGATTTTGTAGTTTCAATGTAAACATCTCAAATTCATGACAGATGAAGGGCATCTCCACTTTACGAAGACCTTTAAACAGAAGTTCAGAATAGAGATGATTCCGAACGTTTTCGACGACACCTTAGCCCAACACTACCCTATACTCCTTCATACCTGTGAGAATCTCTTGGCCTGCCTCCTGATGCGGGGCGTGTTGAACAGCCGGGGCGCGGCGTGCAGTCTCGCGGCTAGCAGGCCGACGGCGGGGCGTGGGTCGAGGCAGAGAGGAGGCGCAGCTGCATGAACTAGGGCTGCTTCCACTGCCTCTAATGCGCCTCGTTCCTCGCCCGCCCAGCCACACCGACCGCCAATGCACATCGCGTCTGTTATTATACTCTGTTGGACAAGTTTACGTTGTATCATTTGGATATTTGTCTAATCACCAAGCACTGAGGCATAGTCTATCTATATTTATTTATTTATTTAGACTTTGGAAGACTTATATATAAACTCCTTTAAATCGGTCAACACAAACGTTTTGGATGCGATGTCCAAAACTCCCATACTGCATTTTGGGATATTGTTTATTTTTGGTCCATATCTGGCTGTTTTGAGCACATAAGATTAACAAATTGATGTTTGTTGAAATGACAGAGACCATACAAACAGGCTATAGTAACCTGACAATTGATGCAGCCTGATGAAATTAGACATTTTTGACTTGGGACATACATATTATAAAACAAATACTATTTGCATACAATGTAATATATAAAACTACTTGACCCGACACAATGCTCTGTCAAAAGTTCAATATGTTCTAGAGTTCATACAAAAATCCCACAGAAAAAAGTACTTCCAGTTTTTCCCAAATTTTCCAATTTTCCGGGCAACTTTTGCAATTTTTCTTTCCATAAAAACCTAATGAGGACTATTATGAACATTTTAAAACAAAAATTATAGTTTAAAAGAACTAAAAAACACGCTTTAATACCATTAAACTGAACTAAAAAGTAAAAATATTTTTTTCAATATAAGAATAAAATGATTAACGAGAAAATTAATGTCACTGTAAAAAAATTCGTGGGGTGCTTTCACCCCACGCTTTTTGAAAAAAATATTTTTTACTTTTTAGTACAGTTTAATGGTATTAAAGCGTGTTTTTCAGTTTTTTATTTTTCATTTTTTAGTTCGATCTACTATAAAACGTGTTTTTAGTTTTTGAAACTATAATTTATTTTTCAAGTTTTTAGTCGAATTTCCCAAATAAAATCTATTCTATAATTATTATATTTATATTGGAAACCGAAACTTGGATATGGTAGCAGTTTTTCAGGTTCCTTCTCCGGAAGGAAATCATTAATCCTGATGATCCTGATCTGGATAAAGGGACGAAATTTTTAATCGATTGTATTGTGTTCAGGCCCTGATAAGTGTGCAAAATTTCGAATTAATCTGACCATATAAAGTGTGTAAAAATCCCGAGTTCAAAGATTCCGTTACATACAAATATACAAACATACATACATGTGAAGATAATAAAAGCGTGTTAAAAAAAATAGACAAATCGGTCCAGCCGTTTGTTTTCAACTGATGTGCTTACCAATAAAAAGCCGTTAATTTTTATTATTGATATAATAGACAATAATGATTAGACAAATATGAAATACTCTTCTGTTTTAATTAAACAATGGAGAAAAGTAGATTTAGGTCATAGACTTCTTGAGCCAAATTAACATAACAACTATTATAACAACAGAAATCAGTGCTTCGGGCATTTACTACCGGTGAAAGCTTAATAAGACGCAGATAAGTGCCAGCGGCCTTGAGTGGTTAATAATAGGTCTTTACCTGTGAAATTGCCGTTTTGTATGAAAAAATTTAAACGAATTTTTTTCATGCATTTTTTATTTGTATTAATCGAAGTAATCACCCATGCAATCAATGCATCTTTGCCAACGCAGTGGCAGTTTATTGATGCCCTTCTTAAAGAAATCAGCTGGACGGGAGGCAACAAATTCTTCAAAGGCATTTTGTACTGCCTCTCGGGTATTGAATTTTTTTCCCGCCAAGAAGTTATCCAAATTCTGGAAAAAGTAGTAGTCTGTAGGCGCAAGGTCTGGTGAGTAGGGCGGATGACGGAGAGCTTCCAACCCCAGTTCTTGCAACTTGGAGACCGTCTGCTGTGCAGTATGAGGTCCCGCGTTGTCGTGCAGGAGCAGCGGAGACGAGCGATTGACCAATGCTGGTTGGAGATGTGCCAGCTTCTCCATCATTGTGTTCAGTTCTTCACAGTACACATCTGAAGTAATGCTCACCCCGTTTGGTAAGAAGCTGTGATGAATCACACCGGCGCTAGACCACCAAACAGTGACCATCACTTTTCTAGGGGTAAGTTTTCGTTTAGGGCATTGTTTAGGTGCTGAACCAGGATCCAACCAACTTGCTGAGCGCTTGCGGTTATCAAACAGAATCCATTTTTCATCGCAGGTAACAATGCGGTTCAAAATTCCTTCATTTGTGTGTCTATTGAGCAGTGCAAGGCACGTCTCGACGCGTACTTCGCGCTGGCGATCATTGAGTTCGTGGGGCACCCATTTGTCAAGCTTTTTTACCTTGCCAATTTGACGCAAATGGACCAATATTGTTTTGACGCTAACGTCGAAAGCTGCTGCTAATTCAGCCGTAGATTGTGTATCATCAGCTTCCACAATCGCCTTTAATTCGTCATTGTCGACCAAAGTCTTCGGACGACCGCGAGGTTCATTTTTCAGGTCGAAATTTCCAGAACGGAAGCGAGCAAACCAATAACAAGTGGTGCGTTGGTTTGTAGTGTTAGCTCCGTAAACGTCGTTGATGTTGTGTGCCGCTTGTGCCGCGTTGCTGCCACGACGGTACTCATATTCCATAATTACTCGAATTTTTAACGTATCCATGATGACGAAAAAGATTGAAATGCGATGAAAATGTAACACTAATCAATAAACAAATGATTGCTTTTGGAAAAAAAAATCCATGTTTTTAAAATAAAATTAATTTGAAATTAGAATTCTTAGGCAAACAAAAATTATTTTGATTTGAAATGGCCAGTACTGTAGAACGGCAATTTCATAGGTAAAGACCTAATATAAAGAGGAATGATTTTTTTTTGTATGTTTGTTTGTTTTTAACCATTTTTTCATCAATAGAAAGCTAAATTATCAGAAAGTAACATGCTACATATTTTTTTTTTAATTAGAGATCCTTAAGAAAATTGCAATAGTGTAACCCAAAGTAGCAAAATTTTGTCTATAAAATTCATTATTTGGCGTGCGCTGAGAAAACTCTTCATGATATATAAAAATGATGTACTCATTATTACCTACAAAAAAGTCCGCGAGGGAATATATCTAACTGTCATAGTTAAGTCACAATAGCAGCTTTTGTGTTCTAAAATTTAATTAAATCGCCGCCGCCGCCGGTAGAAACAAATGTTGGATACATTCGTATCGTAGTATTAATTCTTATTCAAATAAATCGTTTTACCATCAAGGGTATTTATGTAGCAGTAAATACTTTTTAATTCATTCGAATCGGACATTTAATTCCGAAGTTATCACGAGTATAAAAATGCAATACGCGAACCGTTTTTTTTTTTTTTTTTTAGATTGGCATCTCGTAGTGTGACCATGAGAGGTCTCGACTTCTTTACCGGATTTTCCTGTGGGTGCCTTTAAGCGAGCTCAAAAGCCTCCAGCCAGGGGCATAATATACTAACTAAACTTATAAACTAAACGACTGCGCACTAAGGGCACCCCCTGTGGGGTACGAACCTCGGCCCCGGGGTAGGGAGCCGTTGTCATTAACAATAGATAAACAAGGCAAAGCAATAGGCTGGATCAAGTTAGGGGAATTATTATTATCAGGGGAGTTTAAAGCTACAGGCTCAGCTACGCCACCAGCTGGCTCGATTAAACCGATCAAGTGACATGAATTTATATTTACATTTACGTTAGATGGTCTTAAACGCGGTGGGCCTCGGAGGCGAGGCCGGAATGTAGATCTGTGTTTGTGTTTATAGACAGTGCTAGTTTCCCTACTACTATCCTGGAGGAGGGTGATAGGGTTATCGGGTTGTTCGTCGCCGCCGCCACGTTCCCTACTTTATAGAGTAGGCGTTGCCGAGGTGCGGGAGGGGTTATCACACTAATATTATAAAGGTGAAAATTTGGGAGTGTGTGTGTGGTTGTGTGCGTGTAGTTGTGAGTGTGTGGTTGTGTGTGTGTTGTATGTTTGTTACTTCTTCACGCTCAAACGGCTGAACCGGTTTGGATGAAATTTGGTATGTAGATAGCTTATACCCTTACTTACCCTTACTTAGGGTATACCCTGGATTAACACATAGGCTACTTTTTATCCCGGTCTACGCGGATAAAACCACGGGGCGCAGCTAGTGTAATATAAACATCTAAAATATTCACATATTAAGTTGTTAAGTAAATGCTCTAATTTAACATATATTTTTTCCAAATCATTTACACTACTCGTTTAGACATGATTTGCAGTTTAAAATCATTAAAAGCCGTTTATCATCGCCTTAACACATAGAGTCCCAAAATCAGTGAGTGAATAGATGTTGGCTTGACCCATTTTATTAATTAAATACAATACATGACAGAATCTCACATTTAGAGGCTGTGACGGAGATTCGTTCCTAACAGAAGAAAAAGTAGTAGGTAAAATTATGTAATTTTTATTATGGATGTCCACTTATTTACTACTTATCCTCATTTACTAATCTCTATCGCACTGAGGTTTGCTTTAATGAACCCAATTCTGGGTTAACCCGTCGCGCGCTAATTAGCAGACACAATTGAAATTCTATTGTTATCTGTACACATGGTGTGCAATCGACATTTTAAGAGTTACGCTCGCTTTTGTACATACGCTAATCTTATAAATTAACAAGGAACGTAAACGAGGCAAAAGTAAGGATCATAGCAGTGGCGTTCTGTAGTGAATGCCTACCCCTATGGGAAGAAGGATTCAATAAAGAATAAGATTAAGTGATAGCCAAAAACAATGTTATACATAAACTCACGCCTTCTTCCCAGAAGCAGTAAAATAACTCATTATTATAGAAGCTATAATAAGTCATCTACATACATTTCTAATGTCTGCTTTTTAAACTATTAGGTTGGGGAAAAAGTCTTTTCGCATTATAGTATGTATGAACTTAAAATAAAATCTCTTTGACTACACTATTTGTATCTGGCTGGTTTTGGTATCATTGAAAGTTTAAATTTTAAAGAACATAATTCCAAATTCAAATTAGGAAAATGTGTGATTTTCATTTGTTTTTCGTACTGTCAAGATGAGTGAAGCTAATGAAGAAATTCGATACATTTTAAAATTTTACTACAAAAAAGGTAAAAATGCAACGCAAGCCGCGAAAAAAATTTGCGATGTTTATGGACCCAGTGCAGTGTCTGTGAGAGTAGCATAAATTTGGTTTAAGCGTTTTCAATCCGGAAATTTTGATGTCAAAGATGCACGTCGCTCTGGTCGCCCTATTACGGATGAAATGGATGCCATTTTTGAAAAAGTGGAGCAAGATCGGCATATCAGTAGTTACGACGTAGCTAAAGAACTGGGAATTGACCACAAAACAGTTTTGGCGCATTTGAAAAAAACTGGGTACACAAAAAAGCTCGATATTTGGGTACCTCACGAGCTCACTGAAAGAAACCTAATGAACCGTGTACTCATTTGTAATTCTTTATTACGACGTAATGAAACCGAACCATTTTTGAAGAAGCTGATAACTGGTGATCAAAAGTGGATCACGTACGACAAGAACGTGCGAACGGTCGTGGTCAAAGGCCGGTCAGGCTTCACAGACTGTGGCGAAAACCGGGTTAACTCGCAACAAGGTGATGCTGTGTGTGTGGTGGGATTGGAAGGGCATTATTCATTATGAGCTGTTACCACCACGCAGGACCATCGATTCTGAACTCTACTGCGAACAACTGATGAGATTAAAGCAAGAAGTTGAGAGAAAGCGGCCGGAATTAATCAACAGAAGGGGTGTGGTTTTTCATCATGTAACGCTAGACCTCACACATCTTTAGCCACTCAGCAAAAATTAAGAGAGTTTGGCTGGGAGGTGTTAATGCATCCGCCATATAGTTCTGACCTTGCACCTTCAGATTTCCACCTGTTTCGGTCTCTTCAGAATTCTTTAGGCAGTGTCAGGTTAACATCACGAGAGGACTGCCAAAACCACTTGTCGCGGTATTTTGATCAGAAGTCCCAAAATTTCTATAGCAATGGGATCATGTCCCTACCTACAAGATGGCAAAAAGTTATCGAACAAAATGATACCTACATAGTTTAGATAAATGTAAATAATGTATATTAAAAAATGTTTTGAATTTTCTTAAAAAATGCGAAGAAACTTTTTCCCCAACCTATTATTATTGATTTAGCCAACAATTTATATTTATATTTTCTGTATCATCAGAAGAGATCGGATAATCGGATGCATATGCTAAAGTTGAGGTGTTGGCTAATATGGAATGGGCTTTTGTATTGGAAAATCTCAGAATGCCGCGATCAGCCAATTTCGATTTCTGATTATAGAATCGAATGTATATTTACTGACGTTCAGGTGTTGACTAATATGATTGCACTTTTGTATAAAAAAATCCAGGGATTCCAGGATCGTCAAAAGTTCTGATTATAGAATCGAATGTAATATGTTTAGGTACTTGCGTTCAGGGGTTGGTTAATATGGATTGCACTCTTGTATCGAAAACATCCCGGGATTCCGGGATCCACAAATTAAGGTTCTGATTATAGAATCGAATATACATTTACTTACGTTCAGGTGTTGGCTAAATGGACTCCACTTTTGTATCGATCGTAAAAATCTCGCGATTTCGGAATTGATAAATTTAGTACTATTTGACTATAGGATCAAATGCTAGCTTATTTTTTAAAGTAGGTTGCCAAACTGGCTTAGCAAACTTTAGGATAAGTAATGTTAAAAATGAATTTCAAGTAAACAAACATACAAATTGTTATGTAATCCCGGTTTCCCAGTATTTATTAAATAAATAAAACCACATATTTAAGAAGTCGTTTCCATACCATGTATTCGATTAGTTGTGCATTCCCGGATTTTCTGGAATCCCGGGATTTTTATCAAGAAAAAAAATTTAAGAAGCTGCTTCCATAATTTCTTAGCCAAAAATAAACTTTAGGCATCCGATTATCCGATCCCTAATATCAGTATATTATGTTTCTTTCCTCAAACACCAATTCGGACAGGTTCTCACATAATCTACGACACTGTACTGTAGTTGAAGGGCGGAATGTCCTAGCACAAGCATTTATTTTGCTTAAAGGGTCATTCCTAAAGTATAAATGTAACTACTGTAAGTTATTGAAATAAACATTTTTTTTTTTTTTTTTTTAATCTAGTCACTTTAATTAAGTAATAAAACTTTCTAGACTTTAAAAGAGCCCTCAAAACTGCGTTTGTTTCGGTATTTCTTCTCAGTTGATTAAAAAAACACCTAGCTTTGAAAAGAAATAGGTACTTATGTGAACATTTAAGTATTTCTACAACCCAGTTATTGAGCAAAAATCATTATTTCAATAAATGTGCTAATTTATAACTGCAAGATACTAACCTGATTGGTGGGCCTTAAGAGTACATGATGAGTATCACAGAGGAAGCTAGGATAAGCCTGTCTGTAATCTCTAATTTGTGCGATTATGCATCCAGAGTAAAACAGACATGAGTGTTCAGTCTCCAACAGGTCTAACAACACTACAGGTAGCTCTTCATTGTCTATGTAACTCAACAACTCCTCCTCTTCATATGGCCACCGGGGAGTCTCTATTAATGTCTCCTCCTGATTTGATGACGACTAGAAACATAATAATCAATTAGTTATTTTATCTTCTCCTTCCCAGCTTACTAGAAACACACACACACACTACTAGAAATTCATGAAAGACTGGCCCATTTCAGGGGCTATCTTTCGCAACTTCTTATGTTGAAAAAGAGCTGTTTCTCTCTAATTTGTATGATATTATTTTGAATATTGTATTTCTTGAATTTATAACATCAGATTCGGGTCTTAGTTGTTAGATAGGGACAAGGTACCTATTTGAAAGGTGTACAAATATGCACCCATATCTTATCAAGTACTAAGCAAATAAGTTATTTCTGCAATAATATTAGGTGATAGATGCTTATTAAACAGTACTGTAATAATAAATTGTTGGATTAAATACTTTTAAGTATTTGCAAAATAGATTATTACACAAAAAAATGGGAACTGCAATAATTATGGCTATGTGATGAAAATAAGTTATGAGTTCATTCAAAATTAAAATTATTATATCAATTATTAATGTCATATTAAAAAAAACTTAATATCTCTATCTTATTACTTTATATCTAGTGTATCTACCTAGTAGGCCGGCTCTTAATAAATCTTAGTTAATATTTAATTAGTAGGTCAATGTGAAAATGTTTTATTTAGGTACTTTAAAGGTTTTACTTACATGTCCATCTAGTGGATGTAGATATTGCGAGTTGCCATTTACTTTTAAAGATAAAGAATATCCTTTATTACCTGGATACAGATTTATTATTAGGGTATTAAGATTATATATTGCTAATAACTTTTCCAATAGATATGATGTGGTCTTCAGGCCTTGCTGCAATATAATTAATAGAAAATTACTTACAATTATAATATTTATCATAAACATTTTCTTATCAATATTATACTGTAGCTCTATCAATATTATACTGTAACTCTTCTGACAGGATTAAAAATATGCAATATTATTTGGCTATATCAAACATTAATATGAATATAAAGATAATGAATTACTGATGAACCGTAAACACCATTTTATGATAACAAATATGACACATCAATGTAGATATAAGTAAAGCTTTTATATTCTTTCGATGTTCATTCATAGCACAAGAATAATTTTGTTATCAGCACTATAAACTTTCTAATTTCATTTTGATTGATATTTGTACATTCCCCAGATGTCTTACTAAAGAATAATCTGGGCTGTGTTACTAAAGAATAGTTTTGTGCGGTTGCTCTGTTTATGTAACAGGAGTTACAGATAAATAACAAAAAAAAAATATGACTACACATTAATATTAAGCTAAACGGACTGGATGAGTACTTACGTAGTTCACCTGTAACGTCTCATCTCTACTTAACTCGTTGTAAAGTTCATGAAGTTTTTTAAACAAATCAAACTTCTCTGTCGCTTTGGAAGCAGAGCCGGACGAATTACGTTGAAATTTCATTCTGGACTCATCAACAGATTCAGCAAGGTGCATCTTATCATTGGTCCAAGTCATTTTGTGGTCTGGGACACCACTGTTAAATTGTGATAAGTTTGAGTTCACATGTTTCGCCCGGTTAAGTATTACCTGAAATATTAATTATTTATTATAAACAAACCAATAAACATGAACGGTTAGCTAACTAAAGCTCGGATAATAAATAGAAGAAAGCAATGAAATACCTCAGCTTCCAATGCCGCGTGAATTAAACCATCCATAATGTCATTAATTAAAACAAATATGTAAGTGGCAGTAATTTTATTAAATTTATTATTTCATATTAACAGTTTAGGCTTGAGTATTAAGTCATGATTTTTACAAAAACTAATATGCTTTATTTATGTTTCACACTGCATGACAGTAAAATAACATGTCCAATGTCCATCAACAATTTTTGACAGTGCATGTTGTAGATAACGTAGAGATGTCCACGGAGTTTTTAAAATCAATGGTATTTTAAATTAAATTTAAATAATAAAACAACACTAAACAAATAATAAAATGTATGCAAGGTAGATAGTTTAAGCAGGAGTTAATGTTTATGTAATTTGTAAATGCCTAAATAGTGATAGAAAGCTTTTATGGATGAGAATTCTTCAAAAGGTCTGGTTCCAGTTTAAAAAAGAAAAGCAAAAACATAAAATGTATTCCGCCTACATAAAAACTTTTTTTCGTAAAACCTTGTACACACGGCTACACATCAAGCTATGAATTTCCAGTTTACACTGACCTCTCATTTTAAGAAAATCCTATATAATGCGAGATCAGTTTATACTGGATTTGTATAGCTTGATCTATAGCCGTGCGTACACCGATTACTCCGTCAATTGTGGACCGATTTTGAAAATTTTTTTTAGTTTGAAATGGTATGCTCTCGAGGTGGTCCCATTTTCATCAAGTCAGAATTTGATGAGGGGATCCCATGGAAATTGAGGGAAACCCATAAACTTTATGGGTACACCTATAGATTGGATATTTTTTATAGTAACTCGTGCGTTTGCTTTCGAACTACTCAATAATAAGTATTTCAAGGGTTGTGGTTCGATTACTTTGATATGGTTGCTAAGCAATGGCAGGATAATTTGACACCATTTTGACACGAAAAGTATTTGACAGGTCTACATCTACAACAGCGCCCCCAAGCGGGATAAATTACGAGAATCGTAATCCGTTCAAAAATTAATGAACGGAAATTGTATACCCATTTCTGTTACTCTACATTACGATACGTAAGTTTCTTGTGTTTGAATTTTATAGCATGACATTTCATTTTAATCGTATTGTACTAATTGTAAACTGGGTATGTGGTTTCCATGGAGATTTAATTTATTGATTGACTAGAATGGCAGGATAATTTGAACGAAAAGTATTTGACAGGTCTATATCTACAACAGCGCCCCCAAGCGGGATAAATTGCGAGAATTGCTGCCATTTATGCTCGTCACAATGCATATGGCGAAGTGGAGCTGACTTCACCATCAGCTCCAGTTCTCCTGTTTCTTACTAGGAGAATTCCTCAACAATTAACGTCCCTGCATTGGGAAAAGCAATATTTTTTAAAAGGTAATGAACTGTTGACATTAGGCTATTATAGATTAGAGAAATTACAATACCACCCAAACTAAAATACAGATTCAAAGACACTGACTTCCGAAATTAAAGTTTCACTTTGTAGTATTTTTTTTTGAGTCGGTTGTTTTTTTTTTTTTTTTTTGTAAAAAAGTTTTTTATTTTTATGAAGACTAGGTATTTCTAAGATTATTTCGGAAGAAAGTTTTCTATTCAAACTAGTAGGGTAGTGATCGAAGACAATTTGACTTTGTAATCGCCAAGCTAAAGACAGTAAAAAACTTTCTACTCGACGGGCGCAAAGTATATACGGCTATCACGGACTAGAAAAAAAAGAAGGACTTCACGCCACGCGTATCGAAAGTGAAGCACCGTACCGATCTATGTGTACGTGATTTGACAAAGACGCCGTCGTGTCACGTAAGTGCGGCCGGTCGGCATAAAGACCAGATTACGTCTTAATATTTTCTTAACTTGTCATTTCATCATCAAATATTTTTTTTCTTTGTGAGTCTAAAAAGATAGGTACTTCAATTATTAAATTGAGTTTTAAGTGAGCTTTCAAATAATCTGAGTACCTATAGTAAAAAAATATTTTTAGTTTTAACTGTAGGCATACTTAATACAAACTAGTTTTGAGCATACTTAACCTGGTTTTTGGTATTCCTATCATGCTTAAGTAGCGGACTAGCGGTAGTTTACAACGATTTAGTATTAAAGAAAGAAAATACTTAACGAAATCCTTTATGATTTAGTAAAATCCAACTTTAGATAAAGTACAGATATGTAAGATTCAATCACTATTCTTGTTTGCTACTTGGGATAATACGCGCCACGAAAGATGAGACTTGACGAGCGCCATACCGCGCCTCCCGCGCTGCGCCATGACGCCCGGTCCCTTCCTAAAGAGACCTTTATACCGTCTATTGCGCAAGTCAACCCACGTGGTGTGTCAAGTCTCATCTTTAGTGGCACGTATTGTACACACACGGCTACATATCAAGCAATACATATCCAGCACCCTAATTGCGTAACACATTATCAATCGGAGTTGGTTTCATTTTGACAGTTCAACAACATTCATTGCGTTATTTACGTTGTTGAGCAGACAAATTTTTCGAACATATGAAGCAATTGATTAGCAATTTGTTTCAAAATGAAACCAACTGCGATCGATAATGTGTTGCGCAATTAGGGTGCTGTATAAACTGATGTCGCTTTGTATAGGATTTCCGTACAATGAGAGGTTAGCTTATACTGGAAACGTATAGCTTAATATGTAGCCGTGTGTACCATAGTGCAAAAGTCGTTTAATTATTAGTATTTATTAATGTCCGTTACAGTTTCGGTAATTTCTTTTTTTTGACTTCCCAAACTAAAGTTATTTTGCACTTTGTAGTGTTTTTATGGAAGTCAGTTTTAGTGTTTTTGTAATACGGTTTTTTAACGATGGGCACATGCTTAAATAAAATACTGCATTAATTTTTTACCGGGGGTGTAATTTTTACGGTTTTCGGGAGTAAGAGATCTAAATCAAAATGGTGTACCATCTTCATAGCTTCCGAGGGCGCTGGGCCGAAAATCAGGAAATTAAAATCCAAAATGGCGGCCATAACCAGAGATAGATCTCGGTAAATGGGTTGCTTTTCAGTTTACACGGACAACTGTAGCTCAAACATTGTTTACTGAGAAGCATTTTCTATTTATTTATTTGGATCTCCAACAAAGGTTTTAGGGCTGTGGTAGAGAACCCAGGAATGAAGAATCTTCCGATCTTGCCTGATGGGAAGCACTACTTCCCACCAAGCAAGAGTAGTATATACCTTATCTAAGCTACGCATTAGGTATTTTTTTCCGATATGCACGCGAACAAAGTCGCGGGCACCGCTAATCGTTTAATAAGAATTAACCCCCGTTCGCACGGGCGTAATAAAATCGCGGCGGGATTTTATAGCGCACTGGATTATCAACGCCCTGCTTAGCGCCGAGAGTGCAAAATCCAACAGTGTGTTTTTTCGACGCGCTAGAATGTACTCTGTTATTGTTAAGTTGGATTCTCAACGCTCGGCTCAACAACGAGAGCTGAAAATCCAGTGCGCTATAAAATCCCGCCGCGATTTTATTACGCCCGTGCGAACGGGGGTTTACAATTTTTACAAATTAAAAACAATGATACCTATACATATAGGGTGACTGGTAATTAGTGACCGATACCTAAAAAATTCTTAGACAAATTCAGGATCTTAGCCAAAAACCAGTATGGCTTTCGTTCTGGGTTCTCGACTGAAGATGCTGTACTGGACCTTACAAACACTGTTGTGAAGAACTTGGATGATAAGAAAAAATGCCTATCAAAAAATCAAAAATGTTTTATTTCCTTTACACTTTGTACAGTATACAGTTGGTGGCGTCTCCTTTTAAGCATATAAATGCCTGTGCCAGGAGGCGCCGCTCTTTTATATCGTGCAAGAAGTGTAAACATGCAACGAAACAAAGGGAATTACTTATTCTAGTTTACTATGAATTACTTATTCTAGTTTACTACTATTAGTCTGTTGGTAAATGTGTGTGTGTATTTAAGCGTGCGTGCGTGTGTAAGTGTGTGTATGTGTATGTGTGTGAATGTGTGTGCATGTATGTGTGTGGTTATTTTATACGGAATCGGTTTTACCTTATATTTACTAAAAGATTCTCTACTTCATCATAGCGTAACTTATTTAACCACATAGTCAGCAATGATTTGCATTCTATAAACGGTTTAGTATGTATATCTATTTGTTTGTTTATTTTATTATATAAGAAAGACGAGCGTTTAAAGAACTGAAAATTTGCAAATTCGGTTTTTACTAAAGGGGTGGAAGCAATATTGTGTTTCCTTCTTCTAGCTAATACATTAGGATCTAAAGGTAGGGTTTTATGTTTTCATAATACTATATGTTTAATATATAATTTTCTAACTGATAATAAATTACTTATTTGGTATAGCTCATAGGTGGGAAAGGTCCTTTTTTTGAAGTACATTACTTTTATTAATGTCCGTTGCGCTCTTTCAACATCAATGAAGCGTGTTTTACGCGCACCCCCCCAAATGGAAATGCAATATATTATTACAGATTGAACTAGCGAGATATACACTTAATTTATAAGATTTTTTGCTAAGCCACTCCTAGGGAATATGTGTCGTAATGTTTTAAAAATCCAGATAAATTTTCGTACTCTCGCAGTAATTTGTTCAATTTGAGAATACCAGGACAGGCTTTGGTCCAACATTATACCTAGGTACTTAACGTGGTTAACCCCTCGGTTCACCTCTTTAAAACGCTTAGGAATTCTGCTACCTTTGACAAGTTAAAACTGGTTTACTTGGCCCTCTGCCAATCCACCATCCAGTATTGCATACCAGTTTGGGGAGGGGCCGCCAAAACTCTTCTAATCGGATTGGAGAGAGCACAAAGAGCTGTCCTAAAAGTAATAAGCAAAAAGCCTTTTAGATATCCCACCACAGAACTTTACTCAGAATTTAAAGTGTTAACAGTAAGACAGCTTTTTGTGCTCAAATCCACGCTGAGAAAGCATAGTGATGTCCCCTTACCTGACCCAAGAAGACGCAAAAAAACTTTCGTTTGCCGTGGAGTCCCCTGTAAGACGTCTTTTGCAAGTAGACACTATAATGCATTAAGCTGTAAGCTGTACAATATAATAAACAAGGATCTGCAAATTATAGGACTAACTAAAAATAAAATTAAACCTCTAGTGACGGATTGGCTTCTGAAACTAGACTACCACAAAACTGAGGATTTATTAATATACAACACGTAAACTTTTTCAGACACTCATAAAACTACGGATGCATACTCACATACTAACACACAGTAGGTACGTAGAGGTAATGAAACCGATCCCATGATTTACATCGTAGGGCTGCGTACACCCACACACACGGACACTCACCCATACACACGGACACTCACTCATACACTCGGACACTCACCCATTCACATACACTCACCCATAATTATTACTGATAAATACATACATACATAGATACATGCACGCACTTTATACCGTAATATATAATGATATAATAATTAGGAAGAATTATTTTGTAACTTTATGCACCATGCAGCGACAAATTTTTCACCTTTGTCCTCAAGCATCAGTCAATGTATATTGTATGTCATCACTATGACTGAACATTGTTTCCCAAAATACAAGCTCTAGCTTAGTTTGGGAATCAATATCAGCATGTATTGTACTATACATTTCAATTGTTACCCGCTTTCGCCTGCAAATTTGTGAATGTATCTAGTATCAATAAACAATTTTTTATTTTTTTTTTTATTTTTACCTAAACACATGATTGTGCTCATGATAACAAACAACTTTTACTATGGGACCAAACCTGAAATTGCGGGAAAAAAAATCAGCTGCCCCATACATTCATGTTCGCATAACATGTAGGGAGCAGCTGATTTTTTTTTCGCGATTTCTGGTTTGGTCCCAAAGTAAAAGTTGTTTGTTATCATGAGCACAATCATGTGTTTAGGTATCGGTCACTAATTACCAGTCACCCTATAAGTATAAAAATAATAAAATAAATAAAAAAAAATTGATAATTTACAGTTACGTAGGTACGCTAATAGTTCAGTCTCTCAGCAATAAACAATGGCTATATCTAAAAAGTAATCCAATGTAGTGGAAATTAAGCAGATAAAACGTTCCATGGGGGGGATACAACTTTAATTTTTTTTTTTCCATTTAATTTTTTGCAAGAGGTACCTGGATGTCTAGCATTTAGTTATGACCGTACCTAACCCCTAATACCAGATTTGACTAATTATAATTAGCAGTGGTACCTAGTGGTAGTGTAGTGTAATAAAAAAAAAACAAATTGCTTTACAATGATTTATTGAAAACCAGGTTTACAGTAATTGTGATCTTTATATGAACCTGCATCATTATCACTATCGCTTTCGGTTTCAGTGTCACTTACCACTTCTATAATAAAAGGTTTATATCTAAATACAAATCATGTTTTAAGTATTCTCCTTTTAACCTGCGAACGTGTTTACAATGCTGTGCCCACTCATGAACTGTAATAGCGTCAAAAGCTTCTCTAACTAGGCGGGGAATTTCAGCATTTTTGTGCTCAATATTTTACATCAGCAACTTTTCTTTTCAATGTGCTCCATATGAGTTCAATGGGATTGAGATCACAGTGATAAGGTGGTAAATATAAGCATTTGTGTCTATTGTCTTCCAAATTTTTTTCAATCTCATATACAGGTTCAGGCTTCTTTCTCATAATTATTTCTAAAAGCTGAGGTTTAGTCAAATTCTCTCCGTAGTCAATTTTATTTTGGGTCAACCATAATTGCATATCTTTTTTTAAGGAATTCGTATTTGGGACTTTATTCACACAAATACGGTGATAAGGAGCATTATCCATCACTGTTATGGATGGCTCTCGTGAATTAGGCAGAAGTTTTTCAATAACCCACTTTTTACCCGACTGCGCTAGGAGGGTTTTGTTTTCGAGAGTACCTACCTTTTTGGCACGCTCTGCGGCCTCAACGGCTCGATGGATTTTAGCTTGAGAGGTGTCGTTAGATTCGTATTGACTGTGAGAGTGACACTGGGTATATCAAAATAAAAAAAAAAACAAAATGGCGGATTTTTGGCGCCAAATTATGTCTTAAAAAATTTATTTTTTTTCTCAAACCTTTCGAGTGGGGTATCAAAATAAAGGATTATAAAAGGTGATTACAAAAATATATACAACTTATATGGTTAAAAGTAATTCGAAGAGACAAATCGTAAAAAACACGTACCAAGAACTAAATCCCCTGCGAAATCTTGCGTATTCTTAATGTATTTGTGTGTCATGTGTATATAGGTTAGTATACAAACACATTAAATAATAAAACTAAAAAATAAAAAAAAGTAATTAAAAAACCCGACTGCGGTAAAAAACTTAAGTTAAAAAAACTGAAAAGCTAAAAACAAGCCAATTTTAAATTAAATAAACGTTGGAAGCAGGAGGGACCCATACCATTTTTATTATATTTTTATATAGGTCCCGCCTGCTTTGCTTCCAATATTTATTTAATTTAAAATGGGTTTGTTTTTAGCTTTTCAGTTTTTTTAACTTAAGGTTTTTACCGCAGTCGGGTTTTTTAATTTTTTTAATTAGGTACTTTTTAACCGACTTCAAAAAGGAGGAGGTTATCAATTCGTCGGAACCTTTTTTTTTTTTTTTTTTTTTTTTTTTTTTATTTTTTTTTTTATGTATGTTCCCCGATTACTCGAAGATGGCGGGACCGATTTGGATTATTTTTTTTTTGTTTGAAAGGGTATACTTCCCAGGTGGTCCCATAATCATCAAGTCAGGATCTGATGATGGGATCCTGGAGAAATAGAGAGAACTCTTCCAATTTTATAGGCACACTTGAAGCGATTTGGATAGTTTTTGGAAGAGTACTTTCTTGGAGTGGTTCCATTTCAATTTGGTGAAGATCTGATGAAGAACTTCTGAGACAGGCAACGGAACTCCTCAATAAATGATAGCAAATGGACTGGGATTGCTGAAATCTCATGTCTTTTTGTTGTTCACACCAGTTCATAACATAACATCACGCCAGTACGCTGTGAAGGGGTAAGCACATGTGAACCACTAAAAAGTGAAAAATAAAAACTTTTTTACAAAAAAAATACAACCGACTTCCAAAAACAACACTACAAAGTGAAAAATAACTTTAATTTCGGAAGTCGGTGGCAAAAACGAAAATACATTTAATCAGACACCGTCTTCCGAAATTAAAGTTATTTTTCACTTTGTAGTGTTGTTTTTGGAAGTCGGTTGTATTTTTTTTGTAAAAAAGTTTTTATTTTTATTAAAGTTGGTACTATTCATCTCGTCATGATAATCACCACTTTTTGTGTTTGATTTAAACACAAGCAGTGCATTTGTAACAAATCCAGTATCTCCTCCCGCATGAACAATAATATATCTTTGCCCTTTCGATACAGGCTCCAATACTACGTCTTCACCCTCTCCTTACCAACATTTACCCGATGTATGCGAAGAGTAAATATAGGTCTCATCTAAATAAATTATAGGCCGGGGCTGGGGAGATTTATTATTTTTATCCACTGCATGCAAGTACTTAGCTCTCCAAGCTGATATTTAATTTCGCTCCATAAGAACCTTCCGATTGGATTGAGATTTTTTTAAACGAAATCCACCTTGTGAAGCAGCTTTCGCAGACTCTCGCTGTCCTGTGTAATTTATTTCAGTCTTTAAGACCTCTAGAAGCTTTTTAACAGTAGGGACCTCTTTTTTAGCAGAATAAAATTCATGTACTTTCCTCCGTATAACTCCCATGTCAAAATCATCAACATGCACAAATCCACTTTTACGTTTTCTCTCCTTCCCTGGTGTCCGAATTTTTGTACCAGTTTCTTCTGCTGCGTGCCCTTCCTTAACTATTTTTGAAATTAGTCCTTGACACACCTGCATTAGAAGATAATAAAATAAATGTTAGTAGAAATTTGAAATCTGGCAGGTTAGTTTGCTCACTCACTTAGCAGGTTACCTATTAGATGTGCGTTACCGTTACGCTAACCTGCAGCAAGAATAGAAACGAATATTTCGTAGACTTAAATAATTAGTTAAGCATCGGGTAATTTATAACAAGAAAGTTGACAACACTAACCTGTCGCTGCCGAAATTCGTTTGGATATTTGATTAAATGGAATAATCGGAGACCCCGCCCGAGCTTCTTCTTCAAAAAAGGTTTTAACCTTTAGAATAATGTTTCGAGCATCACTTTTAATAGCTTTCGTCATATTTAACTTTATAAATTCAGCAATATCACGACAAAACAACCAGAGAAGCCGATACTGACAATCAAATGACATTTCAACATGACGGCCGTAGTTCCAATTTTCGCCATTTCACAGATAAGTTGGTAGGAGTGTAAATGGTGCGTGAGGCGTGTTTGTACAAACGGTCCCGGCATAGGTACTTACTGTGCTTCACTTTCGATATGCGTGGCGCGGAGTCCTTCTTTTTTTCTAGTCCGTGACGAACTGACGGCTATCAACAAAATCATGATTTTACAGGAGCGAAGAACAAACCTATCTTCTTCTATTTTACATCATTTAGTTAATAGTGCATTACCAAGGAAATGGTTAAGGCCAATATTACTGTAATATATTTTAGGTTCCGTAGTTGCACACTAATGCGGACTAAGAAAGGCTTTTTGTTGTTTCATGAATATTTGACTATTACTCGTAAACTTGACAAGCCTACTTAGCTGTGATAGTTTTCCTTTTATCTTCTACTATTTTCTTTATACTACTACATTCATTTTTTCACCCATCTAAAACTAACCGTATAGCTGGCAGGGGGGGGACACACACTTGACTTTAACAAAAATTAACACTTTAAAGCTTAATATTTCAGAAACGGATCCCTAAATCGAAAAATTGTTTGCACAAACTCGCAATATTTTTAAAAGATCCATCCAACAACACCCCACACCATGGGATAGACGAGAAAAAAAACATCCCCACTTTACGTGTAGGTAAGTACCTACAGAAGGTACCCTAAAATAATTTTTTTTTCATGATTTTATTTTACCACTTTGTCTGCGAGATGAATATGTATATCCATGTTTTCTAGTACTAAGAGTCTCTGAGCTAAGGTGCGGACGGACAGACGGACGGACATAGCGAAACTATAAGGGTTCCTTGTTGACTACGGCTAAAAAGGGGAAGAGCTCATTGCGCATCAAAAAATTCGTCAATGGGAAAAGTCCCTAAAAGGCTGGCAGCATTGCCACGTTGGATGGAAATGCTGATTCTTTGGGCTAAAAATAGGCCATCCCTCTGGTCCCTTGATCTGTCGACCAACCACTTGGCGATGTCCCGAAATACTCGATGAGCACTCGGATCCCAAACCTCTATAGATTTCAATTTCAACCCCAAACGGCTCAAGCAATTACCTACAAGGTGTAACTTCAATAATGCACAACCTCTTAAGGCGTCATTGAACTCATCATTGTGAACAACTTTTACTATGGGAACAAACTTGAAATCGCGAAAAAAAATCAGCTGTTCCCTACATTTTGACAAGCTATGCGAACATAAATGTAGGGAACAGCAATTTTTTTTGCTTTTGGGCACTTTTCCCATTCACAGCGATGCGGACGAATTTTTTGATGCCCAATGAGCTCATCCCCTTTGTTTATTTTTATTATATCTACACAGTGTTAGGTTAAACGAGGGATATACTTTAACGGATTGTAGTAAGTACCGACCTACTGATGAAAATTAACAACTTTTACCATGGAACTAAAACCCTGAAATATGAAAAAAAAATCTACTGTCTCGTACATTTTGATCGCGTAGGTTTTGCACTTTGTAGAGAACAGCTGATTTTCTTTTTCATATTTTCAGGGTTAGTTCCATGGTAAAAGTTGTTCATTTTCATGAGTACTACACTCCGCTATAGTATGCCCCTTGTTTAACCTAACAACCTGTATACTTACTTGTACGTTGTTACCTACTCAATTTCAAAGCATTTATTTCCATTATACCAATTACACCTACCTACTTTTGAATTGTCAAAGTGTCGGCCACTTAGAATGTTGAAGCTTGTTGTCCATTTCAAAACATAGATTTCTATGGAGAAGAACGGGCAAGAAACTCCACGGACACTCTTTTACATCAAGATAAGTACTTATTACAAAATCCTGGCTAAGTATTTTGCGCAACTAAATTATTCCTCAAAGCGCAACCATCAGTTGGGTTGGACTATACGTAAACCTTCGGGACCCGTTGCGATGTGGGAGTAAAAGGGTGGGGGAACACCGTGGGACACCTCAAGGGCATCGACCTTGACCTCAGTCATTGACCTTAAGGTCAAGGGCACAGTTCCGAAAGTCAAGATCCGTGATTCTCCTAAGGTCGCTGATCTTGATCGCAGGGTCATTGACTTTGAGGTCAAGGTCATAATCCCGAAAGTAACCATCCGCGATTCTCCTAAGGTTACTGACCTTGACCTCAGGATCATTGATCTTGAGGTAATGGTCAAAATTAAAACCAAACCTAACCTCAGGGTGCCCTTCGCTCGAAATGGCGAGGATGCAAGAGCGAGTGAAGGGCACCCCGAGTTAAGGTTTGGTTAGGTTACTTTAAACCCTTTACATGGAAGTAGGAGCCCTTCGCTAGGATACAAGAGTAACATTGTCCATTTTGAATCAACCGCAAATTGGACCAACTGTGAATTGGACTTTCGGAATTTTGGTCAATGACTCTGAGGTCAAGGTCAGTGACCTTCGAAGAATCACGGATCTTGGCCTTCGGAATTTTGACCTTGACCTTAAGGTCAATGGCCCTGAGGTCAAGTTCAATGCCCTTGAGGTGTCCCATGGTGTTCCCCCACCCTATTACTCCCACATCCCACCGGGTCCCGAACTCCCGAAGGCTTACGTACAGTCCAACCCAACTGATGATTGCGCTTTGAAGAATAATTTAGTTGCGCTAAAAAATAGTTGCGCTTTGACCATTATTCCATATAAATCTGTTTTGTGCAAGTGTCCAAGTAAAATGACTGTTTGACTTCCGGACGGACAGACAGACGGATTATGGATGGACGGACATGGCGAAATAATAAGAGTTCCGCTTTTGCTGTTTGGCTATGGAGTCCCTCCTTTTGCTATTTGGCTATGGAGCCCCTCTTCTTTTCGTCGACGGCGGCAATTAGAGGCGTTGTTCAGATCGTCAACGGGCAATCAAGGACACTAGCAGAGGGGCATAGTCTGTTCAGGAGTTTGGTGCACTCGCACTAGTTGTTGGGTGAACCGATAATGCCCCATTTTGCTAGATTATGTTTGCAGCAGCCTACTTGGGTACACAATCAATTCACTGCTTTCCAAATAGGCCAGCCCTAAAAACGCATTATTTTAAAAAGTAGGCGAAATCTCGATCTCAAATCCTCCAAATCAAGATTGTTGCAAAAAACTAATATTTTCATATGAAAAAACTACAAATTTTTGGATATTTTCCTTCACTTGAACTGTGAGATATTGCTTCATGTTAAGTTTCATGATGCTAGGTCATCAGGGAGTACCCTATAGGTTTTGATATTATCAAAATATGTGATATAGATGACCTTATCTTGTGATTGCATTGACTTAGAACCTTGAAGTTTTACCTGTCCAAGGGACGGCAGATCTTATTATTTTATATTAATTTCTAATACCTCTCTCTATCCATTCCTGAGAAAAAGGGGACTTTAACAAAGTGATCCTGTAAGGGTTTCGTTTTTCCATTTGAGGACGGAAACACAAAGAAACTACCTGTATATGGGTGAATTTTTGAGATGGGACAATCGAAAATACAATAAAATATAAAATATATTTATTAAACTTAGTATACAATTACCACATCAGTTGTCATTTGATGCCATATGTCTTATAAGATTTGACATAAATTTATCTACTTTTCTAACATCTTGCTGAACTTCAGTTTTGTATTGAAGACACTGTAAGTAAATGAAAAAGACGATAAGACACTTTTTAGTTATTTTGTATTTATTATACTCATATCAGCTGAAGTGACAGTGGGCTGGCCATGTTTGTCAAAGAACCAAAGGATGATGGAGTAAAAGGCTCCTGGACTAGAATCCACACATTATCGGCAGGCATAATGTGGGATGCCCCCCAGCTGGATGGACCAACAACTTAAGCAGATGGCTGGGAGAAACTGTATGTGGAAGGCGGAGGACAGGATGTTATGGCGCAGATTGGGAGTGGACCATGTCCACTGTAATAGGCCAAGTTGATTGATTGCTTTATTACATTAACCTATTGACCATCTCAGTTGGACTAATAAGACAATGTTTTTGTGCCTGTGCCACCTCAGTTGTATTTATGCAACTGTGAACCTATGTATTTTACTGTGTGTACTGTAAACAAAAAACGAACCCTATGTAGGTGGTGGTGTATCATAGGGTTCGTTTTTTGCTGTTTATTTAATAGCACAACCCTATTTTTGTCGTAGATATTTATCTGTCGAGTCTAACTCCGCCCCTAAGACGACCCACTGACCCGATTTTTTAGCTGGGCACTGTGGACACGGCAATTAATATAAAAAACCAAGCAATCAATAGGTTAAATGATGTCTAATAAAAAAAAGAAAAAATCTTTTTACTATTTGTATATCAAGAAGACAAAGGATAAGATTTCCAAACCTGTTTTTACTCAAATTAAAAAGCAGCAATATAATTAATGAATTACCTTTTTGTTATCTGTAATTTTAACAACAAATACACCTTTCGTATGGGAATATTTGATACAAGATCGAGTGTTCATAGGATCCCTTAGATATAACATCTCTGCAGATTTTTCAAACTCTTCCCAATTAGGTATAAAAGTCATTGTTCTTTATTAAATTTCTTGTGATAATTGATTAATGTTCAAATCGCGTGCTTATCAAATCACATTAATAAGTATATTGGTTCTTTTCGGAAGGATTTTAGATTTTGAATCAAATTTTGTACTGTCCACACCACTCACCACAGCCACTCACTTTGTCAATTCAAGAGTCTAGGGATGTTATAGTGACTATCGGTATTTTGTAAATTTTTGGATTATCGATAAAAAAGTGTAGACTTCAATTTCAAAGTTTTATATAGAAAAACCATAAGACTATCTGCCTGCACCTTACACACCGCATCAAACGGAATTACGGAAAGGAAAACCAGAACTTCACTGTAAAAAGCAAGGAGCCTAATGATTGAGTCTAACGCACCGATCTATCTGTGGGGCGAAGCCATCTACAAAGCAAACTACCTATCATACAGAAGTCCAAACAACAGCATTGGAAATGCAACATCATTTGAAAAATGGGTTGGCAAAAAACCATGAATTGCGCATCTTAATAGATTTGGAGCAAAGGCATCTCATATAAGTCATTCTCTTAGAAGGAAGACAAAACTTAAATAAGTTTGATGCCAAAGCAATACCCTGGGCCCCGTTTAATAAAGCTGACAATTCGACATATATGTCAAAAAATGACAAAATTGTAGAATTGTTGCGCTTAAGCTGTGTAATAAAAGTGACAAATATGTCAAAAACCGACAGGTGAAATCTTGACATATTGGTCATGTAAAAACGCGTTTGATAAAACTCGACTTATTAAGTCAAAAAACCACAGTCAAAATATTCCTGACAATTGTCGGATTGTCGTGACAATTATGTCGACTTTTGACATATTTGCAAAAAAATTTGTCATTTATGAAAAATTTTTCTTTAAAGCAGAAATCTGTAATTGAGAAGGAGAAATTGATTCTGCTTTTAAATGATCGTCGTTGCCTCCTCGTTTGTATTTGTTCCAAGTATTCAAAATCACTACTCTCACTGCTCGATGTAAGTACCATTTTTTGTAATAAACCTTTTAAAAACACTTTCTTACACCTTCAAAATTCAAAATATGATTTCGCGACAGAGGGTAACGCTCCTGTCAGAATTGTCGGACAATTCTACAAATATGTCAATATGTCATGACAATTTTCTGTTTAATAAAGCAGATATTCAAGTTTTTCACGACAAATTGTCACTTGTCACCTTTTGCTTAAAAAGTTTTATTAAACAGAAAAATGTCAGACTGTCGTGACAATCCGACATATTTGTGAATTTTCCACCATGACAATTTTGTCGCCTGTAAGTTTTATTAAACAGAAAAATTGTCGAAATGTCACTTTTTGACATATGTCGGACTTGTCGGATTGTCAGCTTTATTAAACAGGGCCGAGTCTTCATGGGATACTCTAAAATATCCAAGCGATTACGGATTTGGGTACCATCAACGAAAAAAGTGATTGTAACCAAAAATGTAAACACGACCTCAAAGATTGATAATTTTCAATAATCGTTATTATGGTAATCAGTCTTATAGACAAACAATACAAGAAGTTTGCATTACATAGGTTGTACAATCTTTACAGATAAGCATTAAAACTATGTTATAAAAATAATTAACAATAAGCATTTTATCTAAAGAGACAACAATCTTATTAATATCTCAATATTCTATTTGCCGAAATGACACCAAGGTGAACTCAAAAAACTTTAGGGAGTGCTTTACAACCAACACGTTAAGTGACAGTCACTTGCTAGAAACGAAGTTTGATCAATGATTTAAGATATTCGTAAACCATTTTAATATGAGACAACCAGTCCCCGGTTAAAAAGAGGTCGCGTCTTCGCACGATGACCGCTTTCTTTCTATTTTTTTTTTTTTCTAGGACACCGGAAACGCTTAAATCAATTTATGTAAGCTACAAGTTTAGTGTACTGGCGGCGTTAGTACAAGCAATGTTAGAAGGACAACACGTACCAAATTTAAAAAAAAAAAAATTCTCGATAAGTGCAAAACTTCGTTTAATGTACATCCCTAGAAGCACATGTCAACAAATGTCACGTCATAACACAGACTACTTATGGGATACTACGTATCGTCTTAAGAAGTAATGTCACGTTTTGTTTTTTTTTAGTGATTGATTCGAACATCAGGGTTTACAGAGGTTTACGCAATCTATTTGGAAATATTTTTGATAGTCTGTTCGGAAAGAAAGCCAACGTGGCCAAAATGTGAACTAACTAAATAACAGCTAGTTTCTTTCGACCGGTATCAGAATCTAAGTATCAAAATGGCTCAAATGCGCTATTGTGTTGCTCGCTAAACAACGCAGGTAAGTAGGTACTTAAAATAAGCAAGCTGCAACCTCAAATCCCACGAGACGGCTCTCTTTCCAAAAGACTAACAATATTTTGTTGACCAAAGGGCAAGAATACACATGCCTGTAACTTGCACAAAAGTATGCAAGTAAGTAGCTTGCATGCCGTGTGCCTTAACAACTTCTGATTGGTGAAGATCACAATGGCATGCCAGCTACTTGCATAGTTTTATACAAGCTACAGATATGTGTATTCCCGCCCTTATGCAGGTCACATCACATCCTCCGCTAGGAGTAATAGTGTTCTGTGATCACATCACACTTATTTGTGAAAACTGGATGGCAAGGCAAAGATATTATAGATTTTAAATAGCTAAGTACGTACACTCCTACCAACTTATCTGTGAAATGGCGAAAATTGGAACTACGGCCGTCATGTTGAAATGTCTTTGATTGTGCCGACGTACTATGTCATTCTATTGTGTCGACGGACGCATCGACGGTGGCGTCCTCTTTCAGTTCACAGATAAGTTGGTAGGACTGTAGAATAATGTGTAGAATATGCTTGTGACAATCCTTGCGATGACCATTTTAAGCGTTTAGCCCCAGAAAAATAAAGCTACAGTAGTTTATCTGGGCAGTGCGGCCGCTCGGTAGATAAGTACGCGTCCGTTCGTCAGTAACTCTGCCGCGCACTCGAACTGTTGCCTACTGAGATTTCGAAGCGCGTATTTCGGCCGTTTTCTGTGAAGATAAACCACTGTAACATTATTATTCTGTGGTTTAGCCGTTTAAGGTAGGCTCCAAGCTCCAAGCTTCCAAGGAGCTTCCAAGGCTCGCAGCCGAATCGTTAGACACGCGCGGCCATGCGCGATTATCTTCAACCCAAAAGAAATAGTCAGCTGCATAGAAGTGGGGGGAATATAATATGTCAGTCGCGTAAATGAAATTGATTGTTGCGATTTCAAAGCATGGCTAGAAACTATGGGTCAAAGCGCTCAAAGAAACCATGACCTCAATTATTTTATAGGAAAATAAAATTACATTTTTTGTTTTTTTTTTAAAAGTTGCTGCCTGAATCGGAAATCAAACCCGATTCCTCTTTTAAAAAAGTACCCTGTATTTTATACTGAGCGATTATGTTACTGACAAGGATCAAATACTTCAAAGGAATACTTTGTGTAAAATCAAAGGAAGTGCCAGTCTTTTGCAATTTTTATGTTTCATAAATTACAAAAATCTAAATTTCCTTTGATTTGTTACATTACATTTGTTCACAGCATTTGATTCATACTAGCTATACTATCAGATAAAACTAGTTAAAAAAAAGGGTGCTGTTTTTCTAATAAAACGGGTTCGATTCCTGGCTGTGGTAGAGCTTTTTCACACAACCAAAAATTGATTTTCCTTCAAAACTGAGAATATGGTTGCTTTGACCACTTTGCACCCATAGTTTCGGATTTAGCCTGATATGCCATTATAACAATTATGTTCATTTACGCCACTGACATAAATATTCCTCCACTTCCATGCAGCTAAGTATATTTATGGGTAGAAGTTGATCCCAAAAATCGTCCCATAAAGTTGTGGTGCGGTATGAAATTTCTATTATTTTAAGTACCTGTTCTTTACAATTTTGACATGCTGGACCACTTTTTTGACACTTTGGATTCCCCCATGGAAGCGGCGGCTGTCTCACTCATTCATGATTAGTGAATATTAAACAACTACTAGAAATTAAATTTATTCGGATACAAAAATCGAGCAATATCTCCCCTACTAAGGTGTTTGACAGGTAAACAGCACCAGCGACGATGTGACTCCTAGCGGGATAAATTGGCAGTGTCTCTCCCCATTGCGTTCTGACAGATTAACACGGTGACGCGTCGCATAAGTTCATACCAATTTGGCAGTTGTAGTTACTATTAACGCATAAGTTCATACCAATTTGGCAGTTGTAGTTGTACGTTTATTTTGTGTTTTTTATATATTTTTTTTTAAAGTATCAAATTTTAATTTCATATGAAGTAACGTTTAAACTAGTAATAATATTAATGTAGTAAGAAGACAATTGACAGTTAATTCTGAGCGTTTTTAGTAGTTTTAAGGTTTTGATTGACATTTTTTTTAATAGATATTCCACACATTTCAAAATTCTGAGGCCGCTCGAATATCAAACTACCTAAGTGAGGTTGAGTCGAGTCCAGGAAATCATGAGGATTTGACTTAGAATATGGGTGTAAAACAGTAATATACAGTGGTTTGGTTTTATATGAAATAAGTGAATTTACTATTTTTTAACAGACTTCAAAAAAAGGAGGTTTTTATAAAAAAAAATGGGTTAAGTAGAAATAATGATTTGATACAGCTTACAGTAAAAAAAAACTGCAGAAAAAAACGTAAAAAATTAAGAAAAAGCCGACGAAAAATTTCAACGCACTGGGAATCATGTACTGAGTCCAAGATAACCAGTTTCGCGTCGATGTTTTTGCCACCCTGTATATTTTTCATTTCATTTCATTTAGGTACTCACGGCTACAGATCAAGCTACATATTCTAGTTTAAGCTGATCTCGCATTATACAGGATTTCCTTACAATGAGAGGTCAGCTTGATGTGTAGTCGTGTGTACAGTAGTTAAAATCCACGAGCTCGAAAAAAATACCGTCCATACTTTACGAAAAACTTGCTTCGTAATTTTGGCTATAAATATTTAGATAATAAAAAATAACTAAAGGCGAGGCCGCTATAAAGTATACCTACCAATAACTATTGCCCTCTTTTCAATAAATCAAAGTTATCGAAGTATTTCTGTTTCTCAGAATAAGAACGCTAAAGTTGGCTATTTTTATCGCAAAACTCACAGTTGAAATGTAATAGGCCTCTATAACTGGACACTTTTGGGGCCGCAGAAATCTTAAAATTTGAAAAAACAAATTATGTTATTTAGAAAAAATAAAAGTTTGCAGGGTAGGGTAACCGTAGCCCTGGCACAGGCAACTGAAGGAACACGGGTGGGTTTTAGTCAGTAAAAGTCTGACACGTCCTCCCGCTCCGCCCAGAGCGGGGGAAGTCATTTTATGATTCCCATCCACAAAAAAAAAGGAGTAGCCTCCTTTTTTTAGTGTCGTAGAGAAATGCTCATGCATAGGTACCTACTGCACTACCACGGGGAGATAGTGCAGTTATGAGGGACTCTAACCCACTAAAACTCCACGGTGTCCTCCTCTGCCGCTTACGGTGGGAACACGGACACACGTTAGCACTCATCATCTGGGGAGTACTCCCCATCGCCGGCGCATCAAAGCACATTGCACGCCGTGACCACCCCAGGGACCAAACCAGCACATGGGCGCCAGACGATCCCACGTCTGGGCACCCTTGGTCCCCGTGTGACGGGTCAGGTCATTGGCCCCGCCGCGCTGTTCGCCGCCTGCCAATTTTCGGGCGCAGAGGATAAAGAGAGCGGCCAACGTCATATCGACACTCCTTCTCCCCTGCGGCCCCACCGCGTCCGCCATCAGACGGAGGCGACCCCGTCAAGGCCGCGGAAGGTAGGGAGAGCGGTGCACCGCAATACCAGCACTCCTCTCCCGCCACGGCCTTTAACCCTCAGCCGCGATCTCATATGGGAGGCATCCATACGACATCACGGCCCGCCTCAGTTGCGATGTCGCCCAAACGGCACCGCAACGTACTTGTTGGCCGCTACGTCGTCGGCTTAATGGCAAAAGCCCTGACGAGCGGCCCTTCCTCGCGTTCCTCTTCGCTTCACCGTGGGTGACCAAGCTGCGGACATTGAGCCCCGGGGGCCTTGACAAAGCGGGAACCCACCGGGGGGGAGAGTAGCCTCCTGGCTACCCTTATTAGGTTCTGGGTTCCCATTCTCATATCCCACATTTTTACTCCTCAAAAGTTTCCTCATACTTGTAATATTCAACCCCATGTTAAAATATGTAGGTTATCAAGAATGTTCAATTTCCTTTACTTGCTGATGGTATGATCACAGGTATTAGCACAGGTAAGATAGAGATAGATTGATAGAATGGCAACACTACGACGTAGGCCACAGACAGCGCAACCAACTACGCAGAAAATCAATACACCGTGATGTATTCGCCTTTTTAAAATGAGAACGTGACAAAACATTAATTTAATTCATCGAAGAAACCACTTTTATTTAAAAAAAATATCTGTTGAGACTTGATGCTCATTTTTTATTTATTTACAAAGTGATGAGTATTCTCATAGTTACGGCGTGGTAGAACTTTCTGCGCGTAGATTATCAGCTTTTCCTTCAAATTATAAACTGTTAAAGGTTAGTAAATTATTTATAATTAAAACGAATTATTTAAATAATTAACCTATGGGGAATTCAAGCCATATTTGGGTAAAATCATGTTGATACGGATTATCGACCTTCGCCATTGTCTGCATGGTGCATTGCGTTTATTGTGCGATAGGTACGTACATTGGTAGTATTCTATGAAGCCATTTTGACGATAGTAAAGCTTTTTTGCGGTTTTTATTGATTTAAATGTACTGCATTGTTTTCGCTGTATTTTTTTCTTTTCTTTTAAGTCCGTGAATTAATGGGTCTGGGATCTTAAAAAAAAAATATTTCCTAGCCTAATATCTGCATATCAACAGTCTACTTCAAAATTCTTTTGTCGAGTCGGCGGCAAATTTATATTTTGCATTTTTGACAATGGATTCTCGTGTTTTATCGTGTTCGTGTCAAGAAATTTCAGCCCTCTGTCACCATCGATTTTCAGTCTTAACCATGTCTTAGCAATAAAAATTCGATCAGCTTGGATTAGTACTTATAATCTTTTGATAAGTAGTCTGTGAAATTCAAGTTCAGTACAAGTCCTTCAATTCTCATTTCATGAAACTAACAATATTTTTCTATTAAAAAAGTACAAGTAAAAATATGTTAAAATGAAATCAATAATGCAGTGAATAATCAAAATAATACTTTGAAATAACTAGTGTGAGCTCTCAAATTAGTGATTTGAATAGGGGTTTCAGCTATAACCCATCTCCACTTTTTGCCTCAGAAAAGCATTCAGTGTAGAGGCCTTAAAAGCTCACTCTTACGGCGCTTGTTTACCGTGAGCATTCCCCTGTAATGTAACCTTTACCAGCTACCTAGCCATGTTATTTATTTCTATATTAATTATTGTATGTATTATCCTACCATCTGGTTTAAATTGTCTCTACACTACCTAGCAGTTGGCAGCCTACACAGTCTACTTGCAAAGCCCTAGCCGTTACAGTGGAATCTTGGATTGATACATTACAGGCGAATGCTCACGGTGATAGTGCTTTAAAATTTTAAGTGTATAAATTATGGTTGATATTTTGTCTATATTAAAATTATCTATCCCAAAGAGAATACCTGACAGTGAATCAATCTGCCTAGCCTTTCCCGAACTATGTTGTGGTCGGCTTCCAGTCTAACCGGATGCAGCTGATTACCAGTATTTTATATGGAGCAACTGCCTATCTGACCTCCACAACCAATACAATACCCCTTGGTAAGACTGGTTGTCAGACTTTCAGGCTTCGGACGACCCGTAACAACTGTCAAAGATCCACAAATGACAGCCAGGGCCCATGGCTTAACATTCTTTCCGAGGCACGTAAGAGTCTCGGTAAGTAAAGTTGGTCGACCATCCACAACCAACCCCGACAAGCATAGCTTAACCTGATGGCTCGATCCGTACAGCTGTTATTACTTAGCCACAAGCTCCTCCTGACATTAAATAACAGGCTATAATGGAGAATAGGCCATAATGTTTACAACATTTTAGTTATTGTCCTTTGTTTTTTACTGACATTTTAAAAATAAATATGTAATCAAAGAAAATGTAGCTATCATTGATCAACTATAAATCCATAACACAGACCTTGTCTGTCTGGGTATTATTCACCTTTATTCACTGAAACACAAAGATTTTTTAAATATTAAAATACAAAAACATGCAGTATCGGGAACACAGAATCTTAATATTTTGTTATAAATTAAAAGTCAATTATGAGTTAATTAGTAAGTAACTAGAATTCTAGTTCGTCATGTAAGTACCTACCTTAATCTTTTGTACAATTGTATCATTACAATTAAAACAATAATAATTATTCAATTTAATTATATCTCAAAATGTTATGTAATGCTTTGACCATAAAGTAGAGGTGAAAAACAAAGTGAAGCCTGAAATATACCCCCTGGCTAATTTGGCTATTAATATAGACTAGTGTTTTTTAATAAGTGCAATGTCATAATAATAATTTAAGAAAGAATTAAATTATATTTTTATTTTTACTAATAGTAGAGTCAGCCCAAAATCGGTTTCTGGTTTTGGACGAAAACCAAGAACGAAAATTTTTTTTTTACTAAATAAACAATGGGCTGGTATGAAAACGAAAGTTGGGCAAAATTTATATTTCAGCCGAAAATTGTCGAAAATGAAATTTGTTCGGTTCTATTTATGGGGTATTAGTCGACCTCGTAATTACTTTACCACGCTAAGGTTGACAGTCACTTGCACGTCATAAAATGTCAATGCCACTGTGTACGGCGACGCTTCGGCGACCGCTGCTAGAGACGGCGCACATACATAGATTTTAATGATTTAGACGGCCAAAAGTATTTTTTTTTAAATCAATATAATGGTAAGGTATCTATACAATTGGTGAGTCAACAGTTCTATGCACAATATAACATCCCCTCCCCCCGCCTTTGAAGCGCGGGAGTCGACTTTAATCAGTCGGAAGTCGATAGTGAGCAAGTGTGTACAATTCGGGTCTCGGCGCTCTCCTAAACTTATAACTTTCCAAAGTGCGCTATTCATTTCAAGCTAATATTTCTGTTTTAACTGTGATGGATTGCGATAATAGAGGTAAGAACAATTTGTTTTCGTTACAGAAAAATTTAATTAACATTCTCTGTCATTCATTTTTAACACGACAGACATCACTCTGTCCAAAATTTATTTTTTTAGATATATTTAATTTCGAGTGCTTTTTTAATGTACTTATGAGTCCGTCCCTGTAATAATTTTCATTATACTATATAGTTCATATATATGTAACTAACTAATTCCATAAGAAATAGCCGCGCAAAATCGCGCTTTTTTGAGCTAAGCTCTTTTGAAAGGCTCTTAGTCAAATATAGGAAATATTGAGTGTGCGATATTTTTTATTAAAATTGTTTTTTATTTGGTTCAGGTCTACCTACTACCTCGGGTACTAAAGTAGTGACTCGTCAATACATATTTGACCAACTAGAGGGTCAAAATTTACCAACTTTAAATGAAAAAATTGACTATTATGAGAATTTTCTCCTTATGCGCTATGGGCACAACAAAGAGGCTAAAGAAGACTTAAAAAAAGATTTTCTTATGTAAAATCACAAATCAAGCAACGATGGGCAAATGCAAATAAACACCAAGATGTTTTCCTGAAAATAAACCAATCATGGTTAGAGGGAACATTCGAGATTCCCATTGACAAATAAGAAAACCTTCACGTAACGCATTTCTACCAGAAACGGTTAAACTTTTATTACCTGCTGACCCAAACACAGAGTCAGTAGAGACATCTGGACCTGAAGATACCGATTTTTAATGTAATTTTATATTTAAAGAAAACTTGTTAAATTCTGTTTCCATTCATTTGTATTTTTTAGTGAATATAGCTGTTATATATTAATATTCTTTATAACCTGACAAATATATGTATGTTTTTATAAATAAACCTTTCCTTTATTTTAATTGAACTTGGAACTAAAATAACCCCAAAAATAATTTTGGCCGCCTAAATCATTAAAATCTATGTATGTGCGGCGTTATCAACACGTTCCATACAAACTAAGCGGTAAACGGTTGACACCCTTTACTCGCACTACGACACAAATGACGGCTTTGAATGGCGGTCGGTGACAGAAGCTCAAGCGTTTCGGCTATTACATGCTTTGTGGTCAAGGTTTATTTTTGCTGTATGGCGAGTAGTGCTGCCAACTAGCGCCACTATTGAGAAAAAAACCATAAGTCTAGAGATATGGAACATTTTAAAATTTCCTATGCTCACATTTTTAGTCAGATGAGGTAGAATTTTTGTGTCAAAAAAGTCAACACTAAACCTACTAGGTTCGAATCCGCTAAATGGCATTAACTATTAAGGCTTCGAACTTATGAGGTTTAGTGTTGATTTTTTGACCTCACCTGACCTACCTGTTTTATTAAAAAAAAAAAACTTGTTATTACTCGTTATTTTTTTTACCTACATCTTTGATGAACCAGGCTGGTCCTCGAAATACACAGCACATCTTTCGGGGGCAGCTTGCTTCGGTAGAATTTCTTCAACGATCTGCTCAGGCAGTTCGAAACAATCGTCATCTGATGGTGGGTCATCGACGAATAGTTCATCAATGTCGTCACACATAAAGTCTGGTTTGTTCTCGCAAGATTGGCCGCTTGCAGTGGTTGCAAACAGCCGAGTATTTAAGTCCGGCTTTCATGCAACCACAACTGCTGGTACAACCTTTTTTGCAGTTGCAGGAAATCATGTTTAGTAGGAGTTGAGGAGCTGGTGGTTTCATCATCAGTTGAGGAATGAGGCTCTATGTACTCCTCATCCAGCCCCAATCGAGAGGATTCTTCTCACTTCCCAGCCACTTCTGTACCTGAAATGAAACCAACAACAAAATTAAGAACCATAACTCTCACCATTATGAGTAGACGTAAATAATGTGGTCTTAAGCAGAAAGAAAATCAAAATTAGCAAAAAACACCTGTGTTATGTTCGCAGAGAGTGAAATCTTGCAGCATCCCTGGTTGGAAGCAACAGTGAGGTTCAATGTTGGACTTAGCTGCCACCCTTGTGAACAACTGGAAGCGAAGGTCGTTGAGATTTTGGAATTCACTGTATTACGTACAGTGAAACGAGAAAGGTCTCTCTTGCTTCGGCGACCTGTACCGGCGAAGGCGTGAAGAAACAGTGCCATTCTGAGTTGTGCTTGAATTTGTCGAGTAGGTGACGTTTGGGTTTACTCCTTCCACATTTTTCAAACATGTTTGTTGGTCTCCTCCATCTCGGGATAAAGCATGACCAACAAATCTTATGTCCTCGCCGACGATCTTCACTACGTCGTTGATACTCTTAGGTTTTTCACATACTTTTCTTAATTTTATGCCCATTTCTGTTTTATTTTCTTGACCCCCCCCCCCCCCCCCCCCCCCCCCTCCTCCATTACTAAAACCTGGCTACAACCGTGTTACACATAAAAATAAAAATAAAATGTTTAAAAACTACAAAAACAAACAACAAAACAAAAACAGAACAACACACAAACAAAATTAAAAATCCGGAGTCACACGTAATCTGTTCGATTGACGAGTTACTGAATACAACATGACGTGTTACTCCGGATTTTTAATTTGCCTGTCTTTTTCTAAATTCAGATGAGAATATTTTCTTGTTTCATACTTTTTGCGTGATTTTTCAGTAGTCGAGTTTTAGTTTTTAAACTTACTTTTTATTTAAATTATTTTGGAGTTATAATCTCGTGCTAAAGTATTTGCAGAGCCACTTTACATTTTGAAAGAAGAATAATAATTATTATATATTTTGGGTAGGTTTGGAGAGAAAATATGTTTGGCTCACATCTAAGGCGTGATTTTAGATATTATTCCCAATTATAGGGAGCATGCAAGCAAAGCCGCGAGCAATAGCTAACAGTATATATATATATATTTGAAATGTGATAATTAAGCTCTTTCATTTGATACCCAACACGGTAAATAATATTTTTATTTTAGTTCATGACTTTGTCCTATAAAGGTCGCCATATTCAATTTAATGTGACGTCACACTGGGCAATCAAGACACTTCCAACGATACCTTATTGTCAAATTATGATAAGTAGTTTAGAAGTAATGAGGAAACAGATGAACATACATACATACCAGTCAAAATCATAACCCTCATTTTTGCTTCGCCGTAGTCGGGTAAAAACAAAACACACCTCCAGTAGAAAAATCTTCAGCAGACACCTCCCTAACTCTTGGAAGTTTTTGCAAACATTTGAACAGCTGTATCTTCAAAAAAATTTGGTCTACCGAGACCACGTTGTTCTCATTTTGTTGCAAAGTTAGTCTACTCTGGTGTCCATAGTGACTTGCCGTAACACAGGTCCAACAATGGTGGTAAAAGCCGCATTTATAAATAACTGTTTTTCAGTTATGTCATACAAAGTTTTTCGGTCATTAAAATCAATACTATGCTGCATAAATGTTCATTCCAACTACGAAGCCTTTCACTGTGCGTGGTCCGACACGCACATGGTCGGTTTTTTTATGTTGAGTAAAAAAGAAGCACATCTACTTCAAAAAAATCTTAAATACACTCACTGATAGACAACGCACAACCTGAACCGCTGGTTCTAGAAGCTTGAAATTTGGCACAACAGTGTCTTGATATAACGAACGAAATCATTAAGGAAATATATTTAATATATGTACTGTATATTATTATATAATCTACATTTCGGGATTTGGTGTAGCCATACACCTCTTAGAGGCTTCCATGGTTAGCCAACACACAAAAAACAGTGCCAACAAGACATGACAAATTCTGATTTTGATATTTATTGTTACAGATTCTTGTTGAATAAGGTCAAGGATATATTCATTATACACCAAAATAATTGTAAGTTAAAATGGAAGAAATGAATGGGGATCTTTATGGGGGCGGTTTAGTTAGTCTAGGAGATGAGGGTTCTTTGGAGTCTACCGAAAATGGGAAACAAGAGCAAAATTGTAAAATTTGCGAGTGAGTAACAGTTACATATATAGTTATTTTTCGAGATTTAAATACAAAATGCAAATCCAACAGTTGTATTAATGACTATAATCTTTTTTTCAGCAATAAGCTATGCAGTCCTCGTGTATTGTCATGCCTTCATGTATTTTGTGAAGCTTGCATTGACAAATTGATGGTTAATGAAGCTGGTGATTCTCTTAAATTTGATTTGGCTGTAGAATGCCCAATTTGCAAACAAGAAACCAAGGTAGGTTCTCAATATTACGTAAATGATCTTTCTGCTTTCCTATTGGTTTTAAGTATACATCTAACTTATGTGTACTTTGTTATCAGATACCAGGAGGTGGGGCTGCATCCCTTCCTTCCGATTATGTGCTTACCAACGTTTTGGATGTGTCTGCTATGGATCAGTCTGTTGTTTGCACCTGTTGCAAGAGTAAGGAACCAGCTGTTGCTAGATGCACCGATTGCTCTCATTTCCTATGTTCCAACTGCAATTCTGCTCACGAATTCATGAGATGCTTTGAAAATCACCGAGTAGTACCATTTGATGCTCTAAGGTCGTCCAAGGAGAAATCTGCTGTGCATAAGCCCATATTTTGCGCTCGTCATGCTGGAGAGAGTCTTAAGTTTTATTGTTGCGAATGTGAAGTTGGTGCTTGCACTGAATGCCTAACTGTGGATCATAAAGTAGGTGAACATCGCTGTGAGAGAATCGTTGATGTCGAGCCCAACCTGCGTGCTGAATTGCGAAATTTCATCGTGGAAGCAAATGCTCGTGCTGCAACCGCTGGTAGTGCTTCAGCCAGGCTTGATGATGCACTTGGAGATCTGCAACGTCAACGAGATGAAGCCGAAGGTGTAATCAATGAAGCTTATCATGCTTATAAAGCTGCCTTGGAGAGATGCCGTGAAAAGGCTCTAGAAGAACTTGAGCGTTTGCATAAGGAAAGAGAACTCAAGGTAATGGATCTGTTCGATCGGGTCGATAAAACTGTGCAGCGCATTGATTGTGCCTGTAAGTTCGCCGCTAGACTCCTCCGCCGTGGTGATGGTACTGAAATTGTGATGTTGAAAAAGACAGTCGCCTCTCAGTTTGCCCGTTTGTTGGAAGGAGCACCGGAATTCGATGTTGATTATTCAATGGAGTTTGTTACTAAGATGGATAAGTTTGATGCTATTTCTGAAGAAACTTTTGGAACATTCCGTACAGAATCGACTCGAGCAGAAGAAAGAAAACGTGCAAGCGAGTCTTCTGCTATTGTATCAGTGACTTCAAATTCTCATTCACCTGCAGTGTCGGTGACTAACGCTCCTGTTTTTGACGATTACCCAATGGGAGGTGTCCGCCGAGTCACTGGAGTTGGAGGCATGGTGGGAGTTTCGGGAGTGCCGGCTATTGGAGTAGCTGGTGTCACTGGAGTGGGTGTCAGTAACACCAGTGTCATTACTGGAGGCATGAATAGTGTGCAGGGAGTCGGCGGCGGTGTGCCTGCAATGCCGTCTATGGTAGAATATAATTTGCAACAGTTGGCTAGTATTGCTGAAAAAGATGTACCACCGCCTCCCCATGCATCTCCAGCTCCGACTTTTACTCTCGCTGAACTACTTGCTGGTGACCTGAATTCGCCTCAGGCCTACAACAATTTACAAGCTCTTGCTAAACTAGGATTGAATACTGGTAAGTCCCGAATATAATTTGTCTAGAATTCCTCGGCTTTGAAAATACTAAAAAAACAAAACAAAGATATTATTCTTGTGGCTTTTTTTTTCAGAAGTCAATGGCTTTGGCGGTGTTGGTGGAATTGGCGGCGTGGGCCCTCGTGGGGTGTCTCCGGGAAGACCTTTGTTAACTGCTGCTGAGGAAGCCGCTCTTGTACCTCCTCCTGCCCCTCTTGTGCGTGCCACTAAAGCTACTCCCATGCATATTCGATTCAAGTTTGGCCAACTAGGTAGTGGCAAGGGGCAGTTCAATTCCCCTCATGGGTTCTGTCTCGGAAACGATGAAGATATTATTGTCGCCGATACTAACAACCATCGCATCACGGTATTTATATTGACATAATTTCAATAATAATAACTTTGGTAGGTAATGCTTGCTTTATAAATTTTTGTGAAATTACAAATAACTATTTTTTTAGGTTTTTGACAAGTCAGGAACTTACAAGTTTAACTTTGGCATTGCTGGAAAAGAGGAAGGCCAGTTGTGGTACCCTCGTAAAGTAGCAGTTGTTCGAGCCACTGGCAAATTTGTGGTCTGCGATCGTGGCAACGAGAGGTCCCGCATGCAAATTTTTACCAAAAATGGTCATTTCTTGAAGAAAATCGCTGTAAGTATTAAAAATATTATAATTTATACATGCTATTATCTGGTGGCCTTTGATGCTATTTATCATGTTTGTTTTAGGTGCGTTTCATCGATATTGTTGCTGGATTAGCAGTTACTGCTGAAGGTCTCATTGTGGCGGTGGATAGTGTAACACCTACAGTATTTATATTGTCTGAAGAAGGTGACCTCATGAGCTGGTTTGATTGCAGTGAATGCATGAGGGAGCCATCTGATATTGCTATTAGTGGTGAGCGATTTTATTTTTAAGAACTTGTCAGCTATGAATTAATTTTATTTCAATCCATAGAGTTATCAATACTGTTCAATTTCACAAATTTACTGAATGTTGCCTTAAACTGACCGGCCGCCTTTATTTTTTGGAGTACTTAATTGTATTTTTTTTAACATTATTTCCGTAACATAGCAATAAAGTATGTTTCGTTTTTTAGCTTTCCAATATTTTAGGCTTCCCTAAAAACAACAATAATATGGTGCATTCCATGTTTTAGGCAAGGAATTTTACGTCTGCGATTTTAAGGGGCACTGCGTAGTTGTGTTCGACGACGAAGGGCGTTTTCTACGCCGCATCGGATGTGAGAACGTCACAAACTTTCCGAACGGCATTGACGTCTCTGACGCTGGTGACGTGCTGATCGGCGACTCGCATGGCAACAAGTTCCATGTCGCCGTTTTCTCACGTGACGGCGTTCTTGTCACTGAATTCGAGTGCCCCTACGTCAAGGTTGGTGTTACACTTAATAAATTATGAAACTACCTTTTAGAAACTAATTAATTATTAATGTAGTTGGCCGACTGTTATTCTTATGAAGCTCTAAAGTTATTTGTTGTTTTCAGGTATCTCGCTGCTGCGGATTGAAGATTACATCTGAAGGTTATATTGTCACTCTGGCTAAGAATAATCATCATGTTCTAGTCCTCAACACCCTTTATATTGTCTGAGGAGTAACTCGATGGCTGTAAGTCTGCATACTACAAGATCTCACATTTATTCCCTATATTTTATATTAATTGCTGTTTTTACAAAGCTTAACATTTTTTGCTAAACCAGTATTTGACTACTTATTTCGTTATGTTGTGTTAAATTTCATGTTAGTCTGATATTTTAACACTCTGTCCATGAGCAGTGAACTATAGTGATCTTAATTTCGGTATGCTTCGTGATTTTTTTGTTTTATGGCATTCTAGATTTAGAGACACTATATTTTTATTCACTGCTATGGATAGACTTAAGTCATTATTATTTCCAAAGTACTGAATACTTCGTATTGTTTGGGTTTTGTTCATCTGTCATTATTATTTTATAACTGCATTTAGTTCTAGTAATGGAAAATCCAAAGGTTAGTATATAATATTCAACTCTATTATTTTTGTTATAGTCCAATCATCAATTTTGTTATATTTGGTCATGGAGGATCAAAAGTTTCGGATTTATTTTATATCTGACTATAAACTACGACAACTCATGAAGCTGGTAGATACGGACAATTTTTATTTTTGTTTGTAAAATTAAGCTTCAATTTAGTATAGTCAACAGATACATCCGGAACTTCAAACTTCCTGCAGAAGAACAACCATAACCAAATTTAACTTAACAATTCCCATCGACAGGACTTTTATTTTGTTTCTAAATTTTAGCAGCTGGTATGGTTCCTAGTTCGAGTGAAGTTTTAAACATGTCAATTAGGGGACTGCGTGGAGTGTCGCCTCAGAAAAATGTTGATTTGTTCGAATGTTAGCCCAATATACGTACGTTTTGCTTTTTTATATTATTGATTTTCTTGGATATCAGTAATTTGCAGAAAAGAACAAAATATTAACGCACAACTGAGTTTATTAAAAGTATAAAAATTTAGTCTTGTCTGACCAAAGGAGGCGACACCATAATAACGTGCCATCTAGTTTAGGTTAATCTCGTATACAATATTATATATTGTCCGTTAAAATATATTTACCATTTACAGAATTCTTGTGTCTATACAAAATGTTTTTCGTGTACTCTTGTTTTGAGAGCCTATTACATATTTGAAAGATTTTTCATGAGTAGGCATTACAGTATACATTGTTAAGAATTGGTTTATTATAAGTAAATGTCTTAATGATGAAACATTGTAATGCATGCTGTATTATTAGAGAACCGCTAATTGCAATAATATTGTACAACATTGTAATTTGGATAGTTAAAATTAATGTAGACAATTAGTTTATCTGGCATTTTCTTGTATATAGCGAGCTTCTAGAAATAGTAATGCAAGCTTTTATTCTTTTATATAAGTGCACTTGTATTGTTGCTGAAATAGGCACACGAAACGAATTTATTTGCAGTACCTATGTTCTAATTCAAGTATTTAATTGTTCCTAGGAAAAAAGGAAGCATTATAGAAACCAAAACAACTAATATTACTTGTTATGTACATGAAATTGCCATTATAAAACGTTTCTACTTATAATATGTTCGATGAGTATACAGTTCGCCAAATTATATATTTTTATAACTATCCACATTTATATTCAAAATTGAGAATTCATAGTTTTAGATAGTAGGTACAAATGCGGTTTATTAAAGCGATACCATATTTAGATATATTCACAATTTACATCATATTATTGTCCCTTGTTAGGTTTCCTAATAATAGGAATAGTATTTAGGAAGTGGGACACTACGTCATTTAAAATCCCTATTATTAATGTGGTATCAAAATTGTAATACATAAGTAATGGTCAGATACAATTTTACCTTATACCATAACTAATCCAGGGATCCATGGTCTTCCAAATATAATTAGACTATTTGAACGAATTTTCAGACTAAAAAAAAGCAGTTGCCGTTTGTTCTACGAATATCTTTTAAATAGCCATATTGAGCGATATTTGTTGTTCTTGCTGGTACATTAGTATTCATAAAAAATATGAAGTTTATTATGCCGCCATTATCAAAGAAATTGTATAGCCGGATGACTTGTGTTGTACATGACCATTATTTTGTTTTACGAAACACTTTGGAAGTAGTACTTAACCAGACCACCTAAAATTAAGTGTGATATTTTACCAATATTGTTAATGTCAGTTTTAAATGCTCTCTAATTTTTTGGTTTCATTTGTTTACATTTTGAAATATTTTAATTCCTCAATTTCCAAAAATAAAGTGCATCTCATTGAAAAAAAATAATACACCCTCATGTTACTAATTTGTAATTAAAGTTTAAATATTAATTAGTTGATAGTTAGGCACTCTCTTCGTATTGCTGAGCCATATAATTTATACTGAATAATACATCATATTGAAGAGTAACATGTATGGATATGTGTACTTAATTAGAAATAGGTATTTATTTTATGTATTTGTTGTGTATTGGAACAGTTTTACAATATTCGATACGCAAAATTAGATGTGATATGAGCAATAATAGAGAGACATAATGAACCAACATTTTAAGACTTACATGACTCAATATTTTGAAAGACACAAGCAAAGATTGAGACGTGGGGCGATTGAGCAACGTCGGATCTTTGGAAGCCAGTGATAAGTTGAATTTTGACATTTGAGTCTGAATCCTCTATTGATTAGTGAGTAACTTTTGGGTTTATTTTTCATATTGTTTTTAAGTTATTTGTTTCAGGATTTTTGTCCCAAATAGTATTAGGGAATTTTATTTTCTTTATTTTAATTATTTTAACTAGTTTAAAATGAGTCTACATACCCCTCGCGGAAGAGCAGGTGTGATTAATACTCTGATTTTGTCGTTTTATTGTTTTGTTTAATTATATGTTCCGGGCCTATATTATATAAATAGTATTTTTGGCCAGTGTGTTTAGGCCTTTAGATTTACGAATTTTTACTGCCAAATTATTTTCTTACGATATTTGTGCATGCACATAGTAATTATTTTATTGTATAATATTTGTAAAAAATAGTTATTAGTTGTTGCCAATTTTTTGTTTTATTAATATTCAGGGTTTTAATATTATAATGTTCAATTTAATTCGTTGTCATTGATCAAAATTATTGTGTGTTAGTGAAGTAAAATTAACCGAAATAGAACTTATTATTGCCCCAAAGGGAGCGTTTGACGCTATTAATAATATTGCTTTAGGGTTGCATAAAATTATTAAAAAGTGGTGTGATAAGTTTTGGATAATTTTACAAATTATACTATTTTATGTGTGGATTCCGATATTTAAAATTCGAAGTCAAGTATTTTATTATAAAAACCATTTTATTTTTCATCAATGAACATTTAACTATTGTTTTTAATTTGAAAGTATGGACTTGTCAACAACCCCCCCGTATATCGTTAATTTTGGTGATATCGACACTTTCCTCTTTTCTTGCCATGTATTTTATGTAGGGATCAGCGTAGAAATGTTTAGTAGGTACTAGTATTTTCAATTGATATACACACATACAGTATCACAAGTTTGCCTATATGGTGGTGTTGTTTAGAGATGTTTATTAGTGGTTGGCGCGGGCCGCGGCGGTTATTCGTCGCGTCTGCTTGGCTGTATAATTTGCCGTAGCGAGTAAGCACTATGTCATGAATGAATGGCAGTCAAATGGTATCTATTGTCCATTGACATTACTTGATAATAATTGTATCATTAGAGTACATTACAGTAGCCTTTCTCGGGAATCTTAAAAGTTACCTATATACACTTTAAAGCAATTTTTGGTAAAGATATTTCTCTTGAATCTATATTCCCTTATGTATCCAGCAATAAATTACTTCAGTAGTTGTGTAGTATCACTTTATATGGCACTGATAATTGCAGATTTCCTTGTATTATTAAAGCTCTTATGTGGATCGCCACGCGTTGTTGAGAAGAACACGTCAAGGACATTTGCATACTTGGTGCCAGGTAATGTGATAGAAGTAGGGTTCGCAGCGCACAAGGTGAGCTCTAATGTTACCCTCCCTATTGGAGGTGGGCGTATTGCCTATTAGTGGCACCAAGCACAGCTCGTCGCTCTCGGTGGGGTGTTGTGGCGTTACAATTCAATTTTTTTCAACTTTGAACCGTGGGTGGGATTAAGATTGTTTCTATTATACCTATCTATTATATTTTATTTCGAAATGATTCCAATTAATACTTGAAAGACGGCATGCTCAAACGATAATATATTTTATTTTAACCTTCACCCACTTAAACCAATATAATCTCCACTGTTCTAAAAACAACATAAATAATAATAAGGTTGTGAGCTCTATTCCCATTGGAATTTTAAGCCACATGTGTGCTTGTGCAATAAATATCACAGTTTGGATCTAGGCTTTTAAATTATTATAGATTATATACATTGTTGAGCTGATTATAAAAATTTAATATATTATTATACCTTTTAATATTGTTAAAGAATTCTAATTGCATTCCACATCTTAGAGTGAACGAATTTGAGATGACCGTTTTCAGTCTACATTATACAATTTTTTTTTTTTACTATTGTAGGATTATTAGCAGTTGCCAATGTTTTCCTTTAGTCAGTAAAAGTACAAATATTTTAATATACAATCTTGGTATTTACGTATTGTAGTGATCTTATTTTTTGATTCTATAAATATAAGCATAATTTTTTTTCTCTTAAGCGGCCATTCAGATATTTCTTCATCTCACAAATTATTCAGTAAACAACAAAACATATCATACCGAATCAATTTAGTTTACATAGAAATTGTCAGCAACTCCCGTGATTTTATTCTCCTCATTGGTTTAGGTGTTGTTAAAATAGCTATTTCTTTTGTTTTCAATGTAGATTTAAGTATATTTAAGTTACACTGTCTTATGTTCTTGTCATTTTACGTTGAAATGTGAAATTTAGTGTGAAAGGTGCAAGTTCCAAATGCATATTTTAATTTTGATCCAAAGATTTCATTATTCCTTATATTTTAATTATTTAATTCTCATTTTACGGAAATGACATTTGTGAAGTATGCATTGGTATTTGATACTAGGAGTAACATGAATTATTCTGTAGAGTTGGTGCAGCCGAGCAAACCTCTACTAATATTCTCTTAAGAATATATTGCTCAATAATTTAATTCTGTTAAAAGTATTTTAAACCTAGTTGTAGTCCACCGTGTGTTTTTAGTATGGATGTGGACTCCAGACACGAAATTATATCTAACAGACAATACCCTCCGTAAACATTTGAAAGAAATTAAATGTTGAAGTTTTATTAGATGTAGTTGTTTGCCTTCAAGGCGGCTTGCCGCAGAGTGCAAGCTGCAAGGGGCGCCAGCAGCATCAGCACATGGGAATGCCATTGGCTCTGAAACCATTATACTATACTGCTCGTTTTGTAATAGCACTACACACAGAAGCTTTGTCTGCATAGGTCCAGTTTTATCCGACATATCTTTCTCATCAAATATGTGTTTTATAAATGTAAAAGATTTGGCAGTTTATATAATGTATTCAGTACACCTTGTGATGGTGTTGACTGTTATTGTACTATTTAGCCCCACAGTCAACGAAAATTGTTATATAATCCATACAGGAGTCTCTGCTGCATTGTGCCTAGATCTTAGAAGTTAATGGTATCAAGGTAGAGTTAATCTCAAATATTTTGGCTCTTTGAATATTCCATGATATTATTTTTGTTTTTCATGAAAATGTATTTACATTATATACATACACCTAGATTATTGTATACAATATGAATATACATTGCGTGGTTTGTAACTTGATGTTTAATTATTTTATCGTAAAATTAAGATGCCCAACTGGTTCTCTGTCCACACCTACGAAGATGTGGAGGAATTGATTGTATTCGATAATTAAACCTATATTATTCAATGTAACTGATGAATAGTTGATGTTTACTGTGGACAGAAGTAGAATTTATTTGTTTAACTGGTTGCACATCTTATTTTGACCAAATTCTTTTACCGCTGAAGTTACTTGAGAATTTGAATGATTGCCATTCTGCACTCTTTCTTTAACTTTTTTTAATGGCGAGTGAAAATTGTCACGTGACATTAGCGGTTTTATTAATAATTATAAGTTTTATTAACGTGAACTGTGGCCAGGATAACAACAGCAGAGCAGTGTAATTCAGAGCCTGCCTAAAATATATTTTTGTCATGATTTTATTTAGGTATATACATGTTATTCACATATTACAGTTTTCTCAATATTAGCTTGTATTTTAATTAAGAAATAATCATATTTAACATTGCCAGGTGATCAGCAACCTGCACTTTAATATTTTTGGAAACTATTGAACTTAAATTGTACTGACTTTATAAATATATTTACTTCAATAAAGATTTTCCATGCCACTAACCAAGACTTCTAAATTATTATACTTGCCCGTGTGTAAATATTGAAGAACATCCCACAAATCAAAATTTTGGCGGTAGGTAGGTAATGTAACAGAAATAAAAACAAGATTTTATGTTAAATAACTTTTTTATAATCTATTTCAATCATTTTATGCTGGTTTGGATTTTTAGAGCAAACGTTAATTACATTTTGTTAATTATTGGTAACATTGATAACTGGTCAGACCCTTAACTTTTACTAAGGGTGGGTTGCACCAAAGGCTAGGTTATAGTTTCCGCCAATGCTAAAATGACCATAGAATGACTATCTGCTGTTGCACCGTCATATCAAATGTAAAAGATACAAGTTCGGTGCATTGACATGACATTCGACGCGTCTGACTGAAGTGACATATTTAACAATAACTTTAACCAGCGAAGCATGGGCGGTTAAGTTTACAGTTAAAGTTATGACGTCAGCTAACAAATTGTCAAATGGAACAACCCATTTTTTGTCTAACAGGAACTTTAAGTGTGGGCTGACACAAAATTAGTCGAAATTTGCCGCCAAATATCAGAATTTGGCGATCAAATGGTTCAAAAGTTATCAAGGGTTCATTTTCATTGGTGGCCGATCTGGAGAGCGTCTCCCCAGTTTGACCAAATGTATAGCTCAAAAACTAGGCCACCTAGCAAAGATCTGTTTTCTCCCAGATTTAGTCGCAAGTTTTCGCCAAGTCACAGATTTAGTCGGGTAATTTAGAAGATATTCTCCCAGATTTAGTCGCAAGTTTTCGCCAAGTCATAGATTTAGTCTGGTAATTTAGAAGATATAATGAGTTGAGTGAGAGAAGTGTCCAAGAGCTAGATCAAAGATTTTATCGTTAACACATCAATCTAGCTCTTGGACCAGTGACCGACAAATTCTGATATTTGGTGGCAAATTTCGACTAATTAGCGACAAATTTTTCATGTTTTAAAATTAAAATCCCTGATGGTGGCCATGCCAGTTACACGAACTTTAACAAGGGTGGGTTGCATCATCTTACTTTAACTATAACAAACATCGAACTGAAGGTGCGATGTTTGTTATAGTTAAAGTAAGATGGTGCAACCCACCCTTAGTATCACATTATTCACTGTTTATCACATTTATAAACACATTCGCCGGCGATCCAAGTAGACTCGATTTTAATTTTTTCAGGATGAAGTATAACAAAGTCTGCATCACATCCGAAATTTAGGTTCCCTTTTCTATCATCAATGCCCAATGCTTTAGCTGGGTGTAGGGAAGCCGCTTCTAAGGCGTATTCCAATGGACATTCTGTAAGGAAGAGATTAATTAATAAATAAATATGGAAGGAAATTAGGAAACATAGAGAGAGCCAACACTAGCTGAAAGTTACAAATCCAAATAGAGGTACTACTTACTAACTTACCTAAAGACTGTTTGAACGTAGCAACACATTCATCTAGGCCAGTAGTACTGCCACAGAGTACTTTAGTGCCGGTGACATAGGCACGACCGCCCTCAACCGTGACATGCTGCGGCCCTATGCGGTAGTTTCCATCAGCAAGACCCTGAGCAGCCACTGCATCACTAACCAATACTAAACCTGGGAGAAGAAAAAATATTTAAAACGATGGCAAATGGAAGTAGGTAGGCGTCGGGCGACTTCCTATACTATAGTAGGGCAGTTATACAAATAGTCTTCTTTAGGTCAGTTAAGGAGGATGCGCTAAGGTAGCCCGCGAAATTCAAATTTTCTTACGTTTTTTACAATTTGCAGGTCAGTGTCAGGTCGTATGTTGATTAAAATATGATTCGCGGCCGTAACTAACATGGCTTTACTACAAAATTATAATCATTAGAATCAGCAATACAACTCCATAACTTAGAATTGACAAACCTCATGATTCCATGAAATCGCTAGATTTGAGGTCAATTCTAACTTATGGAGTTTTATTGCTGATTCTAATGATTAAAATTCTGTAAAGTCATGTTAGTTACGGCCGCGAATCATATTTTAATCAACATCGACCTGACACTTGACTTGCAAATTGCAAAAAAACGTAAGAATATTTGAATTTCGCGGGCTACCATAACGCATCCTCCTTAACTAGGAGACTAGGGGGGGTTTAGAGGACCTTTCCTCTATACTGTGAGTAGGTATCTGTGATCAGTCTGTGCTTTTAAGTCGATGGTTGAGCCGAAGTTGAGATCTGACGTCAACTCTATCCCCAAAAGCTCCAGCCGGTCGGTAACTGGTACAGATACACCTCGGAAACGAGATTTTAGGTCAAGTTCATTCGCTTCATAGCATCTTTAAGAGTACCTAGCTGTTTCCTCTCTGCTGGCTCTTGCACTCGACAGGTATATTTCTGAGTCTGATGTGCTGTCATGTTAATAGGTCTTTACCTATGAAATTGCCGTTTTGTATGAAAAAATTTAAACGAATTTTTTTCATGCATGTTTTATTTGTATTAATCGAAGTAATCACCCATGCAATCAATGCATCTTTGCCAACGCAGTGGCAGTTTATTGATGCCCTTCTTAAAGAAATCAGCTGGACGGGAGGCAACAAATTCTTCAAAGGCATTTTGTACTGCCTCTCGGGTATTGAATTTTTTTCCCGCCAAGAAGTTATCCAAATTCTGGAAAAACTAGTAGTCTGTAGGCGCAAGGTCTGGTGAGTAGGGCGGATGACGGAGAGCTTCCAACCCCAGTTCTTGCAACTTGGAGACCGTCTGCTGTGCAGTATGAGGTCGCGCGTTGTCGTGCAGGAGCAGCGGAGACGAGCGATTGACCAATGCTGGTTGGAGATGTGCCAGCTTCTCCATCATTGTGTTCAGTTCTTCACAGTACACATCTGATGTAATGCTCACCCCGTTTGGTAAGAAGCTGTGATGAATCACACCGGCGCTAGACCACTAAACAGTGACCATCACTTTTCTAGGGGTAAGTTTTCGTTTAGGGCATTGTTCAGGTGCTGAACCAGGATCCAACCAACTTGCTGAGCGCTTGCGGTTATCAAACAGAATCCATTTTTCATCGCAGGTAACAATGCGGTTCAAAATTCTTTCATTTGTGTGTCTGTTGAGCAGTGCAAGGCACGTCTCGACGCGTACTTCGCGCTGGCGATCATTGAGTTCGTGGGCACCCATTTGTCAAGCTTTTTTACCTTGCCAATTTGACGCAAATGGACCAATATTGTTTTGACGCTAACGTCAAAAGCTGCTGCTAATTCAGCCGTAGATTGTGTATCATCAGCTTCCACAATCGCCTTTAATTCGTCATTGTCGACCAAAGTCTTCGGACGACCGCGAGGTTCATTTTTCAGGTCGAAATTTCCAGAACGGAAGCGAGCAAACCAATAACAAGTGGTGCGTTGGTTTGTAGTGTTAGCTCCGTAAACGTCGTTGATGTTGCGTGCCGCTTGTGCCGCGTTGCTGCCACGACGGTACTCATACCTATTCCATAATTACTCGAATTTTTAACGTATCCATGATGACGAAAAAGATTGAAATGCGATGAAAATGTAAAACTAATCAATAAACAAATGACTACTTTTGGAAAAAAAATCCATGTTTTTAAAATAAAATTAATTTGAAATTAGAATTCTCAGCCACACAAAAATTATTTTGATTTGAAATGGCCAGTACTGCAGAACGGCAATTTCATAGGTAAAGACCTAATATTTGCGCACCCAATAGCACACAGCTGTAGCAGGTCGTTAATATGCAACAGAAATAGAATCGCAGAAAGAACACAACCTGAGGAACACGTTCAATAGCCTATGATCCGATGAGCAGCCATCTATGACCACTCTGATCTATCGCTCACTCAGGAAGTTTGAAATCCAGTTGCAAAAGTCAGCAGGCTAACATACACAAGATCTCCAGTTGACCGACCACGCCGGAAGCCATACTGTTGGTCACTGAGGAGCTCATTGCCTTCCAGGTATGCTAGCAGCTTATTACTAAGAACCTTTTCTATAACTTTACATAGTATGGAGGTTATGGCGATTGGACTGTAGTTGACAGTCCAATCGCCAATCGTCCAATTGTAGTCGGCACGGTTACCCTTTTTGGGCACTGGCTGCACATTGCAAGCTTCCAGGACTCCAGCACCTCTCCGTTGTTAGAGAAATGCGATACAAGCGCGTCAAGACAGGAGTCAGCACAGCACAGCAGTTTTTTAGGACTCTTGCGGGTGTTCCGTCAGGACCGCTGGCTTTATTCACGTCCAGACTGCAAAGGGCCTTATGGATCTCTTTCTGGTGGATTGATATCTCTGGCGTTCAGGCTCAGAATGCCCCTTCGCGAAATATCCCCTCCCTATAATGTTCATTTCCCAGAATGTCCCTTTTCGAAATGTCCCTTTCCCGAAATGTCTCTTTCTCAAAATGTCTCTTTCTCAAAATGTCCCTTCCTACGACTACGAGCTACGCGTTTGAACTGGGAAAATTTAAATATAATTATATGTTTTTTTATGTGACAAATCCAAAAAAATATAATAAAGATTTTGGTAAAAAATTAAAACAAATTGGATCTCGACAACAGCGCCACCTACCGGGTCCCACTATAGCTAAATATGTGATTACAAGTTGATTGACTACCTGGCTTATGTTATTTAAATATTCCCAGTTTAAACGCGTAGCCATCGTAGGAAAGGGACATTTGGAGAAAGGGTCATTTTGAGAAAAGTACATTTCGGGAAGGGGGCATTTTGGGAAATGGACGTTTTGGGAAAGGGACATTCTGGGAAATGGACATTATGGGGAGGGGACATTTCGGGAAAGGGACTATTTGAAACCAAGGGACGGTATGCGAAAAGGACATTCTGAGCCTGAACGATCTCTGGCATTGCGGAGCCACAGTGAGTGAGGTGTTAGGTGGTAAGTTTGAGGCCGTATCAAGACGTGAATTTTCAGCGCGGTATGAGCCAGCGTCCCATCTGGTTTCAGCATAGGAGACAGCGAAGGACGGCAAAAGTTCGTTTTGACCGATTTGAACAGAGACCAGAATCCTTGCTACCCAAAGGGTAGGACGCCAATTTGGCCCCAATTCGTCCATATGGTCGAAAAGCACCTTCCGTAATACCCATTTGCAATCTTTGGCGGCAGATTTGATCGCTTTTTTTATTGCGCGAACATCTGACCTGACCGTCGCACCTGTCGCTGTGGGCTGAAGCCCAAGCCTGGTACGCCTGCTCTTTGCGCAAATCGGCTTGCGCAAATGTCGCATTTACCAGGGCTGAGCCTCGCAGCCAAGTGAGACGACAAAGAATGGGATAAAACATTCCATACCACGCCTGTTCCGTATCACGTCAACAATTGCGTTAGCACAGTCGGAAGGGTTGCGCGTAGAGAAGCAAGTCCGCCACCATGAGTAAGATGCATAGAAATGCCGCATCTTATCCCAGTCTGCTAACCCGACAATCTGGAGGAGGATAGGTAGACATGATTTCACCAGATAGTGGTCAGGTATCGGTGTGGCTCCGCTCGGACAGACGATCCCACCGGAGCCCAGACCGATACACTTTTCGGATTTGTTGTCAGCAGAAGGTCTAAGCAGTTGGGTGTGTGGCCATCAACATCAGGAACTCGAGTAGGCGGGTCCTATTTGAGAGACGATATCTCAAAAATTTAATGTATCAGCCTGTACGGCAGGTAAACTATACAGTATGAGGGGGTTCGGCTATACAATAAATTGTCTAAAAAAGTAAGAGAGTGTATAAGCATACAAACAATTAAAAAAGCCCTAAGGAATTAGATATTAGATTAGATATAAATATGTTAGACACATGAAAACTTGTGTCTAATATATAATTCCTGGAACTAGCTTGAACTGTTTTGTATTTTATTTAGATTTAAGTACAGTATTATTACAATATTTTGAAACCGAATCTATGGTGTTCAGCTTCTTGGATGGCTTGAACGTCGTAATGCAAACTCAACCTATTGTTAATTTAGTTAAGTTTCTCTTTAAGAGCCGTTTCACATAATTTTAATGCTCGAGTTTAGGTAAAAGACGGCAGCATTGTAGTGCGTAGCTATCCACACATACACAATGCAAATAGTGCAGCGCGAATGTCGAGACGGACTAAACAATCTTGAGCCGTTATAATCGTAATGCATATGCATCTTGGTTAGAGACGTATAAAAGAAGTTATTTTATTTCTTCAGTCTAATAAAGCTTTCTAGACTAATAAAAAAAAAAACACAAATCTAAATATTAGGTTGGGGAAAAAGTCTTTTCGCATTATAGTATGTATGAACTTAAAATAAAATATCTTTGGCTATACTATTTGTATCTGGCTGGTTTTGGTGTCATTGAAAGTTTCAATTTTAAAGAACATAATTCCAAATTCAAATTAGGAAAATGTGTGATTTTCATTTGTTTTTCTTACTGTCAAGATGAGTGAATCTAATGAAGAAATTCGATACATTTTAAAATTTTACTACAAAAAAGGTAAAATGCAACGCAAGCCGCGAAAAAAATTTGCGATGTTTATGGACCCAGTGCAGTGTCTGTGAGAGTAGCACAAATTTGGTTTAAGCGTTTTCAATCCGGAAATTTTGATGTCAAAGATGCATGTCGCTCTGGTCGCCCTATTTCGGATAAAATGGATGCCATTTTTGAAAAAGTGGAGCATGATCGGCATATCAGTAGTTACGACGTAGCTGAAGAACTGGGAATTGACCACGAAACAGTTTTGGCGCATTTAAAAAAAACTGGGTACACAAAAAAGCTCGATATTTGGGTACCTCACGAGCTCACTGAAAGAAACCTAATGAACCGTGTACTCATTTGTGATTCTTTATTACGACGTAATGAAACCGAACCATTTTTGAAGAAGCTGATGATGAAAAGTGGATCACGTACGACAAGAACATGCGAAAAAGGTCGTGGTCAAAGGCCGGTCAGGCTGCACAGCAGCTGAAGGAACATGGGTGGGTTTTAGTCAGTAAAAGTCTGACACGCCCTCCCGCTCTGCCCAGAGCGGGGGAGGTCATTTGATGATTTCCCATCCACAAAAAAAAAAAAAAAAGGCTGCACAGACTATGGCGAAACCTGGGTTAACTTGCAACAAGGTGATGCTGTGTGTGTGGTGGGATTGGAAGGGCATTATTCATTATGAGCTGTTACCACTAGGCAGGACAATCGATTCTGAAGTCTACTGCGAACAACTGATGAGATTAAAGCAAGAAGTTGAGAGAAAGCGGCCGGAATTAACAGAAGGGGCGTGGTTTTTCATCATGATAACGCTAGACCTCACACATCTTTAGCCACATTCAACTTCAGCAAAAATTAAGAGAAAACTCTCTTAATTTTTGCTGAGTGGCTAAAGATGTATGTATGTGTGGTGTATGTGTTGTGTTTGTGAGTGGATGTGTGTGTGTGTGTGTGTTTGTGTGTGTGTGTGTGTTTGTGTGTGTGTGTGTTGGATGTGTGTGTGGTGATGTGGTGTGGTGTGGTGGTGTGTAGCCAAACGGCTAGGAGGTGTTAATGCATCCGCCGTATAGTCCTGACCTTGCACCTTCAGATTTCCACCTGTTTCGGTCTCTTCAGAATTCTTTAGGCAGTGTCAGGTTAACATCACGAGAGGACTGCCAAAACCACTTGTCACGGTATTTTGATCAGAAGTCCCAAAATTTCTATAGCAATGGGATCATGTCCCTACCTACAAGATGGCAAAAAGTTATCGAACAAAATGGTACCTACATACTTTAGATAAATGTAAATAATGTACTCGTATATTAAAAAATGTTTAGAATTTTCTTAAAAAATGCGAAGAAACTTTTTCTTCAACCTATTATATAAAACAAGAAACTGACTGACTGACTGACATATCTACGCACAGCCCAAACCGCTGGGTCTAGAGTTTCCAAATTTAGCACGTAGGTTCCTTACGAGGTCTAGGGTTGCACTAAGAAAGGATTTTTCAAAATTCACCCTTAAAGGGGGTGAAACGGGGGTCCAAAGTTTGTATGAAAACTCTTATTCCTTGAGTTAATAGACTTGAAACTTGGCACGAATATTTATATAAGTAAATTATAAAGTTTTTCATTTTTAGTTTTCCTAAACTACTCCCTAAAAAGGGATACAGGGGGTATCAAAGTTTGTATGGAGTAATTTTTAGCGCGATCCGATTAACTCGAAATTCAGTATTTATACTTGAGATCAAAAATGAAGAATAACGTGTATCAGGGTTTTTCGAAAATCTACCCCTAAGGGGGTGAAGAGGGGTAGTCAATTTTACTGGGCAAGTTTTACTGTGGCGCTTGATTAACTCGAAAATTGGTGGTAATAATCTTTCAGTCAAGTTACGGAAATATCTCAAGCGGTTTTTTTTAAATTCCACCGTTGTTGAGGTGAAAACATGGAAATGGTTTATATGAAATATCTTATTCATTTAGTTAATTAACTTGAAACTTGGAACAAATACTTGCCTAAGCAAGTAATAAAATTTGTCATTCATAGTTTTTCCTCCAGAGGGAAGGGTAGAGGGTGAGGGGAGCTGGGGAGGGGGTACTGAGGAGGGCAAGGAGGATGGGGAGGGTGTGGTGTGGAGGGAGAAGGGGAGGATGATCAAGAGAGGAGGAGAGGGATAAGAGGGTGTGAGGGAGAAGGGGAGCATGATCAAGAGAGGATGAGAGGGATAGGAGGGTGTGAGGGAGAAGGAGGTGGAGAGGGGGAGAAGAGGAGTTGTTGAGGGTAGAGGCTGATTGACTGACTCATCAACGCCCAGCCCTAACTCTTTGACCTAGAAAGCTGAATTTTTAACAAGTAGACAAGGAATAAGGAAGGAATTCCCGGTAGTACGTTCCCGTGGGATATTTCCCGACATCCACGCGGGCGAAACCGCGGGCAAAAGCTAGTATATTATGAGAGCTCAGAAAAACAAGGTAAAAGATTAATAAAATATTTAATTACAAATACACATTACGCAGTACAACAAGATGTTAGATAGATGTTAAGCCGTCGGTGTCCGCGAGGAAAAAGGACAATTTAGCTCATCTCGTGACTGCGATTTCCGTCAACTCGTCTAAATACGGTGACCTATCACAACCATAACGCCTACAAGTCTAGGTCAAAATCCATAAAGAAGTTCCAATGGAGTCTTACCCGTACTATGTTAGGTTTAATACTAACTGTACCTTAGGCAAGTATTTCTCCCAGTCATTCATTTTAGTCACCAACGCAACAAGGGCGTCAAGTATGAGCGTTAAAATGTTCAATCTGCCCATTCGCCTTTGGGCTAGAACATGAAAAGATATACTTTATAAGCCTTTGAGTGCAATACTCTGAAATGTTTGCAGCCAAAAGCTTTGCCACGGTCGCTTATACGAACGAACATCCATCATAATTATATTCTACAAACTACTAAAATAATACTTTACTTGATAATAATCAAAACACAAACCATATGAAAAAAAAAAAAATACGAAGAGGATCAAAATGTTGTAGTCGTAGTATAATAATGCGTTCACGATACGTGCGCTCGAAATCGCGAGGCGGGAAAAAATGGCACAAGTCCTACCTCGATGGGCGCTCGCACCGAACTAAACTGTTCCGTTAGTTATTTATATATGGCATCTCGCAGTTGACCACTAAGGGTCGAGACTGCTCAACCGGGCGTTTCCTGTGGGTTCTTTAAGCGAACTTAAAGCCCCCGGCCAGGCTTAAAACTAGAGTAAATTATTAGTCGACTGATCGTCGCTAATAACAATATGACAGCCAGACGGGGCAGGCTGGATCATGACGGGGGGCTAAACTGTTCCGGCTCATGCATCGTAATTTATTCTAATTTAGAGTCATGTTGATAACGATATTGTGTTTAATTAAATGAAGGGATTTTATTAGTTTTGTTAAAGAACATAATTTATTTTGACATGATTTTTTAAATGTAATTACGGTTTATTCAAACCAAAAAATCGCGATTAAATAACGATATAAGTATAACGTAAAAATTGCCCTAAGACTTTATTTTTTTTATTAGTGAATGTTATTAATAATCGATATTCTAATACATTATGTGTCAACAAAATTATGTCTGAGGCTTTATGTATTTTTTTCAGTCAAACTTATAAATATTAATGATAGATATAGGAGTCTGAAATTGACTCTGCGATGATTTTTCAGAAAACTAGTTATGGGAGATCAGTCACCAGAAAGTAAACAAATAAGTTTTTGTAAATGTGTTACATGAAATATCAATACGAAAGATTGGTCTTTTTATTGTATGTATTCAACAATGTCAGAGTATTAATTAAGATGGTAAATTAGGCGCCTAAAATCTAAAATATTCGCGCGAAAACGTGAAATGGCTCTTAAGTGAACTGTTATTGTTCTTTGAGAAATAAAAAAGTATTTTTAAACAGTAATCATCATCTGCCTAGCCAACCCCAACATAGTTGGGAAAAGGCTAGGCAGATGTGGCGGTGCATCTTGATAAATGTAAATTTGATTTATCTTGTTTTGTCTTTGTTTGAAAAAGTTTTGTTTATTTAACAGTCTGGACGATACGGTTGCAAAGTTGCGAACTTTAATAAAGTATTCAAGATGAGTGCACAAAGATATAGAATTAGGTAGTTACTATTTACCTTTAGGGTTCGTTCTGCTTGCGATCCGTAAAGCAGCTGGGTGGGTATGTATACCGTCCGATATAATGCCGTAGAAAACTTGCTTTTGCGTTGTGGACGCCAGCAAGCCAACCAGTCCAGGATCCCGGTGATGGAACTTGAAAAAAAAAACATGTTATGTAAGTTATTTTTCTAAGAGAGCTTGTCCAGATAAACAGAACTAGACATGCGAGTTTGATTTGCGAAACTGCGCGATAATCCACATACTGCAGGCACGCATAACATGCGTGCTTTGTATCTTGCAAATGCAAATGCCGTAGTTGCGTACGGTGCGTATTGATACGTGCTTTGTTGCTTGCGTACAGTGCAAATGCTGTAGTTGCGTACGGTGCATATTGATACGTGCTTTGTTGCTTGCGTACAGTGCAAATGCTGTATTTGCGTACGGTGCGTATTGATACGCGCACTAAACGCTTTATTTAGACATGCTAAGTGCAGGCGGATGTTCTGGTAGCATGTCGAGAGCCTGGTTATGTCTGTACTTTAAAAGAGGCGGTGACCTGAGTTTGTTTGGGCCTTTCTTCTCAGAGTAGTCAGATAGATAACGGTTCGATTTGTGTTGCCAGTTTTTAAAATATGACGTGTAAAAGTTTGTGCAAACCTACTAATAGAACTAAAATTATTTATCACTAGCTTCTGCCCGCGGCTTCGCCCGCGTGGATGTCGGAAAATATCCCACGTGAATTCATAAGAAATACTCCCATACAAACTTTTATCACCTATATCACCCCCTGTAGGATTATTTATGAGACAAAATGTAGCCTATGTCCTTCTCTAGGATGCGATCTATCGCCCTGCCAAATTTTATCGAAATCCGTTCAGTGGTTTAGGCGTGAAAAGGTAACAGACAGACCGACAGACAGAGTTACTTTCGAATTTATATATCAATTTTTATTCAATGGATTTGTCATGGATGCTGATGATGATGGAGGAATATTAGAATAACTGAATGCACAAGTTTTATTCAATATTTCCGAGATAATGGTGCCGATTCTCTTGTACAAACTAAACTATCACTAAAATTCCTTACTTTTGGCTATGAGAATCTTAGAGCTATTCTGCAAAAAAAAAAACCTCTAAATTAAAAAACAATTTTGACACAACTAAAATCGAGTTTGACAATCGTGACTCCGCGTGGTATAGTAGCCGTAGTATAATATGACCCGGTAACTTTAATTGGAACTAACGAAATCACTATGAAAAGTGACAAGGCTTGTCATATTTTGTTCAACGAGCAGGGAGGGGGTAGCTTCAACGTGTTTTTTTATGGATTTTTTTTGGTACCTACATGTTGAGGTTTAGGGGTTTAAGAGGTTTATAAAGGGGGGCAAATTTTCATTATTTTTGCGATAGGACACACCGTTTTCGAGATATAAGCAAAAGAAAAACAAAATACAGTACTGTTTTTGCACTAAAAGTCAAGGTGTTGGTGTGAATTCTAGTTCATGATAACTAATTTTATTCTACACCTTTTTAATCGTGATTAAAAATAGTCTGATTTAGTTTCACAATTAAAATTTTAGGTGAAAACAGAGAAATTCAGAATAGCGAAATTGCCATTTTCACTAAATTAATAACTCTGTACAATATTAGTGCTGTCAAACTAAAATATAGTTAAGTTGTGTTACTTTAGTCAATTTCAGAATGGGAAATCGTCGTTTGACAGGAATAAACTAAAATTTTAGTGATTTTTAGTCTAGTTTAGAGGCATTTGTGACAAGAGAATCGGCACCAATATCATTTAAAAACTAACAGACTTAAAATAATAATATGTACAAGTATATAAAAAAGGATGGGAAATAATCATAGGTCATTGCTGGCAAAACAAGCATTTGTTTTAATAGTATTTTTGTTTTTTTAATGTATCTAACCCAAGTGTTGATTTTTTCGGTAGATTAAAAATTAATAACAAAAAAGCTGTTTTGTGTATATAAAGATTTTGTTTTCAAGAAAATAATTATGAGACTAAAATAGAATAATTTGCACCCAATACTAAAAAAAACATCAAGCTATAAATTTCCAGTTTACACTGACCTCTCATTGTAAGGAAATACTTTACAATGCGAGATCAGCTTATACTGGATAGGAATAGCTTGATCTGTAGCCGTGCGTACAATTCAGTATTTAAATAGGTACCTACAAAAAATATTGTCATTGTAAGGAATTTATAAATAAAGCTGTTTCATACAATCATAATACTTACAGGAAGCATGGCATTAAATAAATGTGTGATTAGATTAGCTCCACATTCAACAGCTTTTTCTCCCTGAGCCAAACTTGCAGTTGAGTGTCCTAATGCTACTTTGATGCCCACTGCTGCCAGTTCCTTGATGGCCTCAGTAGCACCGGAAAGTTCTGGAGCAAGAGTGACTATGACAACATTATCCAACGATCCATAAACTTCTTCTATAGTCTTTATACCCTGGAAGATTTTACAAATATTAAGTATATCATTTGTCTGTTTGATTTGAATTTCGAAAGTATAGTTAATACTCGTAGTAAAACCAACATAGGTTTTGTGATGACAGGTGGTATTTACTTATCTGTTGTGCTATATATTATTTGTAGTTTCTTTTCCCTACAGATATTTAAAAGCTGTAATTCATATTGATGAATGCATATACAGGGTGTTTGGCAGAACGTTGAACATACGAAAATGGTGGATAGGTGGGGTCATCTGCTACTTACTCAGCCCTAATTTATTTGGCCCTGGCCCTCCGGATATTTAAATTTTTTTTTTTTTGCTTTTTTCTAGTTTCACCACTTTCTTAACTTTAAAGTGTAATTTTTATTAAAAATGGGTAAAACAGGCAATACTTTGTTTTTTTTTTTTAATCTTTAATGTTGGCAGATTCTTATAAAATTATTGTTTTATTCAGATGTTAGCTAGAAAAAAAGTTATGAGTCCTCAAACTTACAGAAAGGTGTAAAAAATTTCTTAAATCTTAATTTCAACTTGCATTTAAAAAAAAAACAAAAAATGATTGAGGAGTTCCAATTCTAGCAAAACACCCCTAGTGTGTGACCTTTCTAATGGTATGTAATTTGCTTTTATAAAAAAAAACTTTAAGAGTTATTTCATAATTTTATCAAGTAGGAAATTTTTGACGAAACTCTACCTTTACGGAAAGTGAAATGTTTTGCGAAATTTAACACTGCAAGGTTCGTAAAATTTAAATGATCGACGGCTTGCCAGTAGCAGTGGTGCAAATTGACATTCACTATTCCCTTGGGATGGTTACACAAAGCAGGTAGAAATTTTGTTTCTCTCTTGTGCAGTCAAAGCTTATTTTTTCTCTCTTTCACTCTCGTGGCACCGTGACGCCTCAGAATGAATTCTTTTCTTTTATTCAGTCCAGACTTAACTGCCTCTGCGATCTCACGTGCCCGTTACGCTTACGTTTGTTTTTGTTCACTTCGTTTTGTTTTATTGTTATCACTAGTTTTGTAACCTGTTAGTTAAGTTTTTTGTTATTACTGTTACCTGTTGTTATTGGTAAAGAAATGGCTGCTTTTACCAGTGAGGAATACGCGGACATGTTGTTAGCGTATGGAAGCGCTAATGCTAATTCGCGTGAAGCACGAAGGATTTATCAAGAGCGTTATCCCAACCGCCGAGTACCCAGTCATCAGACGTTTGCGAGTCTATGGTCTTTCAACACGATGGCTGCCCAGCTCACTGGAGTCTGATTGTACGTGAACATTTGGATAATTGTTTCCCAAATTCGTGGATTGGCAGGGAGGACCAATTCCCTGGCCTCCGCGATCGCCCGACCTCACTCCGCTCGAATTTTACGTGTGGGGAAGAGTAAAGGAACTAGTTTACACTACAGAAGTAGAAAGTCGAGAAGATTTGATAAATCGAATTAATGCTGCTTTCGAAGTTATGCGACAGGAGATGCTGCTGCGCACAACAACTGTAGAAATCAGACGTAGATGCCGCGCCTGTATTGTAAATGAAGGGCGTCAATTCGAACATCTGTAATTTATTAATTAAATAAATTATTTAAAATTATTTAATTGTTTCATTAACGCTCCTAACTGGTACAGCTATTTTCTTTGTACTTAATTCAAGAACTTACATAATTTTAATCGATCATTTAAATTTTACGAACCTTGCAGTGTTAAATTTCGCAAAACATTTCACTTTCCGTAAAGGTAGAGTTTCGTCAAAAATTTCCTACTTGATAAAATTATGAAATAACTCTTAAAGTTTTTTTTTTATAAAAGCAAATTACATACCATTAGAAAGGTCACACACTAGGGGTGTTTTGCTAGAATTGGAACTCCTCAATCATTTTTTGTTTTTTTTTTAAATGCAAGTTGAAATTAAGATTTAAGTAATTTTTTACACCTTTCTGTAAGTTTGAGGACTCATAACTTTTTTTCTAGCTAACATCTGAATAAAACAATAATTTTATAAGAATCTGCCAACATTAAAGATTAAAAAAAAAAAAAACAAAGTATTGCCTGTTTTACCCATTTTTTATAAAAATTACACTTTAAAGTTAAGAAAGTGGTGAAACTAGAAAAAAGCAAAAAAAATAAAATTTAAAATATCCAGAGGGCCAGGGCCAAATAAATTAGGGCTGAGTAAGTAGCAGATGATCCCACCTATCCACCATTTTCGTATGTTCAACGTTCTGCCAAACACCCTGTATATAGTCCAGTCAATTACAATATCAAACATCGCAAACGCGCATGTAACTACGATTTTTTTATGTTGTTAGGTCCCCTATTTTTTTGTGGAGAAATGCTCATGCATACTGCACTACCACGGGGAGATAGTGCAGTTATGTGGGACTCTAACCCACTAAAACTCCACGGTGACCTCCTCTGCCGCTTACGGCGGGAACACGGGCACGCTTTAGCACTCATCCGTGAACCCGCCGCGGATGTCCGTCACCGGACCCTCCTCTGGGGAGTACTTCCTATCACCGGCGCACCAGAACACATTGCACGCCGTGACCACTCCAGGGCCCAAACCAGCACATGGGCAGACGACGCCGTTTCTGGGCACCCTTGGTCCCCTGCGACGGGTTAGGTCATTGGCCCCGCCCTGCCAATTTTCGCCCGCAGAGGATAAGGAGAGCGGCCAACGTCATACCGACACTCCTTCTCCTCTGCGGCCACACCGCGTCCGCCATCAGACGGTAGCGACCCGGCCAAGGCCGCGGAAGGTAGTGAGAGCGGCGCACCGCAATACCGGCACTCCTCTTCCGCCGCGGCCTCCAACCCTCCAACTCCTCCCTACGGGCACGATCCCGTATGCCTCCCATACGGGTATCATGCCCGCCTCAGTTGCGATGTCGTATATAGCCCAGTCAATAACAATATCAAACATCGCAAACTCACATGTAACTACGATTTTTTTATATGTTGTTAGGTCCCCTGAGAGTAGTTTATACCCAAGTTTGCAACCCTGAAAACTTTGTGCTACTCCAATGGTGCTCGAAAAATTGCAAAATTCTGGCACTTGCTACAGTTTTTTTTTAAATATACCTTTTTCTTTATTCGTAAAATTATCGTTTTTATCTTGTAAAATTTGTTGCAATCTGAGCCCAACCCAAGCACTATCGATCTATTGGTTGCGAAGATACAGCTAGTCAAAGATGGGTATATTTTTTCCAACAAATGAAAAATTATCATTTGCCAAGACACGTACCGGCTGAACTAATGGTCCTAGAGAAAAGTCATCAGAGAAAAATGTAGAGAATTAAATTAGCTTTAATTTAATTTCAAAGTGCTCTAGGCTTCAGTTCCCTCAAAAATAAATAAAATGTCGGATTTTGGGTAAATTTTATCAAAACATTGTACTTACACTGAACAATGTTTAAATACATAATTTAAAAAAAAAGTGCAAGAACGTGAATTTCACATTTTAGATGTAACTTGGCTTCAAATAAACATACCTACACTGAACAAATTAACGTAAACTATAAAATACTATTTACACGGTCAATTACAAACACAGTTCACACTGTAGCCCTTTTGGAGGGGCCGGGTGACCGGGTCTCACCCAGTCTGGATAAGTGGGGAGGAGAGGGGGAGATGGGACAACGTTTTCTGGAGGTGGAGGCAGGTCGTCATATGGTGTTGGGTCCTCCATATCCTCGTCTAGGATGATAGGGGGTGACGTTGTTGCAATTTCGGCCTTCGCAAAAGGAGCATACAATATTAGAGCACTTGAGCCCTTGAGCCTTGAACAAAAGGGTGCTTAGGATTGTGCTCTTGCAGAAAGGCAGCGCTTGAGCCCTTCCTTTCTGCAAGAACACGATCCTAAGCACCCTTTTTTGCATTTGCAAGCCACCATTCTACGCAGGGTCTGAGGAGCGGGCTCTGCCCACATTGATTGCTGGTAACCCATCCCCAGTCACACGGGTTTTTGTCAAACCCTAACCACTTTTGCACCTGATAGTAGGTCCTCCACGAATGATAATTTGCAGCCTCTGTGGTGGAGGAGGAAGCGGGCTACGTTAACTTTGGCCATTGCTGCCGATTTTACAAATGCCGAGTATCGCAGGGTGTTCAGCATTCCCTCATCTCCTTAGAGGTTCATCAAGTCTTTTCGCTAGCATTTCCTACTTCTTCCTGGTTGAAGTTTGGATCAAGGAAAATGCTGTCGAGGTCTATCCACTCAGGGTTTTTTTAAGATGTTGCAGCACTTCATTTTGCCATGCCAGAAAAGAGCAGAGGTGGTGTCACACCCATTGATGGCATGCAGGAACAAAACCATCCCTCGTGGAACTGCATTTCTCCACATGTGAAAGAATTTGCTGGATATTGGCCGCATTCTGATCCACCTCTGCCATCTTTCTGGAAGTACACGTTCGTCTGTCCAGAGATTAACCCGTTGAGGAGGACCAGTAGGTCGACGTCCTCCCCAACGATAAAAACTTGATCGAACGATGAGCTCTTGGAGGGCAGTCTTCACAATATCAGCATCGGCGTCTTCTTGAGACTGATGTATGGTGAATTGGTATCAATCAACGTTTGTAAGATTCATTTGAGAACAGTTTTGCTTGAGGCGCTTTGATGGTAGTTGATTCATTAAAAAAAATGTATTCAGGAGAGAGAAGCAGAGCATCCCAGGTGTTCAGCTGATTTAGTGCTCCTGATTAGCTGTATCTTTTTTGACGACTTTCTGATTCTTTTCTGATGAATTTTCTCTAGGACTATTAGTTCAGCCGGTATGTCTTGGCAAATAATCGTATAGATATTTTTTTACGTTTTCGCAAAAAACGCCCATCTTTGACTAGCTGTAGGTATCTTCGCAACCAATATACCTAAAGTGCTTGGGTTTAGGTCAAATTGTAGCAAATTTAGTTTGCTTCCCAAAAATATACAACAAAGATACCTAAAAACTCGTCCTTAAGGTATATTTTACAAAAAACTGTAGCAAGTGCACATGCAAGCACCATGGGACTAGCACAAGGTTTTCAGGGTTGCAAATTTGGGTATAAACTACTCTCAGGGGACCTAACAACATATAAAAAAATCGTAGTTACATATGAGTTTGGATGTTTGAATTTTTTTGTGTTGATTATAACTGGGCTCATAGTTTTTCATGGCTTTGTTTACACGCAGTTTTTTTTTTTAAAAGTACTGATTTGTTGACAAATTCGAAAGTAAATAAAGTTGACAATACTTTACAGTTGAGCAATTGATAAAAGTTCAGTAACATATAAAAGGTTCATATGTGTTGGTTATTTACAAGTTACAAAAAGTAGGTCAATGATAATGCTAACTGATAATGTCAATAAGTATTGCAGAATTGTTTAACTCCAACCACAATAAAATAAATAATATTGAATTATGTTTTATTGTTAACAATGCCTTTGTTTACACCGTGTTGTGTGTATATTGACTTTTTTCTTATCACTTTGAAAATGCATTGCATAGCATGATTAGAAAACAATTTATCAATGAATGAATGCAATAACCTAGCTGGGTATTTAGTGTCATGATTTGTATGGGAAGCTTGCAAATCTTCAACAAAGGAAGCCGCTTGGCAGAAGCATGCCTGTGGCAAGCGGCTTCCTTTGTTGAAGATTTGCTAGGTTGATGACACTAAATACTCGGCTAACCCTCCTTTTTTGCCTTCATCATAATCCAGTAAAAAGAAGAATATGTTCTAAAATGTGTTACAATCAGTAATTTGAACTGTTTTCTGGTGTAAGATAGGTACCTACTAACCTTGTCAGGTGTCTTAATATATTCCTCCATATGAGCCCCCTTCTTAGCCATACTAATAAATGGCCCTTCTAAATGCACTCCAAGTACAGTGGCTCCATGCTGGCCACCATCAGTCTTTTTTATTAAAGGTAGGATTTTATGGTATTTTTCCACATCAGAAGTTACCATGGTAGGGCAGAAAGAGGTCACCCCATGAGCAAGAAGTTCCTTTGATACCTTTTTGATGCCTTCTTTGACATTTTCAGAGTCATATGAAAAGTCAACACCCCAGCCACCTATAAAAAAAAATGTTTTGTACTTTGGACAGTAGGACGAGTTTTGTTTTGATAATAAATAATTCTTTAATTCTTCTAAGAATTTCAATGGAATGTCCAACATATATGAACTTCAATATTAATGGTACATGGATCCATTCATTAATATTTTTACATAATACATGGTTTTTTTTGTAATGGTTTAATTTGTAAATTACTGACTCTTTATTCTTTGTTGTGGCTTTGTGTCACATTGAACCTACAATTATTATTATATGATGGTGGAAACAAGCAATTTTGTACAGATAACAAAATGTTAGTAAATTCATTTAAATTCATCAAAGGAAAACATGCTTTCACCGTAGTTATATTTTAAAATGTGACCTAAAAAAATGAAAATAAAGTAGTACTCCAAAACATAGTACAAAATTGGTGTTCTGAGTGCAGAGCTTATTATTTTATTTACATAAAATTAAAACTCACCATTGATCTGTATGTCAATGAACCCTGGAGCAATCAGCAGTCCTTCGCAGTTTACAGTTACATCTGCTTGTAGTTGTTCCACATAAAATACCTGTTCAGGGTTCTCGATTTTGCCATCTCTTATCCATAAGTCCTCCTTTACAATCTTACTATCACGAAGAATAAAACAGTTGTGAAATCTTGTTAAGCCCGATTTAGGTTTCATTATTATGTTATTAAAAATAAATTGAAAAGGTGTGAAAGGAAAGTGTTTATCTGTACGAAGAACCGGTGGTAACCCGGTAACAAACAAACAGTAACAAACTGACAACTGACAAGAGAGAGTGACAATACAAACAATTTGACAATCACAAACAATAAAGAGAAGGAAACGTCAAAGTCAATGACATTAGTTGACAGCTGGCAGCGCGACATCTGTGACAATTCAGTGAGGCGCACACACACGATACACAACACACACGGATACACGATTCTAAAATATAACGAAATAAAAATTAAAAAAGCAAAACGGACTATAACGGCCCCCACACATTTACAGTCCACTGGCAGTTCGCCAGCAGGCTGTCATTCATAAAAACTGTTTTTGACAGTTTTTCGCCTTCCGGCGGCGGGCGGACTGTGTAATATGTGGGGCCTCTAAGAGATGAAACTAAACGTCCATTGCGTCAGCCGCGCTTTATTACCGCGCAATTGCACTGGCGAAAAATAAAAAAACATATTGATATCTCTATTTCTCAATTTCTGTCAATGTATCTGACAAAGATATCCACATGTTTCTCCAATGCAAAGACTACTATTAGTATACTGGCTAGTGCAAACGCACGGTTAGACATAGAGGTAGAGAATGGACTGAGTCAGACTTAGGGCCTGTTTCACCACCTACGATTAAGTTCCTATTAACTTACTTGGCTGATAATTTCATACAAATTCTGTTCTATTTTTTAAGATGAGTAGTGGTTATTCGGACATCGTGAAATAGGCCCTGAGTGTTCCGTATTCAGTTGTGCAGTGATACAGTCCGAAAAATACGAGGGTGACAAAGTGTATGTACGTCCAGTAGGTACATAGTTGTCTCTTTGGTAGTAGCAATGATATAAATGGTCTAAGGGTAGTAGGTACAGTTCTACCAACTTATCTGTGAACTGAAAGAGGACGGCACCGTCGATTCAGTGTTGCTAATTTAATATACTCGTTAGGTGCCCAAAATTGAGTAAGTTTTCAAGAAGGAAATTGCACATTAGACATAATCGTTTAATAAGAATTACAGTTTTTACAAATTAAAAACAATGATACCTAGATAAAAATAATAAAATAAATAAAAAGAATTTGATAATTTACAGTTACGTAGGTACACTAACAGTTTAGTCCCTCAGCAATAAACAATGGCTATATCTAAAAAGTAATCCAATGAAGTGGAAATTCAGCAGATAAAATGTTCCATGGGGGGGATACAACTTTCACTTACAGCGAAGTTAAGTAGGTACCTACCCTGCAAGAGGTACCTGGATGTCTAGCATTTAGTTATGACCGTACCTAACTCCTAATACCAGATTCGACTAATTATAATTAGCAGTGGTACCTAGTGGTAGTGTAGTGTAATAAAAAAAAACAAATTGCTTTACAATGATTTATTGAAAACCAGGTTTACAGTAATTGTGATCTTTAGATGAACCTGCATACACAACTTCATCCTGGTTGTGAGGCCATACTCCGGTTATTTCCATACCACTATCATCATTATCACTATCGCTTTCGGTTTCAGTGTCACTTACCACTTCTATAATAAAAGGTTTATCTAAATACAAATCATGTTTTAAGTATTCTCCTTCTAACCTGCGAACGTGTTTACAATGCTGTGCCCATTCATGAACTGTAATAGCGTCAAAAGCTTCTCTAACTAGGCGGGGAATTTCAGCATTTTTGTGCTCAATATTTACATCAGCAACTTATCTTTTCATTGTGCACCATATGAGTTCAATGGGATTGAGATCACAATGATAAGGTGGTAAATATAAGCATTTGTGTCTATTGTCTTCTAAAATTTTTTCAATCTCATATACAGGTTCAGGCTTGTTTCTCTTAATTATTTCTAAAAGCTGAGGTTTAGTCGAATTCTCTCCGTAGTCAATTTTATTTTGGGTCAACCATAATTGCATATCTTTTTTAAGGAATTCGTATTTGGGACTTTATTCACACAAATACGGTGATGAGGAAGCATTATCCATCACTATTATGGATGGCTCTCGTAAATTAGGCACAAGTTTTTCAATAACCCACTTTTTAAAGTTGGTACTATTCATCTCATCATGATAATCACCACTTTTTGTGTTTGGTTTAAACACAAGTAGCGCATTTGTAAAAAATCCAGTATCTCTTCCCGCATGGACAATAATACACTTCTGGACACATCTATTGGCCCACCTTAGAGTTTAGGTTTCGATGGCCCCTACCGAAATATGATTGCTAGATTGACCAAAAACTGTTGATGCAGTTTTAAACCTGATACATTTTACCATCTTTTTCGATCGTATTGTTTTAAATTTGAATTCAGAATACCATACGACATGGAGCTACGCCTAACAAGTCGGATATGCGCCTTGTTAAAGGCAATTGATTTTTGAATAAAAAACATGTTTTATCAAATAAAGGTTTAATTTAATAACGCGTGTTGCCTCCATGGGCATCTACCACAGCTCTCATACGATTAGGCATAGAGTTTATCAACAGCTCTATGAAATTTTGAAGGATCATCTCCCATTCCTCTTCTATGGCAGTTTTCAACTCCTGCATCGTCTGGGCAACTGGCTGACGAGCCCTAACACGTCTTTTTAGCTCGTCCCACATGTGCTCAATGGGGTTCATGTCTGGGCTTCTGGCTGGCCAGTCCATAACTGTGATGTTCACATCCCGAAGATATTCCCTGACGATGCTGGCCGCATGGGCTCTTACATTATCATGCATAAAAAGGAAATTTGGGCCCACATAGTCCGCGTATGGTATCACGTGAGGTTCGAAGCACTCACGAATGTACCTTTCAGCATTTAATGTTGGCAGCCGTGGTCCTGTAACAACCTCAAGTTGAGTTTTGCCGCTCGCGGATATACCGCCCCAGACAGTCCATGAGCCACCGCCATAAGCAACCCTCTCTTCAAAGCAGCATTGTGCGAAACGCTCTCCCTTACGTCGGTAGACCTTCTTCCTTCCATCATTGCCATGTAACACAATTTTAGACTCATCAGAAAAGAGTACACGGCTCCAATCTTGCTGTGTCCAATTTAAATGACTGCGTGCGAAATGAAGGCGCGCTGTTCGGTGGGCTCGCGTTAGTTTGGGGCCATTAGCTGGCTTGTGTGGTACCATATCGCGTTCTTTTAACCTTCTCCGAATAGTTCGAGCGCTCACAGATACTCCGTGGAAGTCGCGAAGTTGGTTTTGTATCTCAATGGAGGTAAGGTGACGATTTCTCAAGCTGGTCGTCACGATGAATCGATCCTGCCTTTCAGTTGTGACCCGAGATCGTGGCCTTCCTTGGCGACGAACAAAGCCGCCAGTCTCTAGGTACCTCCGATAAACATTTCGGACCGCAGATCGACTTAAATTAAGTTGAGCACTCACGTTTCTTTGGCTGTGTCCGGCCTGAATAAGTGCCACAGCTTGGGCGGCGACTTCAGGTGAAGTATCCATAGATTATTGATAGAACCTCACCTTAATGTTAAGAATAAGTAATGTTTGTTGCAAAACCAAAGATATCAATCACTTTTTCAAGAATTAAATCCAAGTAAACCAATAAAACCAAGTTTTCTTAGTATTCGATTGTTTGATATCAACAAACAGGCTCCAAATTGTCTTTTGTTTCTTTAAATTCTGTGTTCGAAATTCAAAAAAAGACTATTGAATGAAATTGTGAATGTGCCAGGTTCAAAACTGCATAAAAACTTTTTGCTCGACCTAATATAAAATTTTAGCTAGGACCAAACGAAACTGAAAATACAAGGTGGGCCAAAAGATGTGTCCAGAAGTGTATATCTTTGCCCTTTCGATACAGGCTCCAATACTCCGTCTTCACCCTCTCCTTGCCAGCATTTACCTGATGTATGCGAAGAGTGCTCATCTAAATAAATTATGGGCCGGAGCTGGGGAGATTTATTATTTTTATCCACTGCATGCAAGCACTTAGCTCTCCAAGCTGATATTTCATTACGCTCCATAAGAACCTTCCGATTGGATTGAGATTTTTTAAAACGAAATCCCACCTTGTGAAGCAGATTTCGCAGACTCTCTCGCTGTCCTGTGTAATTTATTTCTGTCTTTAAAACCTCTAGAAGCTTTTTAACAGTAGGGACCTCTTTTTTAGCAGAATAAAATTCATGTACTTTCCTCCGTATAACTCCCATGTCAAAATCATCAACATGCAAATCCATTTTTACGTTTTCTCTCCTTGCCTGGTGTCCGAATTTTTGTACCAGTGTCTTCTGCTTCGTGCCCTTCCTTAACTATTTTTGAAATTAGTCCTTGACTCACACCTGAAATATAAGATAATAAAATAAATGTTAGTAAAAAATTGAAATCTAGCAGGTTAGTTTGCTCACTCACTTAGCAGGTTACCTATTAGATGTACGTTACCGTTACGCTAACCTGCAGCAAGAATAGAAACGAACATTTCGTGGACTTAAATAATTAGTTAAGCATCGGGTAATTTATAACAAGAAAGTGGACAACACTAACCTGTCGCTGCCGAAATTCATTTGTATATTTGATTACATGGAATAATCGGAGACTCCGCCCGAGCTTCTTCTTCAAAAAAGGTTTTAACCTATAGAATAATGTTTTGAGCATCACTTTTAATAGCTTTCGGCATATTTAACTTTATAAATTCAGCAATATTACGACAAAACAACCAGAGAAGCCGAATGTAGTAGACACTGACAATCGAATGACATTTCAACATGACGGCCGTAGTTCCAATTTTCGCCATTTCACAGATAAGTTGGTAGGAGTGTACAGATGCCAGCACATCTAGCCACCCGAAACTGTCAAATTTTCCCAATTAACCTTGAACCTAATGCTATAACGATAAAAATGAAAATCTATTAAAAACATTTGACAGATTGTAGTAGCTTGATGTGCTGGCGTCTGTACTACAGCATCGAACTATGATTAGGTACTACAGGATATTGGCCGCACAATCGCTTGGTCTCTTTCTAGAGAGTGGTCACTTTTGAGAGGCTAATGCTCAGTCCATTGATCCATCCTCTGTCTATGGCGCTATTAATCTGCTGACTGGCTAATATTTTTACTACCGAGCGGAGTTCGGTAACTCCGCAGTCGTATACCTATTAGTATAGTAGTAGTGATATAGTGGTATCTAGGTGTGGAGAAAAACTTGATTCTAAGCCGACGTTCGCACGGACGTAAAAATATCGCGGCGGGATTTTATCGGGCACTGGATTTTCAACTCCATGCGAACGTCGACTTAAAGTTTTAGTATTTCTAGAAAAAATGTTTTTAAACCTAATACCTCAGGGTCTCTCCCATAATTTTCCATTCATCTTTATCTAATACCTCTTTGTAGGTAACGTTATGTAGGTATCCATTATACCTAGCACAAAATGAAGATGTTATATCTTGCAGCTTTTCTTTCGTAGCTTTTGCCTTTTTGCCCTGAAATATAAACAAACCTAATATTAGCATAGAATAGTTAACATATTAGTTGGCGGTACCTCATGGGTCAAACTCAAAACTCAAAACTCAAAGCATTTATTTCAATTAAACCAATTACAGGCACTTTTGAATTGTCAAGGGGTCGGTCAGTCAAAAAGATGAAGCTAGGCGCCCATTCCAAAGCATAGTAGGTACCTATGGAGAAGAACGGGCAAGAAACTCCACGGACACTCTTTTAAATCAAGATATGGTTACAAAATAATGGTTACATCATTCATGTTGAAATTTTACATGTGAGAACGATGCAGAACGTTAAAAGCGTCCTTAAAAAAAAAAACAATTCAAATATTTAAATTAAACTAAAATAAGCCGTGGCCGCTAAGGTATGACCAGCCTTCACTGACAGCGCTTGCTCACGAACCTGACGCATGGATTAGCTAAATGATCCAACACGCGCCACCATCAGCGAGACATTAGAGTGAGCGTCACATACTCTCAGCCGCCAGGGCATATTCAAGTCAAACAAAGACGTACCCAGTAAATGGTAGCTTTAGAGTATGTACATAGTACTCACACATGTGCTATGCAATTATATAATACCTACAATGGAGATTGAGTCTATACAATGCAATGATAGTCTTACAATCTTCAGCAGCTCCAACAGTATCTTCAAATGTTAATTAATTAGTTTTGGTTGTGGAGCAGGACCAGCATTGAGCCAAGCATTTTTATCAGTTATGTAATCCCCAAACTTATAATATGCCTGCCTGCATAGTGGGTCCTTCCTTAAAACCAAGAATGACACCTATTTACATCTATTTAGGTAGGTAGATTAGCTACAGCTACAGGCAGAGCCGGCTTAATGCGAAGTTAGCTAGGGGTGTGCTAAAATCATCTTGACGATAGTCAAGTGCAGGGGCGTAGCTATCGCCGTATCAATCCGAGGCCCCCAAGCTACAAGGGCCACCCGACGCGACGTGTGGAAGCAAAAGTAATGAAAACAACAGAAACAAATTACCTACATACGTTTAATCTACAGGCGTGGTCATTCATTAGGTAAAATCACACAGAAAATCTAGCCTATCTAAGTCAGGGTGCCCAAATTTTCGAGCTCGCTTCGCTGAGCTCGCTCTTGCATTCTCTTGGTAAAATCACAATGACAGCTTAACCTAGTATGACAGTCAGGATGCTCCAATTTTCGAGCTCGCTTTGCTCTCTCTTGCATTCTCTTAGTAAGATCACAATGACAGCATTGACAGCTTGACCTTCTAAGTGAATATAGTACTCTATTTATTTTGTAAAAAAAAGAAAAAACAATACCCTTTAATGGAGCTTCACTGCGGTCGGATGAAGTCGGGTGAAATCAAACATTATATTTATAGGTAGGTACCATCGCGGTGAACCACTTTTGGTACATGCAATTATTAGTTTATAATATATACTAGAAATAATTTATTAGTCTTTAATTAATCTCTCCGAAAATTCTCATAGAAAAAAAAAGGTTTTAAATACAGACAGTCGTGTTCTAATGAATGCTAATTAAAATAAAACAATCAGTAGGTAGCTAATAAAGCAAGGATCACATTTTGATATTGGGTTATTAACAGCTTACCAAGGATAAAAGGTAGACAATCATCTTGTAAGGTGAGTGCTTATGGAAAAGTTAAAATAAGAAATGACAGTGTCTAAAAAATTTGGGGCTAGAATCAGGCTTTGCTCTGGGCGCAGTTCGTACGGCTCTATCTACAGGTTTATCGGGAAACACAAAGGATGTTGTTACGACCTGTACCTAAGTACCTACCTACTTATGGTACAGGTGCTATCATTACACAGTGTAGCAGTTTATTGTTCTCGATGTCTCTTCTTCACTAGTGCTAGTCATCCTCTTAAAACGTTTGTCCTAAGCCAACCAGAACCGATCTTTTGCTTGATGACGATCCACTCTCGCATACCAAGCAATTACGTCCGCTTAGCTGTTAATCCTCTGTATTAAAACAATAAGTGACTTCATACGACACTCTCTGAAAGGGTTGGCTTAGTCTTAGCTGTGGGTCCTATACAACAATATCGGGCAAGCCGGGCTCGAGAAATTTGTTCGGCCTTTGAAGTAGAGCCTAAGCGGTTTTTGCGGTTAAAGTGTTGGCAGGAAAAAAATATGACCTTAATACTTGCAGTACCTACCTACAGTAGGCCACGGGTTGGTAACGTTGTTTTTTATTTTGATAAAATAGGTATGTTTTTTTCGTAAAATCACACGAGTGCAGACTATATCCACTCGCGCGACCATTGCACTAAAGTAAGCCCGAACGAAAAAAACCCAAGATTGACCGAGTGCACGAAAGTGAGCCTGAACAAATAATGACAGCGCGCGCGTTCCGGCTCTTACTTTTTTATTTTTTGTAATTTTGTGTGCGGACCCACCCCTTGCGTTCTAGGTTCTTTGGAAAGGTGGTTACGTGTAGCATATTTTTTCCCAATTCCGTGAGGTTGTATCGGCATTACGAACAAAGTTAGTCTGTGGTTGAAAAAAAACTAAATTATTTTTGACGCTAAATCGGAATAAAATGTCGCTTTTCATGTCAAAACGTCGCTAAATTGGCAACACTGGGCTGAGTATGTGCTTGCTCGATACATATACGTATACATGTGGGGACCAATAATATGTAGAAAGAGGTAAATACGTTACACACGCTCCTCAAGTGGCACGTCAAAATCTGGCTAATTAGCCACATTTTCGTCGTCTTGTCTCTTTTTCGCTCCCGATAATTAAGACATGCCGTCCTACTTCCACATGTCATCTAATCGTACGAAATTGTGTCGTTTTTGAACACCGAATGTTGGGTCGGTAACCTATCTACGTCTTTTTACATATAATATCATTGGTGGGGACCCTTAAGATAGATATTGTGATAGGCCAGAAGACAACACCCCCACAGAAAGTCACATAAAACGAAGCGTATGCCTGTATTTGTTTTCATTACAAATTAGTGTAATTTCTGCTCAATACAGCCATCCCCCAATATAAACTTTTTTTTGCATAAAGGGGAACTTTGTAACAGCCATATACACTAGCTGCATACATATACTAGCTGTGCCCGCGACTTCGTTCGCGTGCATGACGGAAAAGAATACCTAATACGTAGCTTAGATAAGGTATAGACTACTCTTGTTTGGTGGGAAGTAGTGCTTCCCACCAGGCGAGATCGGAAGATTCTTCATTCCTGGGTTCTCTACCACAGCCCTAACCTTTGTTGGAGATCCAAATAACTAAATAGAAAATGCTTCAAAAACAAAACAATGTTTATGTTTTGTTTATGTTTTTTTGTAAACAATGTTTGAGCTACAGTTGTCCGTGTAAACTGAAAAGCAACCCATTTACTGAGATCTATCTCTGGTTATGGCCGCCATTTTGGATTTTAATTTCCTGATTTTCGGCCCAGTAGTGCTATTCTGCAAACATCTCACCGTGATAACTTAGGTGAAGTGAGCGTGTAGTGAGCTGTCATTCCAACTGATGCTAGGGGTTGACACTATCGACAGCTCACTTTAAGACCACTTCACCTAAGTTTTCACGGTGAGATATTTACAGAATAGTACTACAGCGCCCTCGGAAGCTATGAAGAAGATACACCATTTTAATTTAGATCTCTTTTACTCCCGAAAACCGTAAAAATTACACCCCCGCTTTAAAATTAATACAGTATTTAATTTATGTGCCCATCGTTAAAAAAATGTATTACAAAAACACTAAAACTGACTTCCATAAAAAACACTACAAAGTGCAAAATAACTTTAGTTTGGGAAGTAGTTAGCAAGAAATTACCGAAACTGTAACAAAATTTAATAAATACTAATAATTAAACGTCTTTTGCATTATGGTACACACGGCTACATATTAAGCTATACATTTCCAGTATAAGCTGACCTCTCATTGTAAGGAAATCCTATACAAAGCGAGATCAGTTTATACTGGTTATGTATAGCTTGATATGTAGCCGTGTGTGTACAATACGTGCCACTAAAGATGAGACTTGACAAACCACGTGGTTTGACTTGCGCAGTAGACGATATAAAGGTCTCTTTAGAAAGGGCGTCATCGCGCAGCGCGGGAGGCGCGGTATGGCGCTCGTCAAGTCTCATCTTTCGTGGCGCGTATTATACCTACCTACCTCACACTACCTTATTCGTGTACCTACTTCTTTAAATTGATACTCAGCAACTTTTTTTCACATACCTAGGATAACCCATTCACAATAGGTACAATTCGTCATTGAGGAGTTCCGTGACAGTAGGGTTTCTTCGCAGTCCATGATTCGTTGACCACTGTTAGGTACTTAACCTATCGTGTTTCATCTTCCGTACGATTACCCATTCACAATAATGTGTACTGCTCGTCGATGAGGAGTTCCATGGGGAAAGTAGGTATTTACTTACATATTTTCCAAGTTCATAATTAGTTGACCACGGATAGTAACTAACCAGTAATTTTCTTTGATTTCTGTACAGTAACCAACTCACAGTACGTTTACCTACTATACGTTATTGAGGAGTTCAATTGTCATATCTTCACCATAAAGGCGACTATCTCGCGAGAATACAATCCAGTATAAGCTGATCTCGCATTGTATAGGATTTCCTTACAATGAGAGGTCAGTGTAAACTGGAAAATTATAGCTTGATGTGTAGCCGTGTGTACAATTAACTTACAAAGTGAAACCCAGTTTGATTTAAAAAAGAGTTGTTATTATTTTTCTATAGCATTGCATTCTTTATCACTCAGAACACCACATCCGTTAGTAGGTAACCTATTATCTTACATAGCTTCCTCCCGCGGCTTCGCCAGCATAGTAAATATGTCGATAAAAAGTAGCCTATGTCCTTTTCCAGGTCATGGTCTACCCGTGTGCCAAATTTCATCCAAATCCAAACAACAAACAAACTCACTTTCGCGCGATATTTAATAATTATTTTTGCTGCGGAGTTATTTTAAAACAGTTATAGCTCCGAAGATACTCATTGAAATGAAATGATGTAAAAGGCAACTTTGTTCAAAATTCAATACTTGTGATGTATATCGTATTTATTTGGATAAGGATTAATACCATGTTTATGAAAACACCTTCGCAAATAATGCATTATTTTATAACAAATTTGATTACCATTAAAACAGTTATAGTGAGCTACCCATAAAAGATAGACAAATGCTATTATGGATTTTTTTTTAGAACTTTTTAAGAGGAACATTTCTGTCATACATGATTGTTGCGTAACTTTAACCGTTTACGCAGCGCACGCAACAGAAGCTCCCAAAAGGAATAAATTTTCCCCGTTTTTGCAACATTTTTCATTGATGCTCCGCTCCTATTAGTCATAGCGTGATGTTATATAGCCTATAGCCTTCCTCGATAAATGGGCTATCCAACACTAAAAGAATTTTTCAATTCGAACCAGTAGTTCCTGGGATTAGCGCGTTCAACCAAACAAACAAACAAACTCTTCAGCTTTATAATATTAGGTCTTTACCTATGAAATTGCCTTTCTGCAGTACTGGCCATTTCAAATCAAAATAATTTTTGTTTGGCTAAGAATTCTAATTTCAAATTAATTTTATTTTAAAAACATGGATTTTTTTTTCCAAAAGTAGTCATTTGTTTATTGATTAGTGTTACATTTTCATCGCATTTCAATCTTTTTCGTCATCATGGATACGTTAAAAATTCGAGTAATTATGGAATACCTATGAGTACCGTCGTGGCAGCAACGCGGCACAAGCGGCACGCAACATCAACGACGTTTACGGAGCTAACACTACAAACCAACGTACCACTTGTTATTGGTTTGCTCGCTTCCGTTCTGGAAATTTCGACCTGAAAAATGAACCTCGCGGTCGTCCGAAGACTTTGGTCGACAATGACGAATTAAAGGCGATTGTGGAAGCTGATGATACACAATCTACGGCTGAATTAGCAGCAGCTTTCGACGTTAGCGTCAAAACAATATTGGTCCATTTGCGTCAAATTGGCAAGGTAAAAAAGCTTGACAAATGGGTGCCCCACGAACTCAATGATCGCCAGCGCGAAGTACGCGTCGAGACGTGCCTTGCACTGCTCAACAGACACACAAATGAAGGAATTTTGAACCGCATTGTTACCTGGGTATTCGTATCGCAGGGTGTTCAGCATTCCCTCATCTCCTTAGAGGTTCATCAAGTCTTTTCGCTAGCATTTCCTACTTCTTCCTGGTTGAAGTTTGGATCAAGGAAAATGCTGTCGAGGTCTATCCACTCAGGGTTTTTTTAAGATGTTGCAGCACTTCATTTTGCCATGCCAGAAAAGAGCAGAGGTGGTGTCACACCCATTGATGGCATGCAGGAACAAAACCATCCCTCGTGGAACTGCATTTCTCCACATGTGAAAGAATTTGCTGGATATTGGCCGCATTCTGATCCACCTCTGCCATCTTTCTGGAAGTACACGTTCGTCTGTCCAGAGATTAACCCGTTGAGGAGGACCAGTAGGTCGACGTCCTCCCCAACGATAAAAACTTGATCGAACGATGAGCTCTTGGAGGGCAGTCTTCACAATATCAGCATCGGCGTCTTCTTGAGACTGATGTATGGTGAATTGGTATCAATCAACGTTTGTAAGATTCATTTGAGAACAGTTTTGCTTGAGGCGCTTTGATGGTAGTTGATTCATTAAAAAAAATGTATTCAGGAGAGAGAAGCAGAGCATCCCAGGTGTTCAGCTGATTTAGTGCTCCTGATTAGCTGTATCTTTTTTGACGACTTTCTGATTCTTTTCTGATGAATTTTCTCTAGGACTATTAGTTCAGCCGGTATGTCTTGGCAAATAATCGTATAGATATTTTTTTACGTTTTCGCAAAAAACGCCCATCTTTGACTAGCTGTAGGTATCTTCGCAACCAATATACCTAAAGTGCTTGGGTTTAGGTCAAATTGTAGCAAATTTAGTTTGCTTCCCAAAAATATACAACAAAGATACCTAAAAACTCGTCCTTAAGGTATATTTTACAAAAAACTGTAGCAAGTGCACATGCAAGCACCATGGGACTAGCACAAGGTTTTCAGGGTTGCAAATTTGGGTATAAACTACTCTCAGGGGACCTAACAACATATAAAAAAATCGTAGTTACATATGAGTTTGGATGTTTGAATTTTTTTGTGTTGATTATAACTGGGCTCATAGTTTTTCATGGCTTTGTTTACACGCAGTTTTTTTTTTTAAAAGTACTGATTTGTTGACAAATTCGAAAGTAAATAAAGTTGACAATACTTTACAGTTGAGCAATTGATAAAAGTTCAGTAACATATAAAAGGTTCATATGTGTTGGTTATTTACAAGTTACAAAAAGTAGGTCAATGATAATGCTAACTGATAATGTCAATAAGTATTGCAGAATTGTTTAACTCCAACCACAATAAAATAAATAATATTGAATTATGTTTTATTGTTAACAATGCCTTTGTTTACACCGTGTTGTGTGTATATTGACTTTTTTCTTATCACTTTGAAAATGCATTGCATAGCATGATTAGAAAACAATTTATCAATGAATGAATGCAATAACCTAGCTGGGTATTTAGTGTCATGATTTGTATGGGAAGCTTGCAAATCTTCAACAAAGGAAGCCGCTTGGCAGAAGCATGCCTGTGGCAAGCGGCTTCCTTTGTTGAAGATTTGCTAGGTTGATGACACTAAATACTCGGCTAACCCTCCTTTTTTGCCTTCATCATAATCCAGTAAAAAGAAGAATATGTTCTAAAATGTGTTACAATCAGTAATTTGAACTGTTTTCTGGTGTAAGATAGGTACCTACTAACCTTGTCAGGTGTCTTAATATATTCCTCCATATGAGCCCCCTTCTTAGCCATACTAATAAATGGCCCTTCTAAATGCACTCCAAGTACAGTGGCTCCATGCTGGCCACCATCAGTCTTTTTTATTAAAGGTAGGATTTTATGGTATTTTTCCACATCAGAAGTTACCATGGTAGGGCAGAAAGAGGTCACCCCATGAGCAAGAAGTTCCTTTGATACCTTTTTGATGCCTTCTTTGACATTTTCAGAGTCATATGAAAAGTCAACACCCCAGCCACCTATAAAAAAAAATGTTTTGTACTTTGGACAGTAGGACGAGTTTTGTTTTGATAATAAATAATTCTTTAATTCTTCTAAGAATTTCAATGGAATGTCCAACATATATGAACTTCAATATTAATGGTACATGGATCCATTCATTAATATTTTTACATAATACATGGTTTTTTTTGTAATGGTTTAATTTGTAAATTACTGACTCTTTATTCTTTGTTGTGGCTTTGTGTCACATTGAACCTACAATTATTATTATATGATGGTGGAAACAAGCAATTTTGTACAGATAACAAAATGTTAGTAAATTCATTTAAATTCATCAAAGGAAAACATGCTTTCACCGTAGTTATATTTTAAAATGTGACCTAAAAAAATGAAAATAAAGTAGTACTCCAAAACATAGTACAAAATTGGTGTTCTGAGTGCAGAGCTTATTATTTTATTTACATAAAATTAAAACTCACCATTGATCTGTATGTCAATGAACCCTGGAGCAATCAGCAGTCCTTCGCAGTTTACAGTTACATCTGCTTGTAGTTGTTCCACATAAAATACCTGTTCAGGGTTCTCGATTTTGCCATCTCTTATCCATAAGTCCTCCTTTACAATCTTACTATCACGAAGAATAAAACAGTTGTGAAATCTTGTTAAGCCCGATTTAGGTTTCATTATTATGTTATTAAAAATAAATTGAAAAGGTGTGAAAGGAAAGTGTTTATCTGTACGAAGAACCGGTGGTAACCCGGTAACAAACAAACAGTAACAAACTGACAACTGACAAGAGAGAGTGACAATACAAACAATTTGACAATCACAAACAATAAAGAGAAGGAAACGTCAAAGTCAATGACATTAGTTGACAGCTGGCAGCGCGACATCTGTGACAATTCAGTGAGGCGCACACACACGATACACAACACACACGGATACACGATTCTAAAATATAACGAAATAAAAATTAAAAAAGCAAAACGGACTATAACGGCCCCCACACATTTACAGTCCACTGGCAGTTCGCCAGCAGGCTGTCATTCATAAAAACTGTTTTTGACAGTTTTTCGCCTTCCGGCGGCGGGCGGACTGTGTAATATGTGGGGCCTCTAAGAGATGAAACTAAACGTCCATTGCGTCAGCCGCGCTTTATTACCGCGCAATTGCACTGGCGAAAAATAAAAAAACATATTGATATCTCTATTTCTCAATTTCTGTCAATGTATCTGACAAAGATATCCACATGTTTCTCCAATGCAAAGACTACTATTAGTATACTGGCTAGTGCAAACGCACGGTTAGACATAGAGGTAGAGAATGGACTGAGTCAGACTTAGGGCCTGTTTCACCACCTACGATTAAGTTCCTATTAACTTACTTGGCTGATAATTTCATACAAATTCTGTTCTATTTTTTAAGATGAGTAGTGGTTATTCGGACATCGTGAAATAGGCCCTGAGTGTTCCGTATTCAGTTGTGCAGTGATACAGTCCGAAAAATACGAGGGTGACAAAGTGTATGTACGTCCAGTAGGTACATAGTTGTCTCTTTGGTAGTAGCAATGATATAAATGGTCTAAGGGTAGTAGGTACAGTTCTACCAACTTATCTGTGAACTGAAAGAGGACGGCACCGTCGATTCAGTGTTGCTAATTTAATATACTCGTTAGGTGCCCAAAATTGAGTAAGTTTTCAAGAAGGAAATTGCACATTAGACATAATCGTTTAATAAGAATTACAGTTTTTACAAATTAAAAACAATGATACCTAGATAAAAATAATAAAATAAATAAAAAGAATTTGATAATTTACAGTTACGTAGGTACACTAACAGTTTAGTCCCTCAGCAATAAACAATGGCTATATCTAAAAAGTAATCCAATGAAGTGGAAATTCAGCAGATAAAATGTTCCATGGGGGGGATACAACTTTCACTTACAGCGAAGTTAAGTAGGTACCTACCCTGCAAGAGGTACCTGGATGTCTAGCATTTAGTTATGACCGTACCTAACTCCTAATACCAGATTCGACTAATTATAATTAGCAGTGGTACCTAGTGGTAGTGTAGTGTAATAAAAAAAAACAAATTGCTTTACAATGATTTATTGAAAACCAGGTTTACAGTAATTGTGATCTTTAGATGAACCTGCATACACAACTTCATCCTGGTTGTGAGGCCATACTCCGGTTATTTCCATACCACTATCATCATTATCACTATCGCTTTCGGTTTCAGTGTCACTTACCACTTCTATAATAAAAGGTTTATCTAAATACAAATCATGTTTTAAGTATTCTCCTTCTAACCTGCGAACGTGTTTACAATGCTGTGCCCATTCATGAACTGTAATAGCGTCAAAAGCTTCTCTAACTAGGCGGGGAATTTCAGCATTTTTGTGCTCAATATTTACATCAGCAACTTATCTTTTCATTGTGCACCATATGAGTTCAATGGGATTGAGATCACAATGATAAGGTGGTAAATATAAGCATTTGTGTCTATTGTCTTCTAAAATTTTTTCAATCTCATATACAGGTTCAGGCTTGTTTCTCTTAATTATTTCTAAAAGCTGAGGTTTAGTCGAATTCTCTCCGTAGTCAATTTTATTTTGGGTCAACCATAATTGCATATCTTTTTTAAGGAATTCGTATTTGGGACTTTATTCACACAAATACGGTGATGAGGAAGCATTATCCATCACTATTATGGATGGCTCTCGTAAATTAGGCACAAGTTTTTCAATAACCCACTTTTTAAAGTTGGTACTATTCATCTCATCATGATAATCACCACTTTTTGTGTTTGGTTTAAACACAAGTAGCGCATTTGTAAAAAATCCAGTATCTCTTCCCGCATGGACAATAATATATCTTTGCCCTTTCGATACAGGCTCCAATACTCCGTCTTCACCCTCTCCTTGCCAGCATTTACCTGATGTATGCGAAGAGTGCTCATCTAAATAAATTATGGGCCGGAGCTGGGGAGATTTATTATTTTTATCCACTGCATGCAAGCACTTAGCTCTCCAAGCTGATATTTCATTACGCTCCATAAGAACCTTCCGATTGGATTGAGATTTTTTAAAACGAAATCCCACCTTGTGAAGCAGATTTCGCAGACTCTCTCGCTGTCCTGTGTAATTTATTTCTGTCTTTAAAACCTCTAGAAGCTTTTTAACAGTAGGGACCTCTTTTTTAGCAGAATAAAATTCATGTACTTTCCTCCGTATAACTCCCATGTCAAAATCATCAACATGCAAATCCATTTTTACGTTTTCTCTCCTTGCCTGGTGTCCGAATTTTTGTACCAGTGTCTTCTGCTTCGTGCCCTTCCTTAACTATTTTTGAAATTAGTCCTTGACTCACACCTGAAATATAAGATAATAAAATAAATGTTAGTAAAAAATTGAAATCTAGCAGGTTAGTTTGCTCACTCACTTAGCAGGTTACCTATTAGATGTACGTTACCGTTACGCTAACCTGCAGCAAGAATAGAAACGAACATTTCGTGGACTTAAATAATTAGTTAAGCATCGGGTAATTTATAACAAGAAAGTGGACAACACTAACCTGTCGCTGCCGAAATTCATTTGTATATTTGATTACATGGAATAATCGGAGACTCCGCCCGAGCTTCTTCTTCAAAAAAGGTTTTAACCTATAGAATAATGTTTTGAGCATCACTTTTAATAGCTTTCGGCATATTTAACTTTATAAATTCAGCAATATTACGACAAAACAACCAGAGAAGCCGAATGTAGTAGACACTGACAATCGAATGACATTTCAACATGACGGCCGTAGTTCCAATTTTCGCCATTTCACAGATAAGTTGGTAGGAGTGTACAGATGCCAGCACATCTAGCCACCCGAAACTGTCAAATTTTCCCAATTAACCTTGAACCTAATGCTATAACGATAAAAATGAAAATCTATTAAAGACATTTGACAGATTGTAGTAGCTTGATGTGCTGGCGTCTGTACTACAGCATCGAACTATGATTATACTTTGTAAAAGATAGCTTGATCTCTGCGACATAAGTCAAACTGACATTCCTAGGGTTGTCAGGATATAAAAAATTGTCGATAGAAATTATCGACGTTTCTTACTATTCTCCTTATTTATCGATCCTAATGTAACATTTAATTGGGTTTAATTTAATTACAAACGTTACTAAATTAAACGAATAATTGAATATAAAATACATTTATTCTCGGAAAGGAGTACACCCCAAATCCATATCTGAATCAGTTTCTGAATCGCTAGAACAATCTTGTAAATTTATTATAAACTCTTGTTCGCAAATATTATCAAATCGGACGTCCCGCTCCCAATCTTCTTCCATTAGTTTTCTGCATTTGGTTACCACCTTCTTCCAGTCTTCTGCAGATACATTGTCGACTGCACTCTTTAATAACTGCAACATTTTATTTGCCGTGAAAGGTGGTGTTGTGTTGTGTCTGGCAGCGTAACCTTAAAAGAAAACATATTTTTACTAAGATTAATTTTATTATACAGTAGTTAATACTTAAAGTACCTATATAACTGAAACTCAAGCAAACAAACCTTTGACTTGGGCCCAGATTAGCTCGATCGGATTATACTGGCAGTGGTACGGGGGTAGTCTTATGACGGTATGACCCTTTTCGTGAGCTATATCATCTAAGACATACGTTGGAGTACTGGGTTTGTGCAGACCAACGAGTCTTAATAATTCATTTTTGAGCATAGTTTCATTGGCCTCTATTCCTTTTTCTTGAAGCCATGCAATGATTTCTAATTTTCTGTTTGCCGAAGTTGGTGGTTTTTGCTTTTGGACCGAGTGGTATGGGGCGTTATCCATAATAATGCAATGTGGCTCCTTTAAATTATCTAATAATTTTAAAAACCACTCCTTAAATTTTTCAAAATTCATTTCCTCGTGGTATTCAGTAGTTTTAGTTGATTTGAATGCCAAAAGGCAATTAGGCACAAAACCAGATGACGTCCCAGCATGAGTGATGATTAATCTTTGACCTTTGCCTTCGGGTACTTTGGTGGTTGATTGTGCAGTATCATCGGTCCAAGCTTTGGATACGGTATGATTGGCGTTTAGCCATGTCTCGTCTAGAAACACTACTTTGTCCCAATTTGTGATTTTTTTGACTTTTCGGAGAAAATTCACTCGAGCTAGAGCAATGTCGGTTCTTTCCATAATAATTTTTCTTTTGTCACTTTTTATAAAGGAAAAACCAATATTTTTCAATATCTTCGTTAGAGATGGCAAGCTTCCCTTAAACAAGTCTGCGTCTTTGAGGGACGCGGCAAGTTTTCTCAATGTAGGCAATTCGCCACGTGTATAGTAACCATATACATGGTTGCGAATCGCAGCGGCGTCAAAGTTGTCAATGTTTGTGACAGGAGCAGCAGTTTTCCTTTTTTTATTTGGCGTTGCAACTTTTTTGTCCTCGTCTTCAATCAATGCTGCGGTTGAAGATTCGCCATACTTTTCTTTGCTGATGCGAATTACTGTCGCATGTCCAATGCCAAGAGCATCTGCAACTCTATCACATACTTTCTCCATGGGTAATAGCGGGCCGCCATTTTGGTTCTCTCGCTCAAAATATTCACGTAAGCGAATCACAAACTCACGACTTTGACTGTTCAAAACAGTTTTCTTCATTCTCTTTGGCATTATGCCAACAAGAAACTGACAGTAATAACAAAAGATAACAAAACTCAACAAACAACAAATTAACAGCAATAGTAACAAAAACAAAGTAATGAGAACGGAAAACACGTAGCGTATACAAGGCGTCGGCACTCGTACTGAGGAGAATGGAGGTTCATATCAAACAAGATGGCGGCGTCTCTTTTTTTTTGAGTTTATGGCCTTTTAACTCGGCCTTTGAGCCCAACGCGGCATGTCTTCTCCCGAAACCCAAGGATAGGACGTTGACGGATGGAATGTTACATGAGTAAGTGAGAAATTGGATTTTATTTACTCACTATTATTTTAGATTAAGATACAAATATGAATATTGTTATGATATTAAAATAAAATATACAATAAAATTAAAAAAATAATTAATTTTAAATTAAGTTTTATTTAAAATATCGATAGTTTATATTCTGTGGTCACGTTGATTCATCGCCCATCACTAAGTAGGTCGGCATGCCCATAAAGTATGACATTTACAGGTACTGTCTGTACTACCATGAAATTCAGAACTTCATAGGCGTGATTTTACTGACAGCTGTCGCAGAGATCAAGCTATCTTTTACAAAGTATAGGTACTACAGGATATTGGCCGCACAATCGCTTGGTCTCTTTCTAGAGAGTGGTCACTTTTGAGAGGCTAATGCTCAGTCCATTGATCCATCCTCTGTCTATGGCGCTATTAATCTGCTGACTGGCTAATATTTTTACTACCGAGCGGAGTTCGGTAACTCCGCAGTCGTATACCTATTAGTATAGTAGTAGTGATATAGTGGTATCTAGGTGTGGAGAAAAACTTGATTCTAAGCCGACGTTCGCACGGACGTAAAAATATCGCGGCGGGATTTTATCGGGCACTGGATTTTCAACTCCATGCGAACGTCGACTTAAAGTTTTAGTATTTCTAGAAAAAATGTTTTTAAACCTAATACCTCAGGGTCTCTCCCATAATTTTCCATTCATCTTTATCTAATACCTTATATACTTAAAGAACATTTTACTTTGTAGGTAACGTTATGTAGGTATCCATTATACCTAGCACAAAATGAAGATGTTATATCTTGCAGCTTTTCTTTCGTAGCTTTTGCCTTTTTGCCCTGAAATATAAACAAACCTAATATTAGCATAGAATAGTTAACATATTAGTTGGCGGTACCTCATGGGTCAAACTCAAAACTCAAAACTCAAAGCATTTATTTCAATTAAACCAATTACAGGCACTTTTGAATTGTCAAGGGGTCGGTCAGTCAAAAAGATGAAGCTAGGCGCCCATTCCAAAGCATAGTAGGTACCTATGGAGAAGAACGGGCAAGAAACTCCACGGACACTCTTTTAAATCAAGATATGGTTACAAAATAATGGTTACATCATTCATGTTGAAATTTTACATGTGAGAACGATGCAGAACGTTAAAAGCGTCCTTAAAAAAAAAAACAATTCAAATATTTAAATTAAACTAAAATAAGCCGTGGCCGCTAAGGTATGACCAGCCTTCACTGACAGCGCTTGCTCACGAACCTGACGCATGGATTAGCTAAATGATCCAACACGCGCCACCATCAGCGAGACATTAGAGTGAGCGTCACATACTCTCAGCCGCCAGGGCATATTCAAGTCAAACAAAGACGTACCCAGTAAATGGTAGCTTTAGAGTATGTACATAGTACTCACACATGTGCTATGCAATTATATAATACCTACAATGGAGATTGAGTCTATACAATGCAATGATAGTCTTACAATCTTCAGCAGCTCCAACAGTATCTTCAAATGTTAATTAATTAGTTTTGGTTGTGGAGCAGGACCAGCATTGAGCCAAGCATTTTTATCAGTTATGTAATCCCCAAACTTATAATATGCCTGCCTGCATAGTGGGTCCTTCCTTAAAACCAAGAATGACACCTATTTACATCTATTTAGGTAGGTAGATTAGCTACAGCTACAGGCAGAGCCGGCTTAATGCGAAGTTAGCTAGGGGTGTGCTAAAATCATCTTGACGATAGTCAAGTGCAGGGGCGTAGCTATCGCCGTATCAATCCGAGGCCCCCAAGCTACAAGGGCCACCCGACGCGACGTGTGGAAGCAAAAGTAATGAAAACAACAGAAACAAATTACCTACATACGTTTAATCTACAGGCGTGGTCATTCATTAGGTAAAATCACACAGAAAATCTAGCCTATCTAAGTCAGGGTGCCCAAATTTTCGAGCTCGCTTCGCTGAGCTCGCTCTTGCATTCTCTTGGTAAAATCACAATGACAGCTTAACCTAGTATGACAGTCAGGATGCTCCAATTTTCGAGCTCGCTTTGCTCTCTCTTGCATTCTCTTAGTAAGATCACAATGACAGCATTGACAGCTTGACCTTCTAAGTGAATATAGTACTCTATTTATTTTGTAAAAAAAAGAAAAAACAATACCCTTTAATGGAGCTTCACTGCGGTCGGATGAAGTCGGGTGAAATCAAACATTATATTTATAGGTAGGTACCATCGCGGTGAACCACTTTTGGTACATGCAATTATTAGTTTATAATATATACTAGAAATAATTTATTAGTCTTTAATTAATCTCTCCGAAAATTCTCATAGAAAAAAAAAGGTTTTAAATACAGACAGTCGTGTTCTAATGAATGCTAATTAAAATAAAACAATCAGTAGGTAGCTAATAAAGCAAGGATCACATTTTGATATTGGGTTATTAACAGCTTACCAAGGATAAAAGGTAGACAATCATCTTGTAAGGTGAGTGCTTATGGAAAAGTTAAAATAAGAAATGACAGTGTCTAAAAAATTTGGGGCTAGAATCAGGCTTTGCTCTGGGCGCAGTTCGTACGGCTCTATCTACAGGTTTATCGGGAAACACAAAGGATGTTGTTACGACCTGTACCTAAGTACCTACCTACTTATGGTACAGGTGCTATCATTACACAGTGTAGCAGTTTATTGTTCTCGATGTCTCTTCTTCACTAGTGCTAGTCATCCTCTTAAAACGTTTGTCCTAAGCCAACCAGAACCGATCTTTTGCTTGATGACGATCCACTCTCGCATACCAAGCAATTACGTCCGCTTAGCTGTTAATCCTCTGTATTAAAACAATAAGTGACTTCATACGACACTCTCTGAAAGGGTTGGCTTAGTCTTAGCTGTGGGTCCTATACAACAATATCGGGCAAGCCGGGCTCGAGAAATTTGTTCGGCCTTTGAAGTAGAGCCTAAGCGGTTTTTGCGGTTAAAGTGTTGGCAGGAAAAAAATATGACCTTAATACTTGCAGTACCTACCTACAGTAGGCCACGGGTTGGTAACGTTGTTTTTTATTTTGATAAAATAGGTATGTTTTTTTCGTAAAATCACACGAGTGCAGACTATATCCACTCGCGCGACCATTGCACTAAAGTAAGCCCGAACGAAAAAAACCCAAGATTGACCGAGTGCACGAAAGTGAGCCTGAACAAATAATGACAGCGCGCGCGTTCCGGCTCTTACTTTTTTATTTTTTGTAATTTTGTGTGCGGACCCACCCCTTGCGTTCTAGGTTCTTTGGAAAGGTGGTTACGTGTAGCATATTTTTTCCCAATTCCGTGAGGTTGTATCGGCATTACGAACAAAGTTAGTCTGTGGTTGAAAAAAAACTAAATTATTTTTGACGCTAAATCGGAATAAAATGTCGCTTTTCATGTCAAAACGTCGCTAAATTGGCAACACTGGGCTGAGTATGTGCTTGCTCGATACATATACGTATACATGTGGGGACCAATAATATGTAGAAAGAGGTAAATACGTTACACACGCTCCTCAAGTGGCACGTCAAAATCTGGCTAATTAGCCACATTTTCGTCGTCTTGTCTCTTTTTCGCTCCCGATAATTAAGACATGCCGTCCTACTTCCACATGTCATCTAATCGTACGAAATTGTGTCGTTTTTGAACACCGAATGTTGGGTCGGTAACCTATCTACGTCTTTTTACATATAATATCATTGGTGGGGACCCTTAAGATAGATATTGTGATAGGCCAGAAGACAACACCCCCACAGAAAGTCACATAAAACGAAGCGTATGCCTGTATTTGTTTTCATTACAAATTGGTGTAATTTCTGCTCAATACAGCCATCCCCCAATATAAACTTTTTTTTGCATAAAGGGGAACTTTGTAACAGCCATATACACTAGCTGCATACATATACTAGCTGTGCCCGCGACTTCGTTCGCGTGCATGACGGAAAAGAATACCTAATACGTAGCTTAGATAAGGTATAGACTACTCTTGTTTGGTGGGAAGTAGTGCTTCCCACCAGGCGAGATCGGAAGATTCTTCATTCCTGGGTTCTCTACCACAGCCCTAACCTTTGTTGGAGATCCAAATAACTAAATAGAAAATGCTTCAAAAACAAAACAATGTTTATGTTTTGTTTATGTTTTTTTGTAAACAATGTTTGAGCTACAGTTGTCCGTGTAAACTGAAAAGCAACCCATTTACTGAGATCTATCTCTGGTTATGGCCGCCATTTTGGATTTTAATTTCCTGATTTTCGGCCCAGTAGTGCTATTCTGCAAACATCTCACCGTGATAACTTAGGTGAAGTGAGCGTGTAGTGAGCTGTCATTCCAACTGATGCTAGGGGTTGACACTATCGACAGCTCACTTTAAGACCACTTCACCTAAGTTTTCACGGTGAGATATTTACAGAATAGTACTACAGCGCCCTCGGAAGCTATGAAGAAGATACACCATTTTAATTTAGATCTCTTTTACTCCCGAAAACCGTAAAAATTACACCCCCGCTTTAAAATTAATACAGTATTTAATTTATGTGCCCATCGTTAAAAAAATGTATTACAAAAACACTAAAACTGACTTCCATAAAAAACACTACAAAGTGCAAAATAACTTTAGTTTGGGAAGTAGTTAGCAAGAAATTACCGAAACTGTAACAAAATTTAATAAATACTAATAATTAAACGTCTTTTGCATTATGGTACACACGGCTACATATTAAGCTATACATTTCCAGTATAAGCTGACCTCTCATTGTAAGGAAATCCTATACAAAGCGAGATCAGTTTATACTGGTTATGTATAGCTTGATATGTAGCCGTGTGTGTACAATACGTGCCACTAAAGATGAGACTTGACAAACCACGTGGTTTGACTTGCGCAGTAGACGATATAAAGGTCTCTTTAGAAAGGGCGTCATCGCGCAGCGCGGGAGGCGCGGTATGGCGCTCGTCAAGTCTCATCTTTCGTGGCGCGTATTATACCTACCTACCTCACACTACCTTATTCGTGTACCTACTTCTTTAAATTGATACTCAGCAACTTTTTTTCACATACCTAGGATAACCCATTCACAATAGGTACAATTCGTCATTGAGGAGTTCCGTGACAGTAGGGTTTCTTCGCAGTCCATGATTCGTTGACCACTGTTAGGTACTTAACCTATCGTGTTTCATCTTCCGTACGATTACCCATTCACAATAATGTGTACTGCTCGTCGATGAGGAGTTCCATGGGGAAAGTAGGTATTTACTTACATATTTTCCAAGTTCATAATTAGTTGACCACGGATAGTAACTAACCAGTAATTTTCTTTGATTTCTGTACAGTAACCAACTCACAGTACGTTTACCTACTATACGTTATTGAGGAGTTCAATTGTCATATCTTCACCATAAAGGCGACTATCTCGCGAGAATACAATCCAGTATAAGCTGATCTCGCATTGTATAGGATTTCCTTACAATGAGAGGTCAGTGTAAACTGGAAAATTATAGCTTGATGTGTAGCCGTGTGTACAATTAACTTACAAAGTGAAACCCAGTTTGATTTAAAAAAGAGTTGTTATTATTTTTCTATAGCATTGCATTCTTTATCACTCAGAACACCACATCCGTTAGTAGGTAACCTATTATCTTACATAGCTTCCTCCCGCGGCTTCGCCAGCATAGTAAATATGTCGATAAAAAGTAGCCTATGTCCTTTTCCAGGTCATGGTCTACCCGTGTGCCAAATTTCATCCAAATCCAAACAACAAACAAACTCACTTTCGCGCGATATTTAATAATTATTTTTGCTGCGGAGTTATTTTAAAACAGTTATAGCTCCGAAGATACTCATTGAAATGAAATGATGTAAAAGGCAACTTTGTTCAAAATTCAATACTTGTGATGTATATCGTATTTATTTGGATAAGGATTAATACCATGTTTATGAAAACACCTTCGCAAATAATGCATTATTTTATAACAAATTTGATTACCATTAAAACAGTTATAGTGAGCTACCCATAAAAGATAGACAAATGCTATTATGGATTTTTTTTTAGAACTTTTTAAGAGGAACATTTCTGTCATACATGATTGTTGCGTAACTTTAACCGTTTACGCAGCGCACGCAACAGAAGCTCCCAAAAGGAATAAATTTTCCCCGTTTTTGCAACATTTTTCATTGATGCTCCGCTCCTATTAGTCATAGCGTGATGTTATATAGCCTATAGCCTTCCTCGATAAATGGGCTATCCAACACTAAAAGAATTTTTCAATTCGAACCAGTAGTTCCTGGGATTAGCGCGTTCAACCAAACAAACAAACAAACTCTTCAGCTTTATAATATTAGGTCTTTACCTATGAAATTGCCTTTCTGCAGTACTGGCCATTTCAAATCAAAATAATTTTTGTTTGGCTAAGAATTCTAATTTCAAATTAATTTTATTTTAAAAACATGGATTTTTTTTTCCAAAAGTAGTCATTTGTTTATTGATTAGTGTTACATTTTCATCGCATTTCAATCTTTTTCGTCATCATGGATACGTTAAAAATTCGAGTAATTATGGAATACCTATGAGTACCGTCGTGGCAGCAACGCGGCACAAGCGGCACGCAACATCAACGACGTTTACGGAGCTAACACTACAAACCAACGTACCACTTGTTATTGGTTTGCTCGCTTCCGTTCTGGAAATTTCGACCTGAAAAATGAACCTCGCGGTCGTCCGAAGACTTTGGTCGACAATGACGAATTAAAGGCGATTGTGGAAGCTGATGATACACAATCTACGGCTGAATTAGCAGCAGCTTTCGACGTTAGCGTCAAAACAATATTGGTCCATTTGCGTCAAATTGGCAAGGTAAAAAAGCTTGACAAATGGGTGCCCCACGAACTCAATGATCGCCAGCGCGAAGTACGCGTCGAGACGTGCCTTGCACTGCTCAACAGACACACAAATGAAGGAATTTTGAACCGCATTGTTACCTGCGATGAAAAATGGATTCTGTTTGATAACCGCAAGCGCTCAGCAAGTTGGTTGGATCCTGGTTCAGCACCTAAACAATGCCCTAAACGAAACCTTACCCCTAGAAAAGTGATGGTCACTGTTTGGTGGTCTAGCGCCGGTGTGATTCATCACAGCTTCTTACCAAACGGGGTGAGCATTACTTCAGATGTGTACTGTGAAGAACTGAACCAATGATGGAGAAGTTGGCACATCTCCAACCAGCATTGGTCAATCGCTCGTCTCCGCTGCTCCTGCACGACAACGCGCGACCTCATACTGCACAGCAGACGGTCTCCAAGTTGCAAGAACTGGGGTTGGAAGCTCTCCGTCATCCGCCCTACTCACCAGACCTTGCGCCTACAGACTACTACTTTTTCCAGAATTTGGATAACTTCTTGGCGGGAAAAAAATTCAATACCCGAGAGGCAGTACAAAATGCCTTTGAAGAATTTGTTGCCTCCCGTCCAGCTGATTTCTTTAAGAAGGGCATCAATAAACTGCCACTGCGTTGGTAAAGATGCATTGATTGCATGGGTGATTACTTCGATTAATACAAATAAAAAATGCATGAAAAAAATTCGTTTAAATTTTTTCATACAAAACGGCAATTTCATAGGTAAAGACCTATTATTAGTAAAAAGTATAGATTCTAAACGTATCGAGAGTTAGAGAAAGTTCATCTTCAGGTCTTCCCGTTACCCAACAGCCCCCAGATTAGGTAGGTAGATAAATGTGCCTACGAGGCTTTTGCTCTAGTAATTACTTATCACCTATAACTAATTAACGAATTAAAGATGCATAATATTTATAATTTATTTAATTTATAATTAGATATTAATTGCTCCTTTACCAACCCGCATTGGGCTCACGTACTCCCCTCACCGAGAGGAGATCTGTGTCCCCAGCATCTACTAAGCTGCGGAGCTATTCTGTAAAAATCTCACTGTGAAAACTTAGGTGAAGTGGGCTTGAAGTCAATAGTGACAATCCCTAGCAATCAATCTCAATCTGCCTAGCCTTTTCCCCCAACTATGTTGAGGTCGGCTTCCAGTCTAACCGGAAGCAGCTAAATAAATAAATAAGTATAAATGTTCGTGCAACAGCTGTTAGTGTGTAGTATTAAAACGTCTGTATTTTCTATATTAAATTAAAATAAATGTTTTTAAAAATTACCTTAAAAAAAACCGCCCAAGTGCGTGTCAGACCACGAGTCCGACACGCACGCGGACGTGGGCGAGGGTTCCGTAGTTGAAAAGAATTTATCCCAAAACAAACTAAACATCGTAATCCCAAAAAAAAAAAAAAAAATTGTGAAAAAATTACAAATCTTTGGACTTTTTCCTTTACTTGTGCTGTGAGACCTTGCTTCTTTTCAATTTCATTATTCTAGGTCAACGGGAAGTATTTTACATGGAGCGACGGCCTATCTGACCTCCACAAACCAGTTAGTGAGTAATACGATACCCCTTGGTAAGACTGGTTGTCCGACTTTCGGGCTTGACAACCCGTAACGACTGTCAAAGATCCACGAATGACAGTCGGGATCAACGGCTTAACATGCTTTCCGAGGCACGGAGGAGTCTCGGTATGTAAAGATGGTCACCCATCCACGAACCAACCCCGGCAAGCGTAGCTTAACATGATGGATCGACCCGTGCGGCTGCCACAATCCCTAGCATCAGGTGGAATGTCAGCTCATTTCGAGCTCACTTCATTTAAGTTTTCACTACTTACGAGATTTTTACAGAATGGGCCGGCTGGTCCTGGATTTCATTCCCAGCTTGGTTAAAGTTTTTGGGTTTGAGGTAAAATTTTCTACTTCTCAGTTGCAGCCTTTTGCAACCAGAGCGGGGTCCGGTTTTGTGTCGCGTTGATAGCCATTGGATCGTAGCAGCTGGCGTTCTGTAGTTTCTGCCTACCCCCAAGTGAAAAGGCGTGATTATGTGTGTGTATGTAACATGCTAGCATAGATCTTACACATACATAATTGGTAAAATGTCGGTGTTTCGAGTGCACTTATCATTTAACCTTACATCAATCACGGGTTCACTCTACGGCACTGTTGACTGACTTTGTAATAACCGTAATTATTTTCTAATCGCCATTTTTTTTTACCAAACGCAATTTGTTCTTCTCTTCTTTAACTTCGAAAACGTAGGTTAAAAATCTCATCAACTAGGTGCCTACCGTGATAAACCTAGTTACTTACCTACATATTTATAAAGCATTACTTACATATGTACATAAAGGGTTTAATTATAATATTTAATAGTAAAACAAGCGAAAACTAGAAGTTTTTAACATTGGAAATGTTTTTTTCGATCGCTCTGTTATGCGCCCTATTTTCAAGAAAAGTGTGACCTGCCCAATATTTCCGTTACTTCTAAGACAATATAGTTAGTTGAGGTGTCTACATGTTTGTATTGACGAGGTCTACATTGCACATAAAAGTAAAATTGAATTAGTCAAATATTTCTTTAAAAAACTAAATAAAACGGCTTTAAAATGGTCATATTTTTGGGTCCTTAATGTACCCAACATCTAGTCTTATTTATGAATATTTAAAAAAATCTACATGTACATGTTCAGAAAGGTTATCGATACCTCCGCTGTTTTTCGAAATAAAAAAAAAAACTTTTGGAGTAGACGACTCCAAAAGTTTTTTTTGTTTGGTTTGAGCGTCAGCGCGCTCGTTTAATAACACTTTTGTGCTAATTTGAGTTCTATGCGCGTGGCGTAAGGTGTATGGGTGTTACCACTGCGGTCTACCGTACAACAAAGCTGTAGGTAGTGTGTAGTATTGTAGAAGTATGTAGTATTGAAAGCTCTGTATTTTCTATAATAAATAAGTAAATGTTTAAAAAAACAACATAAAAATAAATAAATAAGTATAAATGTTCGTGCAACAGCTGTTAGTGTGTAGTATTAAAACGTCTGTATTTTCTATATTAAATTAAAATAAATGTTTTTAAAAATTACCTTAAAAAAAAACCGCCCAAGTGCGTGTCAGACCACGAGTCCGACACGCACGCGGACACGGGCGCGGGTTCCGTAGTTGAAAAGAATTTATCCCAAAACAAACTAAACATCGTAATCCCAAAAAAAAAAAAAATTGTGAAAAAATTACACATCTTTGGACTTTTTCCTTTACTTGTGCTGCGAGACCTTGCTTCTTTTCAATTTCATTATTCTAGGTCAACGGGAAGTACCTACCCTATAGGTTTTGATTTATTTGCGAGTTTCAAAATACGAGTATGTCGCATATTTAAGTGACCGTATTTTGTCAAATTCAAATTGGTGTTCAGGAACAATTCACATTGTGTTTGAAATCATAAATAAATAAATAAAATCACGTTCATTAAAATTATAAAAGTAACACATTCATAAATCATAATTTCATAATACAATAAACTATAGAAACACAAAAAAAACAATACCATTACAAATTATAACATTCAATAAAATCAAAAATTCAATAACATTAATAATACCCAATCTCACATTAACTAACATGAAAATTTTAAAACGTGGATGTCATCAATCATCATCTATCGAATAGAGACATTTCTCCAATAGTAACGCTTTGAGTCTTGACTTAAATGAGCTCTTATAAATTATGTTTTTTAGTTCAAGGGCAACCTGTTAAAAGTCCGCACTGCTTGATATTGAGGACTATGTTGAACAATATTAAGTTTTTATTGCGTTGACTTAGAAGCTTGATTTTTTTTAAACTCCAAGAGACTGTAGACCTACGTATTTTATATTAATTTCAACTTGATACCTTCACGCGTTCCTGAGAAAAAGGGTCTTGACAGACTGATAGACAGACAGACAGACGGACAATGAAGTGATCTGTTTTTTCTTTTTGAGGTACGGAACCCTAAAAAAATGCGTGTTCGTACAACAAAGCATGTAAAGCATGCAAGTATGTGTTATAGAAGTAGTATTGAAACCTCTGTATTTTCTATAAAAATAAATAATACATGTTCGTTCAACATAGCTGTAGAACTAATAGGTACTACCTAGTATTAGCCTAGTAGTATTGAAAAGTCTGTGTTTTTGATAACAATTATCAAATCAAATCAAATCAAATCATTTATTTCTTTGCCAACATGGGTATATGGTATAGATGTATGTATTAGAGTAAGTACTCCATGCTCTGCCGTCACATGGGCATGCAAAATTTACACATAATAAAGAAAATAAAAACATAAAAGAACATGCTCAATAACAATAAATTGGAAAACATTACCATATCAAATTTAAATTGCCAATGTCAAGGAGTATCCGTCAATAACTAAGCTAATGTCAATAAAGTAAATAATAGAATGTCAATAAAATAAACAAAAGTCATAGTCAAATAATAGTTGACAGTTTCAAATGTCATCAATATTACTATAAATCTGTAAATATTACTGGCCGTAAGGATTCCCTTGCAGATATTCCTTCACACTGTAATACACCTTGTCAGTTACAAATTCCTTTAGCTTCCGCTTAAATAGGTGTAGGTTGTCAATGTCTGTAATATAACAGGGCAATTTATTATAAATCTTGGATGTCATGCAATATACACTGGAGCCCATCAAATAAGTTCTACAGGGTACAGTCTGAATTTTATTTCTATATCTAGCACTTCGGAATGTTTCGTACAAATGCATATTACTTTTGACAAATACTGATATCTCATAAATGTAGAGGCTAGGTAAAGTTAGTATTTTGTGTTTTCTGAAATATGGTTCACAGCTGTCAGTGCTTTTAAGTCTACACATTGCTCGTATACACTTTTTTTGGGCTTTAAAGACAGACTCCCAATCTGTCGAGTTCCCCCAGAAAATTACACCATATCTCTCATAATTATAATAAAATGTTTTGATAAATATAAATAAAATATATTTCTACATGTTTGTTATTCGTGGCTAAGTAACAGTAAAAGTTGCATGGATCTATCGATCAGGTTAAGCTACGCTTGCTGCGGTCGGTTCGTGAATGGGTGACCATCTTTACACACCAAGACCCCCCTTGCCTCGGAAAGCCCGTTAAGCCGTTGGTCCCCGCTGTCATTCTTGGATCTTTGACAGTCGTAATTACGGGTCGTCAGAAGCCCGAAAGTCTGACAACCAGTCTTACCAAGGGGTAGCTATTGTAATATCCACTAACTTAGGTTGTGGACTATGGGTAGTCGCTCCATGTGAAGTACTGGTATTCAGCTGCATCCGGTTAGACTGGATGCCAACCTCAACATAGTTGGGAAGGCTAGGCAGATGATGCTGATATTTGTTTTTTTTTATTAATACCGAAGTTCATTTCCAATGCTATTTGAAGGTCATGTAGTGCACGAGATCTGTGAATTTTTTTGTTTATTCGAGAAAAGTACAAACATAAAGTACGTATTCTGGTGTACTTCCAATCGTATTTTTCCCCTCTCAATTCTCTTGAAAACATTTTTTTCACTCACAAAAGTATTGAAAAATATTTTCATCGTATTTCTGAAATGTTCACAAATTATTTGTCTCAAATCGTTAATAATTGCAGTCACCTAATTTTTGTCTGAATATTTTTCTCAAATGAATAGCAGACGAAGCAATGGTTGCAAGAGTTGCGACTGCGCGAACTGTAGAGGAATGCAGCGCGTAGCCCGTAGCACGTCGCTACGACAGTTGGCTTCCCGCGGCTAGGGCGCGTGCTACGACCCAGTCGTCGGCTTGCTCCCGTCGGCTTCAGCTGAGAACCGCGTACGCGTAATGTTCACACGCGCGTGATTGCATGATTATTGCTACTTAACAGTGACAGCCCAAGTGATTAATATTAACATTAAAACAGGTGAACTTTGAATTACCTCTGTGTGTATGTTTCGCGTAGCTCGGGAGCCTGCACTTTCTTTAATAGAAATTGTAGTCCCCGTGGAATCCAACTTTTGGTATCTCTATGACTGTTATTTGTCAACTTTTTGTACGTAATGGATGCGATGTTTCTTTCCGATGGATCTGTTTGAGAAAGTACTTGAAGTTCATTTTGTGAATGTGATATGATTCGTTATTTGTTTTGTAGAATAGAGGTAGTATTTTTATTTTTAGTGCTTCCGTAATATTTTACTGATATTATTTATTACTTTCATTGGTAATATTTATATTAAATAGCTACAAATCCTTATAACTTAACATAACACAAACATTTATAGCTATTAACTGCACAGTAAATCTATGGGGTTTTCAAATCGTTGTGAATAAATTCTCATGTTCTAGGAAAATTAATACAATTTTCCTAAAAAAGTAAAGGAAGGATTTCGATTTAAAAAACAGAACAAGCTACAATTAAATATCTAAACAAATATCAAAATAACTAAGAATTCTAACATCTACAACGATTACCGACTCCATCAATTACTATTGATCGATCGAAAGATAATATTATACCCAATGGGGATCGTCCTCTTCTGGGCTTATTTTTCATTTACTTCCCTATGCTAAGAAACATAATGAAAGGAATAAATATTTACCTCGAGGCTTATGTTGTAATATTTTCTTTGTGATTGGCAGGCGTACCAGGTAGATTCGTCTTTTGTTGATATTTTCAAATATGAATAGGAGGGAATCAGCACACATAAAAGTGACAAATCGAAGGTTGATACAACGTAGTTGGAACTTTAATCAACGGCTAGGTATTTACTTCATGATACATAATCAGCCTATAACGTTCCCACTGCTGGGACACAGGCTTCTCTCTTCGAGAGGGAATGGGCTGTAATTTACCACGCAGGCAGGCCCAGTGCGGGTTGGTAGATGTCACATGTCTTTGAATTTTTGGGTTCTAGGACATGCCGGTTTCCTCACGATGTTTTCCTTCACCGTTTTGAGAGCAGTGGTGATGAAATTATTTACACAAAGTAAAGCGCCTGCCTGGATTCGAACCCATGACCTACAACTCGTAAGTCAAGGCCATTACCACTGGGCCACCACTGCTCTAATTATTTCATCGATTATAAAAAAAAAATTTGCAGTTCCATACATTTTGACCGCGTAGGTTAGTTTTTACTTTTTTATGAAACAGCAGATTTTTTTTTGATAACCGGCGAAACAATTCTACGCTAGGATGTCTGGAATCATGTGCTGAATTCATGGTTTGCGCGTCGGCTGCCACCCTGTATTATAGGTACTTAAATACATAATCATATAATTTTTTCATCTACCAAAACTGTATCCTTACCTGCGGTACATTAACTTTAAATTATACTTAAGCATAACGTCCCATTCCTATATCGAAAGACGACCCGTTTCTGCACATAGGATTTGGGTTTGGTTTAGATTCCCAATCGTAGCATTTGTATTGCTTCCTCTCATCTGGAATCCCTTTTGAGAAGACTTTGCAGACAATTTACGCCTGAATATAAATTGAAAACCGGTGAAGGCTTGAAATGATCTTCCATGCAAAGATACGTACCTAGAACATATTTCGATATCGGCACGAAATGGAACTTTTTGTCTAATCGACATGACTTTGACGACTATCCAACTACCGATCACAGTTGCCTGTAGGTCACACCTAATGAACATCAGACGACGACCCACGAGATTTTAAAATACCTATGTCGCTTGTTCCGTTGGTTTGTAGTTGGTTGGTGGCCAAAAATAGTCTGTCCCTTTTCCAATTTGTCAGGTTTGTACGAAACGCAGGAGGAGCAGGAGGTGTTCTTCCGTCTATTAATAGGTCTTAACCAACTACCATCACAAGTCCGCTTGTTCAGGGACTCTAAACGCATGGATTAGTGAAAAGCAGCAAGCATGACCAGATTTTGGTAAATCTTCCTGAGCGACCGGTTTTTTGGTAGACCAGTGTTTGGCAGTGCTTGCCCGGGATGCCGTGGCAACTCTGGTTAAACCTTTAAAGGGATAGGCTCTTCGTCCGGATTCTGAATTGATTTGATTTGGCACTGGATAGTGATAGTCTTCGCCAGTCATTAGATCTCGCCAAAACAGCGTCGCGTCATTGGAACATTAAAAAAAATACACATTGATTAATTTCATTCTATTGCTGAAAGTTTTACTGATATCAAAACCATGTGGGTTTTAGTTTATTGGTTATTGAAGTTTCAACAAAATGGCGTAAAATTTATGAAAACTAATTCACTGAAAGAACTTTTGACGGCTCATTAGGGTTTTAGGCAAACGATGAAATAAGTTTAGGAATTATGACATCATTTAATTTAATAAGTAGTTTGACAATTAATGGAAACGAACAAAGATAAAACGTGTGTCTACTGAACCATATCATTCCATGGCAGTCGCTTTTCCATGGTTTCCTTCTCGAGTAACAACAACCGACAGTAGTAGGTATATTTATTTAAATCCCGATACCTCTTTCATTTTCTTATTTCGGTATTTCCGGTTGCGATACAATTCTTCCGCAAGAACCAATTGTTCCTACACCGATGTGAATGCTCGCACACAGTTCCGTAAAATTTTATTAGATATTCTGAGTGAAAACGTACCGCTATCGACATTTGCATGGAGCCTCTTTTCAGGCAGTCAATCGAGTACCTACATAATAGATTCATATCTGACTAAATTATTACCGATTGAGAGTTACCAATTAAATTAATTATATGTAGTAGGTATTATTACTACTCGTACTAATGACTCTTTGTTAAGTGCGAACTAATCAAAAAGAGTTTCTATTATGATGCTTAATGGTTATCTTTCCTGGTTTTAATAGAGGGTGATGGATAATTTGTTGTCGTTCAGTATACCTACCCATACTATTGTAATTTCTATTGTGTCTGTCAAAGGCAGAAGTGAACATTAGTATCTATTATCCTCGACAAATTAGCTTATAAAACCTATTGGCTTTAAGTGTATAGTGATAGGGCCTTTGCTATTAAGTTAAAGGATTTCAGATATCTAGTTATGTAACTTGACACAGGAAAAGGAAATATCAAACAGAAAACGACGATTGTACAATTTACTCAATCGGGATTGTGGTAAGAGTGAAGTTTATTTGTTGATAATTAGAATTAATTTTAAATTTAATTAGGTATTCAGCTGCATCCAGTTAGACTGGAAGCTGACCCCAACATAGTTGGGAAAAGACTAGGCAGGTGATGAGATGATGTATTAGAATTAATTTATTTTAATAGTGTCTCTTTATTCTACAAATAAATAACTAACTGTAAAAATAAATACATTACAATTATAAAAAAACGCGTTGCGTTTATTTTTTATTATTTTTTTATTGTTAGTTTGGTGCTTTAGAACTTCTAATCACAATTTCAATATGCTTATTAAGTACCACGGGCCATACCTACCTACGAATAATAATGTCGGTTAATTCCGTTTTATTATATCACGAGCCCAGCAGTGCTATTCTGTACAAATCTCACAGTGAAAGCTTAGGTGAAGTGAGCTGTCAATAGTGACCATCCCTAGCTTCAGGCAGAATGACAACTCACTTCACCTAGGTTTTCACGGTGAGATTTGTACAGAATAGCACTTCCTCGTGTTTAGATTTGTTTCCGCGTGTAATAATTTATCAGCTTCATTGACTGACGCTTAGTAAAGCGACAAAACTGGCCATTGTCCTTTTGGCGCGCGCATCTATTTATTAAACCGGACGATCTCTACTTAAGTTCTCTCCGGGAGTCCGGATTGCGGGGACCTACAACCCTACCTTATTAATGTACCTCATTAAGTTATGTTTGTTTAAGACTCTCGGGTTCATATTTCAGAGCAGTTATTCTATGTGAAGTAAACTATTTAAAATGGAAAGGATTATTTTTTTATCTCGTCGTCTGCGAGACTGGGAAGTTGGACGCAAGTTTATTTATCTTATTTGGTGAGGTGAATAAGAATGTAAGTAATGCAATGCATCACGCATTGCAGGTATTCTTTTCTTGTATTATGCAGAATAAAGGAGAGACTAACGGAATAAACGTGAAATGTGTTATTTTGGCTCAAGTGCCAAAACCCGTTTTTGCATAAGGATCTAGCGAACGAATGAATTACGATGACCGTTGTCGTCCGCACATTAATTCCTGAATGTTTTGTGCCGAGGTAAGGTGTTTAACGCATGCGGAAGGTTTAGATTTATTATTATCTCAAAAATGAAAAAGGTTAATGCCCGGTTCCTGAGGAATTCTTAAACGGAGTTTAAACTCTCAATAATTATTTATTCGACAAAATTATCTATTTAAGCGAAGTCCTTCCTTATGCTCGGTTTTTGATGTCCTCTGATAAAACCTCGTTAGTAATTCACTAATTTAGCTTAAAGTCGACTTTTAAGCTAAGTTCTTCCATTACGAAGTGTTCAGAAACACGATTTCGAAACAATAATCACTATCGAATGGATAAACTTTGTTTAAAAACCTCAGAAACCGGGCATTAATGATATTGTTATTATTTAAAAATAACGAATTAAAAAATATTTAGATAGAAAACTAGCTATAAGGTAATAAGTGTAATCACCTGTCAATCTAAAATAAAATCGAAATTATGTTATTAAAATTAGGCTGACTTTCAGCATTTCCGAAGGTCAAAACTCACTACTTACAGGAAGCCCTCAAAACGCCTAACGTTTCGTAGTGTTTCCTCTCGAAGGATGACAAACTGTCGATACTTTCTATTACCTACTCCAAAGTATACTTCCATCAGGCAGCGTCGAAGAAATACGCTTTGTATGTAATTGCTAGTCGAATTTCAGAAGTAGGAATAAACTTATTCGCTGCATACTTCACTTCTAAACTCTGCGGGCTAGCCACTGGTCATTACGACTCAGAGTGAGTCTTAGTACCTTCCTTAGTACATATATTTAATCATTGTTGCTAGCACAAACCGCGTTGGAGAACAAAAAAGTGTCGGTGGCCGCGGGTTGTGACAGTGACTTATGCGTCGTCCGCCCTTTCGCCGCCTTCTTGGACTTGTCGCTACTCATTGCCTTGAATTGTTAGCTAAATTTACTTTTGGCCTTAGTCATTTCATTCTTCACGTAGCAGCATAGCCGAGAATTTAATTCACTTTCTTCAGTTTTTGCTTTGCCTTTATTAGGACGTAGGCAGCCACGATTTAATGATGAACTGAAATAAAAAGTTATGAAGGTGTTGAAGGTAAGTAGACTAAACAGAAGGGGGCGCTCTATACTTTTGTAAGAAACCACCTCACCACAAGCGTACCTATTGAAAGAACTATTTTCATTCAGTTAATGATTTAGGTACCTCTACCTACCCCACTACTTTCTTAGAAAATGTTCACTAACATTTAATGTCCTAATTTTTTACTGTTAAGTCAGGCGGTACAGACCTTTACGAAATATAAAGGCCGGAATTTATTTATTAACCTTTTAAAAAGGTTTCGGAGTCAAGCCGTTACTGATAAGTCTTTCAAGGTTGCGAACGACGCGCTCACTAGAATTTAAAATATTCGGGAAATTAATTTATTCTTTGGAATACAAAGTTTAGTTTTATTGGAATTATTGCGTGTTACGGAAGGAAACGTTTCAAGGACACGAGTACAAAGGAGGTCAAAGGACAGGTTTAGGTCCAGGAGTACCTGTCCTTTGACCTCCTTTGTTCTCGTGTCCTTGAAACGTTTCCTTCCTAAAATACATTCAAGTACCTACGTACATTAAAGGATGTACTCGTAGATAGGTAGAAAAATAAATACCTAGTTATTGAAGAACGTTAACCAACATACGACTTTTATGTATAGCCCCATACGTATAGAACAAAGTTGGCAGAAAACATGTACGAATTCAACATTGTCACTGTGGCTGCTCTGGCGATTTTTAAGCGCTTGAAAACGCGCTGAAATGTGAGGTCGGTACGTGATGTCATGCTGTGCCATCTAACACAGAAATCCGATAGCCTGTCTGTTTGTTGTTGAAGCTCGCCTCCGCGAAAGTAATGGATCCTAATGGAATTTCACATGCGGCAACATTAAGTCTGACAAAGCTCTAATATATTTATAAAGTATATAAGCAACCTTTTATTTTATTAAGCCGTGGAGATCCCTTGAGGCTGTAGTATACAAAATCAGGCCAAGCTTCAGGCAAAGGGGAAGTGTACCTATCTACGTATCACCAGTATTCTAGAAGGGAAATGTGATTTTGCGAGTAGATACACCGATGCACATGTATACATAACCTACCCCTATACGTACATAGGGTATACTTACCCTATGTACCTATTGTAGCACATTTGTATGAAGATGGGTCTCTGTGCAAAATCTACTCTAGTGCCCCAACTTTAGCGCGATTCATACAAAATTGCCTTCTCGACTTCCTGAGATGGAATCCAAACCAGGATAGGCAGCAGTGACTCTGTCAGAAAGCTTATTAATTTTAATTAAATAATCGCTGGCAGTAACAGACAATACAGGCTACAAAATAACTAATATTAATACCTATGTGATAATAATCGCTGACTGGACGTTTATTATGTAGTTGAATATGCTTATCGATACTGCCTGTTAGTCATACCTACCTACTGTGTATACTGGATGACTTTTTTTACCACGGAATAGAAGCATAACTGTTAAAAAAAAAAAAAACAAAGTCCAAATCATACGCAAGTTGCATATGATTTGAATTTAGATATTTTTAAACAATTTATTATTTCTTTTCAAAATTTCAGTTTTTATTGTTCTAACTAGCTGACCCGACCGACATTGTCCTGTCCAAATTTCAATAATTCATACAAAATTACCATAGAAAATTCACTTTCAGTTTTCCCGAATTTTCCAATTTTCCCGGCAACTTTTCCGATTTTTCTCATCATAAGAACCTTCTTCTGACAATAATAAACACAACAAAAAAAGAATTAGCGAAATTATTGCATCCGTTCACGCGTGATGCGATGACCAAGGGAAATAGAGATTCATTTTTATAAAAAGTTAAAACGTTGTTGTTAACGTTGTTTTTTTTTATAAAAATTTAAGTCGTATTTGTAGTATATATTGGTACTTAGATATTTTTTTCTGTCTAAGCTATTGAAAAAAAAAACTAGGAATGGCATATTTTTTTCAAGTCGGTAAAAAAGTCATCCGGTATAAAATGATGTATTTTTTTACCAGGTACCGCACCCTAATTGCGTAACACACTATCGATTGGAATTGGTTTCATTATGACAGCTCAACAACATTCATTGCGTTATTTACGTTGTTGAGCAGACAAATTTTTCGAACATATGAAGCAATGGATTAGCAATTTGTTTCAAAATGATTCAAATTCCGATTGGTATTGCTTTACTTTACGCAATTAGGGTGCAGTATTGGGAAATCCGAATCCAAAAGAGGTAGGTAGTACCTACGGGGAAGCTGTCCCGGTTACAAATTAAAACACTGTGTATCAGTACCTACTCTTCTTACCCCTATTAATCTGTTAAACAAAACGTTTGCGCCGGGCTTGTGGTTTTCTATGGCATCTGAATTGTCTCCATTACTGAAAGTAAAAACCCGGTCAAGTACGAGGCGGACCGCGCACAATGAAGGGTTCCGTAGTTGAAAAGATTTTTTCTCAATAACAAACTTAAAATTGTAGTTGAAAAACATGTTCTCCCATTTAATGATATACGTCACGAACAATTCTCCAGCTGCTTGTAATTCTCTCAAGTTTGTAATAAAAAAAAAAATCTCATTGTGATAAAATTACAAATTAACTATTTTCGGACTTTTTTCTTTACTTGTGCTGTCAGACCTTGCTTCTTACCAAATTTCATGATTCTAGGTCAACGGGAAGTAGTTTTGATTTACCTGCGCATATCAAAATGTGTCGCATAGATGGCCGTATTTTTTTATTGCGTTGACTTAGAAGCTTGATTTTTTTAGAGCTCCAAGGGACCATAGACCTACGTATTTGGTATTAATTTTCAATTTGATACCTCCACGCGTTCCTAAGAAAAAGGGTCTTGACACACGACAGACAGACAGACATACAGATGGAACCCTAAAAATTATAACTTTATAAAAATTATTACAATTTTTTTTCATATAAAATACAGAAAATGAAAACAATAACTATAAAATGCTTACGATGCATTAACCTTAAAATTCTTTGCGTCTGAAACTGTCGTGAAATATGCTTAGTATTAATTTTCCCCTTATAACAAAGAGTACCTAGACTAGACAGTCATCTGATTTCTGAGTGTTTCATTTAATTTCTTGAACGAACAAATTTAAAACGTCTAGCACAATATTCTTGCTGGAAATATTAGAGTTGTACCTACATTGTAGAATTGTTATCTATAAAATTCGTTGCCCCATTTTTATGTTGGCTTATTTTCACAGAAAAATACTGGTACGATCGCGTAAATTTTTCATCATAATCTTTAAAAATGTTAACAATACTGGGTTTTGTTACTACAGTATGAACAGATTAACCACGTGTATCTGTTACTCACAGAGCATTTAGCAACGTTAACTTAGAATCAGAGTAAATTACCTGCCGTAAAATATATTATCCGTAAGCAAAGTGCCTCCAGTAACAGTTTTGCAATTTTACGCATATTATACTCTGTTATTTAAGCGAATCCCTTCAACAAACATTCTGTAATTTTACTACTTTGTTTATCCCAAACATCTATTAGAGTAAATTGTCATTAATGCAGGAATCTAATGTCTTGAGTAAACATGTCCCTAATGACGGCCGTGTTGTCTGTGATTTAATTAAAATTCTCACGTTCATTAAATATGGTCTTTGTACGTCGACATTATAGGGGCTTGGAAACTTTTTGTCAGAGTGACCTTTCTTCCTGCCTTTTTATAAGCGTCTGCTAAGCTTGTTTCTGACGCACTACGAACTGCGAACACATAAAAAGTGAAAAGGGCTTCTATAGGCCGAGCCTTTTTAATGCAAGCTGGAGTATAATATAAACAAACAAGAGATGGATAAATAAAAAAAGTAAAAACCGACTTCAATAACCAAAAACGAATAAAATAACTTTCATAAAAAACTTAACAGCTTCTGAAGTCGGTGCCAAGTTAAGGCGCATTGAAGAATTGAAGACACCGACTTTAGAAGCTGTTAAGTGTTTTCTGAAAGTTATTTTATAATTTTTGGTTATTGATGTCGATTTTTACATTTTTAAAGGAAATTTATTTTCCTTTCTTAGTTGAATATTCATACATATGCATATATAAATACATAAGTAAATCCAAGACGAAAGAAAAGAAGAATCATCAAAATCGGATTAGAAATGCCGGAGATACAGTATATTTATGCATATAACTTCGTACATAAGAATAATTACATAATGTATTATATACTAAAACCTTCCTGAAAACATGTAGATCACGTTAGTGAAAGAACCATCAAAATTGGTTCATCAATTTTTGAGAAAATCGTGGACAAACAAACATACATACATACATACATACATAAGTACCTATGGGTCGAATACAGAACCTCCTTTTTGAAGTCGGTTAATAAACAGCTAATGAAGCCACGCTCATAGTGTCACGTGGTACATAATTTGTAGTGATACATAAGTTTGGCTCATTACCTATGAATGCCTCGGTGGCGACCTATATACTTTAATTGACCTTTACAACATGCGTGGGAAGTGAACTGGCAAGCTACACATGTTTTCTTTCATTTCCGCAACAATATGGTAGGTGTTTCTATTAGTGAGTCGTAAAATTCAAAATGATAAAAGTAGAGTTTAGTGAATAGGTTTCGGCAACAGAATATTATTCATGTGTGAGCGGAATGTGGCTGTTTCGTTTTGTAACCCTGAAATATGCACAGTGTAAGTGCCGCTATTTAAAATTTATTAGGGTCCTATACAGTATTAGATTTGCAGATGGTGTAGTCGCTTCGTATTTTCAGCAGAGCATGTCTCGGCGAGTGACGTTGGAAACATTTTATCGTTTCACATATTCATAAAACGCCCGTAGCTATCATTTATCAGGTGTTGTATTCCATCGGGGGCAAACATTTTACAAAATATTTATTTGGTGTGCTTGCACAGATTTACATGTGGGCGACACACATTAATCGTGTACTGAGCCCCAGGAGGAGCATTCACTATTAGTACTCTCATTTAATAGATGTGTAGCACAAAAACGGCGTTAGAGTTTTTGCACTTCTCTCATTACGCAGGACAGTAAAAAATTCGCTCTTCCATAATTGCGAAAATCCACAAGCTAACCTTTATAGCGCCGCTGGTATAATTTAACCTGGATGTAGTTGTGAATAGAAACGGCATGGCTTCTTTTATTGCTGGGCCCGGATAGATAAATATTTTATTTTTATGTAGATCCTGGTCGTGTCAGGCCTGTTTCCATTACCTATTTATGTCGTTAAGAGAGGACTCCTAAACTGTTGAAAGTTTAATATTTTGTGAACAGCTTTGTGAAGATAATCCTCACAATCCGTCGAAGCATACCTACTTTAATTCTGCAGCGCTTTTTGAATATCCCTTTCAAATACAAAAACTAGTACATTTTATATTACAGTTATTGCCTTAGCCGTACCGTATGAGATCGAACTCGTGGAGCTTTTTTAACTTTGAATTGAATCTAAGTAATTGAATTCAAGAACTTAATATTACATTCGTATTCGTAGGACTCACAAAATCAATAAGGTTCAAGTTTACGATAGCATTCCATCCCTTAATGAGTAGCTAATAACATTACTCGTATCTATCTCCTTAATTGAGTATTGTACAGTGGTACATTTACCAGTTAATACCAGTTAGTGGGTTGTGGAGGTCAGATAGGCAGTCGCTCCATGTAAAATACTGGTTTTCAGCTGCATCCGGTTAGACTGGAAGCCGACCCCAACATAGTTGGGAAAAGGCTAGGCAGATTGATTGTACAGTGGTACATTACATGTAAAATCAACTCATTCGAAATTAATTACATAAACGGGTCAAATTAATTTAGCCAGTGAAACTCCGCAGACGTGATGGGTGGACGTGGACGCCGCCGTGGTAGACGTGGTGGTGGTGGGTGCTGGTGGACGTGGTGGTATTTAAACATGTTAAATAATAAAAAAAAAATTGATAAGTAATTTTTTTTGGGGTCAGTAGCCGCACTTTAGTTGAAATATCTGTTTTAAAAATCAGTTTTTTTTTACGTAATCTTCACAAACGTGATGGTGATCGATATCTAAACACATAGTTATAAAACACATACTTCAATAACAATTAAGACTACTAGCGGTCGTTGACCCAAAAATAAAATCGAAAAAATCTTTTTTAATTATAAAAAAGATTTTTTCGATTTTATGACGTAATGAATATCGATATCTGAAACACGACATAAGTCGTGTTTCAGATATCGATATTCATTACGTCTGCGGAGTTCCGCTAGCTAATTTATTTCAATTCATTTATTTATTTTGTGAACATTGATTGGTGATTTGGTGATTACAGGTGTTTTTCGATATAAATGTCTACTGTACAAACTATGTCCCGCTGATAGGCATACAAAATTAGCTTAATAAAACTTTGCATTAGAAATAATAGAAATAACAATGTCAAAGATGCAAGCATGTCAAATTATAAAATTGTCATAATAAAATAGGGAAAATGTCATGAAAATAGAAAAAAATCATAAAAATACATACCTAATGTCAAAAGATTGCAAAAACACAAAGAAAAAATTTAAACAATTAAAAATATAAATTATAAATAAAAAATTAATCAAAATTTGTCATCCAGAAACTCCTTGACTGAATAATATACTTACTTTATACTTTAGTAGTTTAAAGAGATTACTTTTGAATTCGTTATTATTCTTACTATTTCTAATATGACAAGGTAATTTGTTATACAACTTTGGTGCCATTGCATACACAATTTTATAAGCAAACGCAGTTCTGGTGATTATTGTTTGTAACTTATCTGAGCGACGTTGACTTTCTACATGATTAAACAAGTGTATATTGGTTTTTACAAACATCAAAACCTCATAAATATACAGCGACGGTAGGTACTGTCAGAATATTTAAATCCCTATAGTGTGGCTTACATGTATCTGTTGTTCTTAATTTGCAGATGGCTCGGATGCATCTTTTGTGTGCCAACAGTACGGAAGATATATTTGTAGCATTACCCCAAAATATGAGTCCATACCTTAATGTAGAGGCTACATACCCGTGGTATGCCGTTAGGAGGGCAGTTTTGTTTGCAACTTTACCTAACATATAAAGGGCATAAGAAAATCGGTAAAGTCTCAAACAAACACTATTACCTAATTTGAGTTTTCCATGTCATATCATTGTCAATGTGCAATCCTAAAAACGTTGTAGTGTTCGTTTCTAGTACTGCGTCTCCTTTGTACCCGATTTGGTGTTGAGTTGGTTGTCTTTGTCGAAGTTTAAAGTCCATTGTTTTAATTTTAGTTAAATTAATTTTAAGGTTGTTGGCATTTAACCATTGACACCAGGTCTGCGGTTATATCTAATTCAATTTCTTTAAAGTTACCCCTGTCAAAAACAATACCTAGTGCTATCGTCTGCAAATAAGCACATCTGATGACTAGTTACATTGGGGAAATTTAATTTGTCCATGCATCAAATCATCTCAAAACAAGCAGCCTTTTCAATTACAATCCTAATTAATCACATTGGTACAACATGTGCCGATAGGCACCTACTCCCGTTGCACTTGGTACGCGGTTACGTTGGTAATGAGATTTGTAAGGCCTTCCCCTATCGCCGGATGCGTTGGGGGCGGCCGGGGGGAAGGGGATGTGAGCGGTCACTCGTGGATGATCTATGCGAATTTTTTATAGCCATTTTACTATGAGCTTCATATAACGTAGACAAAGGTTAAATTGTCGCTCTCGTTTGTATTTTGTGGTTAAAGGAAATGCTGCAACATATAAAACGTTTCGCTGAATGGTTCTGTGTTTACGAGTATAGTATACATTTCATGTTATTATTATACCTAACCGTTTCGCCTTTGATCCCAGGGAGAGGCATTAGAGGTATATTAATTGCTTACGCCCACAGAGTGCTGATGACGATATAACATCTCTTATTATGTTGCTGCTTGCTGGTGTAGTAATTAAGAGTATTCTATAGCACTAGAGTAGTCCAAATCCAGCTATAAGTTACAGATAAGATAAAAATCTGGTTGCTATACTTTTTTGCCTGAACAAGTCAATTCAACCAAAACATTAAAATAGCAATGCTCTCCGCAAACTACAGAGTTGATGTTTGCATTAAAAGTACAAGATGTTTGTAACACTACTCTCTTTACAATACATTACCTAGCTACGGCACGTCAATACGCCTAATTAATTGAAATTGATGTGAACGCGCTTAAAATGTGCGGTTGAACTACATAATGTCGATACGTGGGTATAACTTTCACATTCATGACATAATTTGATTTCACTTGCCTTAATTAAATGCTGTGCTTTATTCATTAAAAGCTGAACACAAAACATATTATTTATTCCCAGAAGAATTTATTGTATTGTAGGTAGGTCCATTACTTGTAGGTAGATATAACAGTAGGGTGGTTTGTGGTCAATAATTCGCATTGCAAATCTTGGGGGCAAAAAATTATCCAACGATGTATTGACAAAATATGCAATAAATTATTTACACGTGTTTCACAAGGTTTCATCTGATAAGGGTTTAATTCCACCTCAGAGGATTCAGATACTGGACGTAAGTACATAGTAGGTATGTACGAAACTACGCATACAATTAAAAGTGTTATTTACATTACAGCTTTTTTCAGAACATTACTTCCTTGTGGCTACTCGTAAGTAATAACAGCCGCACGGGTCGATCGATGAGGTTAAGCTACGCTTGCCGCGGTTGGTCCGTGGATGGGTGACCATCTTTACATACCAAGACCCCTCCGTGCCTCAGAAAGCACGTTAAACCGTTGGTCCCAGCTGTCATTCGTGGATCTTTGACATTCGTTACGGGTCGTCAGAAGTCCGAAAGTCTGACAGTCTTACCAAGGAGTATCGTACCTATTACCTTCGTAACTGGGTTGTGGAAGTCAGATAGGGAGTCGCTTCATGTAAAATACTGGTCCTGCAAAACTGTATCTGGTTAGATTGTAAGCCGGTCCCAACATAGTTGGGAAAAGGGGAAAAGGCTAGGCAGATGATGACTACTTTTTCTTACTATAATATATTTCCGTTACACGATTTAGGTTTCGCAGGATATTAGCAGAAAAGAACTAGGTTTCTATGGAATATAATGTAGTAACGCGCCTTTTGCTAAAGGTTTTACGAATTGTTTGCCTTTGCAATATGCAGAGCAAGCTATAAGGCTAACATCTGACGATGGAAGCGTCTACACCAGGCGCCGAATACACAACAATAGAGGTCAACCATAACAAGCCAGTAATTGAAACGTTCCATACACTTATGTACAAAGTTGTGCTATGCACACACTTGAGACTGGAGAGCGGCTGCTAATTAAAACAAGCGCACTAACGCTTTCGTCTAATTCTGAAAGCGTAACTATATGTGTCTGTAATAAACTTATATGTGCTAAAGTAAAGACTCGCGTTTGAACCCAGTAAGGAGCTCTAGTGTTCGTTAAATGAGTTTTATTTTTGCTTAACTTTGACGACCCTAGTCAAATGCATACTAAGAATTTCTACTTTTGAAAGCGCGCTCCACCTTAGTGCTAGGAGTAGGTATGCGTGGAAGCACACCTTTTGTTTCCACAGCTATTGTGTGTGAAACTAAAACTATTTAAGTATTTCTATCCCAAATAGCTCTATTTACCTAAAGAATTCTATTTTAGGTATTACCTTTTTTAGTGTAGACGATGTTGACAAAAGCTCTGGAATTTCTATTCTATACGTTACATTGACGTAGAAGTCATTTTTATAGACACTTATAGCTTTAAATACATACTCGTATTTGACTTTTTATTAAGGTTAGATTAAATAAAGAAAGATAAGCTATTTATTCTTATGCTAAATAAGTTCAGTCCTGACCTTATAGCCACTGGCTTAGAACAGGGACTTTATTTTCCATAAAGTGTTAAAATTTCTAAATAGGTATAGAATAAAACATCATAAACTGTGACTTCCAAATGTAGTGTGGCCTCTTTTTCTTTATAGTTAGCGTTAAATCGATTTTGCTAATAAGTGACCTTCAAAAATTATTATTATAATCATATTAAAAAGGAACACAATCTCTTATTTCATATTATTAACATCTTTCTAGAAACCAAAATAAGTTATGAAGTTATGACTACAGCTGTAAAAAGCATGATATTTATTATAAACCTATCACTGAAACTGTTTAAATAAACATAGGAGAATTTATATCGCAGCATGCAACAAAGAACATGGGCGAGATATCAAGAACACACCAGATTAAGCTAGACTTTGGGGAATTGTAGCCGGTCTAGCACTAAATATTACAACAAGAACAGCCATTGTGTTCCCGACGTGTAGGTGTATCTCTGTATAACTCACATTGTTTTAATTTACAAGGAAAAAAGAAATATAAAAAGTCTTAGCTAACCCAATTCGTCTTACTCTAATTTGCATTTTTATTTCAGATAGGTGCCTTCTAAACGACTGTTGTATTTGTAGGTGTAGGGTTCCGTAATAAAAAGATACGAAAAATCTCTTGATGGTTTGATTTTATGGGTCTGCGTTTGCCCGTATTTTGTTACGAACACATTTCTCGAAAACTTTTTCATCAAGCTTAATCAGTAGATGTTTTTGCTACATTAGTAGAGTTTATTGGGAACAATAAACCAATTAGATACTTGTTATAGTTTTCAAAAAAATTATACTGGACAAAAACAAGGCATTCAAGACGTGCAGTCTCACTCAACTCTGTGAAGTGAATTCAATGTATTTTAATTGAAGTAAAATATGATGTTTCTGATTCTGGTCTGAAAGTTCTATAATATTCCAACATTTCATAAGAATAGAATAGAATAGAATAGAATACTCTTTATTATGCACACCATTTAAATAACTGTTACTTACAATATCTGTCATATATGTAGAGGGAACATGGCTGCTCTAGACTTCTTAATAACTATTGTCCTTCATATTGTCCATACTTTGACGTGATTGCATCTGCTTATGTAAAATATAAATCACCAAATACTTTTTTCAATAAAATTCAAATGAGTTTGTGTTATTTGTAAAATCCAAATATTTTATAAACTAAACTGTAAATATATACATTTTATTGCTCATTTTTTTGGAGAATGTCCTTTAATTAAAATATAAATGCGCCGACAGAGGAAAGTAATGGCGGCTAATAAGCTTTCGGGTGACAATGGCAACTCTAAACGCGCGAACAATAAAGGGAAGGGAATAGGCAATAACGAATTTTATGATTCTACGTCATAGGTTAAATGCTTGGGGTAAAATGTACAATACAAATTAAATACCTAACTAAAATTAACGAGCGTAAGGAAATTTCGCCATTCTTGTGGTTCACTGTACACACGTTCTTGTATTTTAACCTCAGGGGTTTTATTAAAAAGAAAGCCTTTTTTCTTACACATGTGTAGCCGACCGACATTCCGCTTTCCGCCTCGTATTTTCCTTCAGAATGCAAGATAAGTTAGTGTCTTGAAACAACTTGATGCGTCTCCGACGCTACAAGGACGTGGCTTCCGTGCAATAAATCTGATTTCACTCCAACTTCGTTCAACATCTGATAAATAACTCGTACCACTGGTAAAAATGATTCAAAAGTATGTATGAAAGCCTTTACAATTGACAATAGGTACCCGTGTTTTGTTTTCGATAAAGTTTTCCAACTACGGGAAACTGGAATGACGTAAGTTGGGGAAGTCCGCCTTTCAGCGAATGAACGTGCAAAGCTTTTATTTTGTGCTCGGGTATTGTTACAAGAACGCTGAGCTGCGAGTCGCGAGCTACTCTGAATGTTAATCAAGTGATGAGGAGAGAGGACAACGTCCATCAGTTATTCGTATCATAACTAAGTCCCTGTCGAAACTCTTTTAGCATCCTCACGTTTGCACCCCTCACTGGTTAATATTTAGTTGAGACGTCTAGGTATACGGAATGTGACCGTCCGTGCCGCCGCAGTCACGTGCCATTTCCAATTTAATTTTGGTGTATTTGTGATGAAATAGACTGCTACAACTAACCCACTTAAGGACTTAAAACTACAGTTCGTAACAGGAAATCCTACTTTGTGGACTTTGACAACTAAGTTGCTGACCGGCGTGGTCAGCAACTATACAAACTAGTAACTAGCAACAGTTCGGAATACTTTTTTTTGAGCGAGGTTCTTGAACACAATTAAAACTGAGTAACGGACTCGCCCACCGAGGCCGAGTGTCCGTTCCGATTTCTGAAAAAGTATGCTGTATAAAGACATCGTTTTATTTTTCCTGTAATAAACTTTCCTTTACATAAACTTCTATCACATAGAATAATTTCAGATTTTTCTCTATGAAAACTTCGGAGAGAAGGGAGAACGGTACTTTTTTTACATTTTTCATCAAAAGACGAAAACTATGCGGCCTAAAAAAGAAAAAATGCTTGAATGTTTGAAAAAGAATGTACAAACAGCGCTCTTTCATATGATACCCCACATGCCCTAGTAGCTCCACTTCGAATTTTTAAGACCCCTTCCAGTCCTTGTTGCACAAAAAAAATCTTTTTTATTTGCAAAATAGTTGGGCAAACGTCATCTATAACTGTTCCAAATTTCAAGTTGATACCATTAGTAGTTCTTGAGATATCCAGCTGTCTGTCGGTGAGACTCAGTCTGTCTGTCCAGACAGACTGAGTCTCACCATAAGAGTTCCTTTTCACCATTTTGGTACGGAACCCTAAAAATGTGGAAACGCTTTGATGGTTGACTTGGTTGTGGTCGTTTTGACTTTTAATCGTATTCAGCAACTTGACAGTTGGAGGGAAACAGTTCCTGACGAAAGAAACTACCTCTATGTGCTTACAGTTTTAATTGAAACACGTTATATTCGTTTATACCATAATATAACCGATAAGTAATGACGGTGATAAAGTATGGTAATATTATTTTGCTTCGAACTGTCATGTCACTGAATACGATTATAAGTCCAAATAGGTACAGAACCAGTTTTTAGCGGAATTACAGATTTATATGGAATTTCTGAACTCCAATAAAATTAAGAATGTTTTAAAAGCTTTTCGGGCCTGAATGATAATGGGGAGCCGGTCGGTTTGCGAGGCGTGAGCCCGAGGTAGGAAACACTACGCCCTGGGGAAGATTTGTGTTGTGTTCGCGACAATACGTCGTAAACCCGCGCCTCCACCGCGCCGCGCCGCTGCCGCACGTCGCTGTTCCTCATACGTGAGTTTCACGCACACACTCACACAAGAATTACGGGCACCGTGTGTATAGGGAGGCGTAAAGTGTCAAGTTTCGCGACGTTTTATGAAAAATATTTTTATACAGCCGCAACTTTTTTTTTTTTAAGTGCCAATGGAGCCTTTACCTTTGTTACATTTTTAAACGAAGTTATTTTATGAAGTGGCAGCTTGTGTTGAGGTATTTGAAATGGCGTTTTGGTTTAATTATCCTTGAGGCCTAAGTATATTACAATAAAAAAAACAAGATGCCCCTAGCCTTTACTCAACAGTGTTTGGATCGGCTTCGCGTTTAACCAGATACAGCTGAATAGCTAATGTATTTTACGTGGACCGACTGCCGATCTGACCTCCATACCCAGTAACTGGGTAACACGATACCCCGTGGTAAGTCTGGTTGTTTGGGCTTCTGACTACCCGCAACGACTGTCAAAGATCCACGAACGAAAGCCGAGACCACCGGCTTAACATGCTTTGCGTGTAATGTATGGTCACCCATCCACGAACTGACCGCGACAAGCGTAGTTTAACCTTCGATCGCCCCGTGCGCCTGTTATCATTTAGCCACGAAGGCTTTATATACGTAGGTAAATTATTTCCTGTACAATGGGTTAAATAAAATGCTAAAACCGTTTTGGGCTTCAAATGTTCATAGATCTTATTTCAGAACATATTTGTTTTGAAATGTAGGAAAGACATAATCTTAGAATTTACTTAATTATCGATAGATAATGCTTTTCTGCATACATGATACTATCACAATCTATATCTCACTTGGGAACAACACCCAACATTATTTGAACGTATCGCGAAAGTGTGATTTGTTTTATTTATTTTTCGAGTAAAGTTTTGGCAAGTTGTGTTCGGGAAGGGCAACGAATTATTAGCTGACACATGTAATCTTATGCTCGTCTTGTATAAGATTATATGTGTCAACATGTACCATCTCGTTTATCTTGGGATAATGGAAGCATTCCGCGGTTTCCGACACCGGTTAACGAAAACAATTTTCCCCAATTCTACCTTTGTTACATTTATTTCAACGCCATATTGTTTAACGTATAAATTGTTTTCTCATACGTTTTAGAGATAATTGTTACTGTTTTGTATTTGCTAATTATTAGTCGTTTAGAATGGATGGAGTTTTTATTAATGGACTATGAGTCACTATGATGTATCGCGTTGGGGTAGGTTACCTGGAGATGTAAGTTAGAATGATAATTGTGATAATTGCTGAGTAGCATTAAAAATTCAAAATAAAGAAAATAAATTTAATTGAGTTAAATATCGGTACGGTCAGCAACAGAAGTCGGTTAACACTGCTACTTTTTGACATCATCTAAAATCTAAATTAACACAAAACGATTCGATAAACTGCTTTTTTTTCGTTTAACTGTTAAGAGTTAATGTTCTTAAATTTTTAAGTACTTCTGTTCCGATTTGAATTAAATATTTCACTTAATAATTAAGATTAACAAAATGCAAGAGTTAATCAACGTTTGTTGCTGACTGTACCTACACCAGTTCTGAAAATCTAGAAGAATAGAACGACTCTTCTGACAGCGTAATACCAATTAATATTCAGCGCAGGATAGCGAAAGTTTTACTATAGGTACCTAAATAATGTCATGGTGCAGTAACTTGTAACAGTTCCTACAAGAAACGAGCTTCTCTGTATGTATCTAATTCATCCAGCCCTGTAGCCAAGTTTTAAGATTTTCTAAATGAACACTATCTCAATACTAACTTGTCTAATCTCGTAAACTAGAAGTAACAAAACTTACAACCTCAATCTTCCTAGCCATTCCTAAGAATACTCCTAGACCACTGAGGCGATTACAAATTACGAAGCAATTTGAGACAATGTCGTAATACTAAACTCGTAAATTACAAAGTGGGCACACCACAAGCAAAGTTTGTCAAGTTCCCAAATTATGTATCTCTGTGCAACCCGACAACCTCTGTAGGTATATTATATCTCTCGTGACCTTCACAATTTACAAAAGATTTTATAAACTTCATCTTCTAAAAATTTTGAAGTCGAATTTTGTTATTTTAAATAATTAACATTAATTTGCTCAGACAAAAGACCTTAGGTCTAATGACATAAACCTACTAATGTAGAAAGTTCTGAATACGCAAATTAGTCTTAGAATTTAATTTACAGAGTCGCATCATTATCTATTTTTCATAAGGTTTTACTTGAAAGTTCATGAAATAATATTCGCAGACTTGAACTTTTCATATGCCACTATATACGCTATAATTTTTTTTTTAATAAAGATACAAATTGAAAACCTTTTTATTTCGAAATAGCTGCAAATTTTTTCGCGATTACGATGATAGTCTCATGGAGAAAGTTGTTCAGTTTGCTGGTCTGTACCACACTACACCCTGTGTAACTTACATTGCAATATGTTCACAGTACGCTGTTTTAAGATAATGTCGTAGCTGGAGACTAAACGGCTTTCGTCGGTTTAGACCGAGATGCCAGAAGTTATGGTGATTTTCACAGCTACGTGAAAATAAGTCTAAGATGAGAAAATAAAGTGACTTAGAACCCTGACTTTGACTTTGTGACTTTTGTTGGGCCGTAGAAGATAGAAGTCTATCAAATCTTCCGACTAAGAGCCAGCCGCGTATTGCCCTTTTCGACCTCCAGCTGAAAGTCAGACAAAGTTCAACAAGTTCGGCAGACATTCATTTCATTTTACAATTTTATTTTCCAACAAAAATACAAATTGGACTAACCCTAATCCTAAGCTACATACATCGACAGAAATGACAGACAGACAATTGTAAACACTTTATGAGGCTAGCGTTTAGTCTTTAAAAGCGTCACATATAGGCAAAAGATAGATTAGAAGGACTTCTTCTATATCTATACTAAGAATAAAGCTGAAGAGTTTGTTTGTTTGTATGTTTGAACGCGCTAATCTCTGGAACTACAAGTCGGATTTGAAAAATTCTTTTTGCATTTGATAGCCCAATTCTTGAGAAGGCTATATGCCATTTAATATCACGCACCCTAGAACTCTTTAGGAGCCGAGCAAGCAGAAAAAAAAATGTCAGAAAGAACGCTAAGCAAAAACGAAGTATTAGCGCACGCAGGCGATGCCTTGCGATGCCTTGCTTGCCTTGGATGGGTCTGATGGAGAACAAGAAATTTCACGCGGACGAAGTCACGGGCAGAAGCTAGTCTAATATAAAATGAAAAGTGGTTTCATTTTATAATAATATGTAGGTAGATATAGCTACATTATTATAAAATAAAATTGCTTATCGTGGTCTGTCTGTGTGACCGCTTTGATCTTCTAAACTACACAAAGGATTTTGATGCGGTTGTCGATGATTGTGAACCATTGTGTAATAAAATATTGACATTTAACTTAGATATAGCACATAAATCATAAATCTCAATGTAGGTTTGCAGCCCTGCGAAGCAAGGGCGGGTCACTAGTTTAACATAAGTCAAACCAACACAAGTTTGACAGACGAATGCCAGGGATACTTCTTCACATTTCAATCCCGTTTTCTCTTACCTTAAGAGGACATGTCTTCCGATAAAAATTAACGAATGATTTTTGTATAACTAACGGGCATTGTAATCTTTCAAAATACAATAGAGGTATTGTTAACTAACTGTTATTGTTTCGTAATTGATTACCTTTAAACTTGTAACTATTCAGATCTTTTGGGCGAAGGAAACTTGGACTGTGAATTCCCTTTCGCTTTTTAATCCCTAGGACCTTGAAAAAAACATATTTCAGTTTTTCATAGTAGTGTTTTTTCTCGGATATAACTAGTAGAATGTAACATTAATGTTATTAAAATATTACGAACTTAATCTTGTATTGGTTGTTTGTGTTTATATCGCCATCATTATGCGAATATTCCCTTTGTTTACAAAGCTGTGACCGTTTCAAAAAGCTTTTAATATGTTTATATATTTAACATTGTATCGTTTATATTTTCTTTTATAACATTATACTTTGAAGTCCTCTTTGTGAATGTTTTCTCTTGTCATAAACACAGCTATTTATACGTACAATTAGTTAGGTAGTTCAAAGGCCGTGTTTGTGAAGTCTTCGATGAATATTGCGAGGTCGTGTGTGTATTCATATTTTTATTTTTCGAGGTCTCAAAGCGCTGGGAATATTTATTGGTGAAAATGTTGTGGAATATAGGCTAGGAGCGTCCACATATCATGGCTGGCGCTCTTGGTGCGCCGACATCACCCGCCACTGCTATGATTGATCGTCCGCTGCCGGGAACCAATTAAACTTGTCCACTACACTGGCAGACATAAAATTTAGTAAGATATATCGAGCATCAAACATTTGCCCAACTAAATTTGAAAGCAAATTGTATTCTGGATCCTTCGGACTTGTGTGTGACAGGTTGATGGTAATATAATAACAAAATTTATATTAGTACCTCCCTGTTGGTGGGTACAAAAGGTTAATTGATGTGTCAATATTTCTAATCGTTCCGTCAGGATCAGTTTCAATCTTCCCATCTACTCTATCCATGGACTAGTGACTATATTGCGTTATGTCTTATCTTCTCTACGACATTCCCGTTCATGTTGTAGGTGATCTACCACCAATATTATTTTTCACCATTATGACTGTTGGTACATTTTATTCTTAACTAGATGTGCCCCGCGATTTCGTTCGCGTGGAAGTCATAAGGTACAAAATATAATAAAATAACAGCCACATTTTAATAAAACTCCCTCGTTCCCCGACGCGGCGCGTTGCATCGCCCGACCGCACTATCTGTACATAATTTCAAGGGTTTTTTTTGTTTGCGCGGAATCCTAATTATTTTTCTGAAATAAAAGTAGCCTAAGTTACTCCTTATAATATCAGCCAGTGAACGTTTCGTCAAAGTCGGTACAACCATTTCGGAGATTAGCCGGAACAAACAGACAATACAGAACAGAGAACAGACAAAAATTAAAAAATTGTATTTTTGTTATAAGTATACACTTTAAAAGCTGTTATTTTGACATTACAAACAGTCACTTAAATTTTATTTATTTGTATAGATTACCCATAAGTCGATCGGAGGAGCTTGTGGCTAAGTAATAACAGCTGCACGGGTCCAGCCATCAGGTTAAGCTACGCTTGCCGGGGTTGGTCAGTGGATGGGTGACCATCTTTACATACCGAGACTCCTCCGTGCCTCGGAAAGCACGTTAAGCCGTTGGTCCCGACTGTAATTTGTGGATCTTTGACAGTCGTTACGGGTCGTCAGAAGCCCGAAAGTCTGACAACCAGTCTTACCAAAGGGTATCGTATTACCCAGTTACTGGGTTGTGGAGGTCAGATAGGCAGTCGCTCCATGTAAAATACTGGTATTCAGCTGCATCCGGTTAGACTGGAATCCGACCCCAACATAGTTGGGAAAAGGCTAGGCAGATTGATGACCCATAAGTCGATCGAATGTCAGATTTTCGACATTCGATCAAATTCTTGCAAAATCTGACATTCGATCGCCTTTATAAACTTATTGCACCTGTGGAAATGTCATAGTGGATATGACATTCTCTTACTCGTACGTGCATTAGAATTGCTATTATTGCTGAAATTGATCTCGAATTTCATGTAGATACCTAAGCTCTATGATACTTATCTTACAACAACTAATCTAATTATAAAACGGTAGGATATGAGATTTGATTAACTTTCTCGTTCTGAAACAATTGACAACCATGACAGGTAAATAACGCACTGAAATCATTTCAAATATCAACATCAACAACAATAACAACATGATTGCCTCCCGAAGTTATTATATAGACATTTTAATTTTTTTTTTCATTTCCCGATTTTATAGACATTTTAAAATCCTTTGAACACGTTATCATGTAATAAACGGGATAAATATGACTATAAAATTGGAATTTAGTTCGTAAGATGGCGAAATTTAAGTTTATAGTAGGGACTTTTTTACCTTATCAGCAGAAACTGATAGCAATTTTGAGTTCATTGTTGACACATTAATTTTTTTTTGATCTTGCTAATCATAATTATGAAACTGCATGCTGCATGGTAAATTTTTCCAGCATGTTTAAAATAAAGAAAAACGATTTTTTTGTCACAAAAACACGTGCTGCACTAAAGTTAATTAACTCGAATTATCATAAACATAAAACAAAATAGATCTACATGTGCTGTTATGTCGAGGCTTGTAAATGGCTCGTCGTGAATAACCTCACTGTTACTTTTGTATTGATATCTGTAAGCCACCCAAACAAAATAAAAATAAAATAAAAAATCAGGTTTACAAAGACTTCTTAGGTTTAAATTTCTTATTTAAAGTTGTAAATCAAGGCGTGGATTGCCCAGATTTGGTGAGTTAGTTGAGCATAAATGACCTAGACTCCAGGTACCTGATTATATGTGACTAGCTAGATTCTAGACCGTCCGCCAGAGTTCAAAATTATAATCCTTTCATAGGAACATATGCGTTCTCATTTCCTCCAGGTGTATACTTGTAGATTACAAATAAAAAACGCAAATTTCTTTGCTAATGCTGAATTTAATAATCAACTTCAGTTAATATTTTACACTTGTACGCGTAGGTACACTGCAGTAATCATCAATCTCACAAATCGGTCCAGGCGATATCGTTCGCTCCTGCGGCAATTTCTGACGATGAAGTCTCTGACAACCGGAAGTCAGCAGTTCAGTATTTATTACAGATAATATCTAAAAGTTATGTTAACAGGAAGTCAATGCACGCAAACATTTTCTCGATCAAATCCAGTCGAAACAAATACGGATACAATGCGCCCCTTTCCAATATCCTCAGAAGATGCAATGACTTGTTCCACAGTTGCGATCTTGATGTTTTCGGTGGTAAGTTATGTTATAAGAAAAGTATCTTTGATTAATTGTAAATTATTAATTATTATAAAAAAAAAAACTACATTTCTAAGCAAATTCATATTCGTAGTATTCAAATTCTTTCTTAATTGTTTTAATTTGTTTAAGTGTTTAATTTTTGATTTTCTGTGTAACGTTATATTACGCTACTTGATAGTGCCGTGCTTTCCTATAATTTAGAAACATGTGAGTTCTATACTATGAAAAAGACTGGGTTCAAATCAAATCATTTGTTACTTTGCAAACGAGGGTAATACTCGTAGTACACAGATGTTCTTTTTTTTTTAAATAAGAATCCCCATGTTTTACCGACACATGGGCATGCAAATAGTAGGTACATACAATTTTATTCTAAATTTAAATTATTTGGCATGTCATTAGAATTATATTTAAAAAAATATGTATTAAGAAAAATGTCAGCCCCGTCATAATAATAAAAAATTAAAAGATTATATAAATATAAAAAAAAATAAAAAAAAACTATTAGTAGTGGGTTAAATGTGGCGTATGTGTTTAGTTGGTAAGCCTTTATAAATAAATAAATAAATCAGAAGCACAAAACGGGAATAGTCGGCAGCTGCACGTTGTTACTGTGAGGAGTATTAGAAAGCTTCTGCTTCCACTCAGCAAGATGCTGTGCTATGGGGGATCCACAGCACAGCGTTGATTTTCAGTGGTCACCCGAAACAGACGTACGGAAACCAAGTGAGGTTTAATGATTTGTACATAAATAGGTAACAAAACCAAATAAAATAAACAGTACTTAGAATATAATGCAAAGCTACGAGTATACAACCGATTACGCGCCTGCTCTCAACTTCAATGATACATTAAAAAATTATATTGCAAATTGCATTGCATGAAGCATGTTGTTCACAATATAATTATATAAATAAAAAAAAAATAACTTTACTGCCTGTGATACCTTCACAGAAACACCTAAAGCGGTAAAAGATTCAGTTAAGAAAACACGATTTCGGTCAGGTCGACAAGCCGATAAAATGAAAGAAAAAGAAATCATTGTTCTCAGGTGACGGTCAAATAAAAACATGGTCGGGAAGGGATAATGCTGCTCGTGATTTATGTTAATGTTAAACTAGCAATGTCGCCTTACCTAAAAACACTGGATAAAAACGTTACTTGATAGTTTGAGGGAAGAGAAAAACCCTTGGATATTATGTTATTGTTGCTGTAGATATTATTATACCGTGCCGTGATATTAACCGAGAAAATAATTTAATTTCCCACCCTAACTTGATTTTTAGCAGAGTCACAAATATCGTTAAGCTCTTTAAAGTTACATATTTTTAAAGTCTTTCCCCAGCTATTTTCCTACACATTTTAATATGGCTCTTAATTTATAAGCGCCTACCTAACTTTATATTTTATCTCTTAAATTGCTTTCTGCTGCATGATTAGTGGCGATGGTCTATCCTCCAGTGTATTCCACAAAAAGTATAATTTGTTTTGCGAGCAATTTAAGCGTGGTTTAGTTTAAAAGCGTATGCGTCTTTCTTAGGCGGGGTAATGGCGCTCCGGGGGACTATTCTTTGCAGGAAATCTCCACGCGAAGCACAAAACATATTCGTACAATTTTAAGTTTTTGGCATGCAACATGTACATTATTCAAAGCGTTTTGTATTACAAGGAACCTCTTCAGACGTGTGTCATCACGTGTAAGCCTTTATCTTAGGTCTTTCAATGTTCCCGCCGCTTTATTTTCCACTACACTCTGGAAAGTGGCGCTTTGTATTTTACTCTTGGCAACGTTTGGTATTATTTCATTTATGGGTATTTTGTTACGAGTTTTATGTTTTATTATGAAGTTGTGAACATTTAGATTATTTCAGTTTAATTGCACTTTTAATAAAACCTGAGTTTTGTTCTGTAGATTTATACAATAGTTTTTGTCATTCGTTTAAATTGTTCCTAGTTTTTAAAGTAAAAATGTGACAAAAGCTAATCAACGCAACGCGTGGAGTTGCTGCCTGGCTGTAGTTGAAATTGTAGTCAAAGCAATTGAATACAGTTCATTCTGTTCCTGAATAAGGAAACCAGCATATTATATACCTGTCTATTATGAACCAAGCTTTACTAATCCATGACTCACTACCTCGAATACAGACACTGGTACATTCTACAGTAATTGACCGAACGAGGGAAGCGTCTCTTCTTCAAGTCTGGCAAAATTTGCTTTCGTTTGTCAGTTTGATGCTACTCCTCTACAGCTCGTATTTTACAATCGATCTGGATGAAACTTGCTATATAGGTTTTACGACTTTATAGAATTTTTCTGCTGTCGGAGATTTTTGATTGGACGGGTACCTACTTCCTCCAAAAAGTGGCAAAAAGGGGGGCTACTGGATATCTCCGTCTTATGAATTCCGATTTCGATGGTTCTTTTTTATTTGAAAAGTAGTAACTTCAAATTGGTCTCATACAATTTTTGTGAAGATCTGACGGGGATCTTCGGCGTGATGAGTAGAATAGCTCCACAAAATGCAATAAATTGCTTACTTTTAGATTTCTACCAGTGGAATCGGCCTTTTAACTACTAGGTAGGGATTGATGGAGCACCTGGGACCACCTTATCATCACAAAACTTGAGAATTCTATAAATAATTATCAGAATTCTATTCATGCAAAAAGTTTGTGCTCGCGAGGTCTACTGTTCGCAAAACTACTAGTGTATACTACCTAGAACTTACCAGTTATGCATTCGATCGAATATACGGCTAAATGTAATTAAGTATAGCAAAAGCCACATAGTTGTCGTGCAACCTGTCAAACTAGTATAAGCCCGAGACAGTTGTAGTCAAAAACTTGTGGCAGAAGGTAGCGGGGCCGCGGTGCGACAGCGGCCCCATCATCTCTACATTTTCAATTTCCGTTTAAGTATAATTGAATTTTGAATATGCGCATTTTTCTTTCACTAGCTGAAAGACCGGGAGATATTAAATTTTATCAATTTGCATGTGCTTTTTATTTGCCATGTCAGTACAGATCCTTGCAGTTATTGTACTATTGGTTGTTAAAACATTACATAGAAAATCGAGTGTTACTCAAATTGTCTTGCCTCATAAAACACTCGCAGAAGTTTTTGCAGCTCGTATTCAAACGATAACATTTTACCATGTAAATGTAAATGTACTAAATAAATGAATGAAATAAAAAACCAGATTCATTAGAGGCTTATTATTCCTGGCAACTTGTAAAAGTTAACTGGGGGAAACTGTTTACTTACTGCGCAAAAGAAAAAGTAAACAAGTTGTTACTAATTGTATGCTAAGGCAATATTTAATCCAAGTTGTTATGATGCTAAAGCTGTGGTTTTAACAGCAAACAACGGATTTTGTGTTTGTGTAGTTAAGAGCTGCTCACCCTTTCGGAAAAACCACGTACCTATATCATAATTTATGATGTGTGCTTGCGGGCTTAAAATGGGACCACCCCATCTCTTTTCGCGGTGTCGTAAAGGGCAACTAAGAGATTATCTCATTCACCATCAGCTTCATGCGCAGCAGTGTCGAGCTGAAACTAATACATTCTGGTGAAAATATGATTTTTCTAGAAATAAAGGAAAACAAGCAGTCATTTTTCTCAGAATTATTTTGAAAATTTGCCACAGACAGATCAAACAATTTTTTCATGAAAAACAGCTATAATACAGATACCATTTTCAAATTCCCTGAATAGCAAATCCACGTGGGATCGCAAAAGATTAATTTGCGGACGAAGTAATGCGATTAGTGCGTTCACGGAAGTAGATGAAGTAACTGTTTAATTATTTGTTGACAGGCATTTGTAGTGTGATGGCGGGGCTCCGGTGAGGGCGCGCGGCGGGCGGGGCGCTCCGCCTGCGTCCGCCCATGGCCCCGGCTCTCCGACTCAGGTAAACAATCACATTCCCTATTTAAATGCTTTTGTACGAACTATGACGGCTTAGTAATAAAGAATGTTTTGACTAAACAGAAAGCCCAAGCTTGTACATTTTTAAAAGCCTTTTACTTGAAAGCTTTAAAGGGATCACCTGTAATATTTTAGAAGGTGGCCATTACTTTCGGATTTCGCACAATATTTTAGGTAGTCTTGAAAGCCTATTATGTTAGGCAGACATTAGAATGTTAAATCGACAGATGTTTCAAGCAATTAGATACAAATGTTATAAGTAGGTATGTTGTACCTAATAATGGCCTATTGTCTCGTAAGGTTTCAATATCTTAATAATACGTTTGTAGATAATGTCATCGGTAGTAATCGAATTACGGATTGGAAGTCAATGTTTTTATACAAGTATCTATCTTCGGAGTGGTCGTTTAGGTACCTACTTTGTCATATCAAAGTCATAGACTATTTACCTTTGAGCTCGATGCCGATTCCACGTTGTTTTCATTCAATTAAAATTTACGCATAAAGGTAGGCTATTGTAACAATAACACCTGGGAATGTTTGATGTTTATTTATTCTGTTATTTCGTAATGACTAGGTATGTTCGCAATGCGCACGAAATATTTTGATATTTCATATTTTATACCAACATGGTGGAGCTATTTACTGGAAGTCCAATTTTATAAAAACTTTGCAAATATGGGTGCAGTATTTGAGTTGGAGAAGCGTTGGAAATAAAAACCTACTGGGTGCATATAAATTGAATCTCAATCTATGTATGTTAGTAACATGGTACTTGGTCGACATCTCATACATACTCGTATAACCCACTAATTTCTGCAGATTACGTCAACCGGTAAATATCCAACCATTGAACATAAGCCTTCCCATACCCTGTCTCAGCGGCTCTAAATGGGAATTACCATAATTATCCATCTCGCTTCAGCGGTGGAATGGTGATTGAATTCCTATACAATGTCAATTCACTATTATTTCCAGATCTCTACAGTACAGATAACTAGCGCTAACGCTTTGAGTTAATACGGATTGGATACTAGATCTCAAACTTCGGACCTCCTAATCGTAAAGTTTGGCAAACTGTTGCGCTGAGGTTCATTATCGAAAGCCAAATACATTGAACTGGCAATAAGCTTGTAAAGTTCGTATTTCATAGTTTGGAACAACAAAGTGCTAATTCTTGATTCTCTCGAAGTCTCCTACAGAGTCTGTAGTGTGTGTGTGTGTGTGTGTGTGTGTGTGTGTGTGTGTGTGTGTGTGTGTGTGTGTGTGTGTGTGTGTATGTGTGTGTGTGTCGAGTCTTCTGTAGGTACCTACCTAATTTTGTTGATTTACTTTAAAAATTAAATTATTACTTTCGAAAGTGAATTCCTATATTTACTTAAAATATTATAATTTAGTATTAACTGAATAAAAAGGCAAAAGTTCAAAGAACTCCTCCACATAAGCAGCTTTCGGTCACATTATTTCTGCTTCATTTAGTTTTAAACCTTGTGGTTAACCATGTTAACTAAATATGTTTCGTCTAACTACTCGAAATAATTAGTGTATTTTACACGAATATCGAAATAGAATATAGTAGGTACCTTAGTTTACAATTACTACTGAGGTTATTGTCTATGTTTAATTAAAAATTTAGTAGACTAGCTTTAACTTTAGGTACCATAAACATTGGTTTGTTTTATCGAACAGTGATATTCTTAAATTATAATTGGGCATTTTATTTTGAAACAAGATAATATTTACTTAATATAACATGCAACGTATAACATGCTACAGTCTTAAAATAATAATAATAATATGTACATGGTTTATGAAAAAAAAACCGGCCAAGTGCGTGTCGGACAACGCACAATGAAGGGTTCCGTAGTTGAACAGAATTTGACTCGACTCGATTTGATTTGATTTGATTTGATTTGACTGACTGACTGACTGACATATCAACGCACAGCCCAAACCGCTGGGTCTAGAAATTCCTTCCACTAAGAAAGGATTTTTCAAAATTCACCCTCTAAGGGGGTAAAACGGGGGTCTAAAGTTTGTATGAAAAATCTTATTCCTTGAGTTAATAGACCTTAAACTTGGCACGAATATTTATCTAAGTAAATTATAAAGTTTTTCATTTTCAGTTTTCCTAAACTACCCCCTAAAGAGGGATTAGGGGTGTCAAAGTTTGTATGGAGTAATTTTAACGCGCGGTCCAATTAACTCAAAAGTCAGTATTTATACTTGAGACCAAAAATTAAGAATAACGTTGTGTTTTGTTTGTGTTTCAAAATCAACCCCTAAGGGGGTGCAGAGATAGTAAATTTTACAGGGCAGGTTTTTCTGCGGGGCTTGATTAACTCTAAAATTGGTGTAATAATCTTTCAGTCAAGTTACAGAAATATCCCAAACGGTTTCTTTAAATTCCACCACTGTGGGGGTTTACACAGGGAATATAGTTTATAATTATGAAAAATCTTATTCATTTGGTTAATTAACTTGAAACTTGGCACAAATACTTATCTAAGCAAGTAATAAAGTTTGTCATTAATAGTTTTCCCCCAGAGGGAAGGGAAGGGGGAGGAGGAGAGGGAAGAGGTGGGGGTATTGAGGAGGGAAAGGGGGAAGGGAAGGGTGTGGTAACGGGAGAGGGAGGGGGGGTGGTGAGGAAGGAGAAGGAGAGGATGATAGAGGGAGGGGGAAAGGGATAATTAGGGGGATGGAGGTAAAGAGGGGAGTGGGGGACGGAAGAAGTTGGTGAGGGTAGAGGGAGAGGGGAAACCGGTGAAGGGGGTGTGAGAGGGGGAGGGGGAGGTTAGCGGGAAGGGGATGTGATGAGGGGGTAAGGGAGAGGGGAATGGGGAGGGTGAGAGGGTGGTGTGGCGGATGAGAGGGGTGAGAGGAGGTGGGAAGGAGAGAGGGGTTAGAGGGAAAAGAGGAGGGCTGAGAGGGGGTGAGAGGGGTTAGAAGGAGAGGGGGATGATTCGGGGGTAACGAGTGCCTTTACACCTTAAAGTTGCTTTTTGTATAGCACTGATTCATTGAAGAGAGACTTGAGACTGACTTGAGACTTTTGACTGTCTGATTCGAGAGCGGGGAGGGTGGAGAGGGATAGGAGGGTGTAGTGAGTGGGGAGGGGAGAGGGAGGGGAAGAGTTGGCGAGGGTAGTGAGGGAGGGCAAAGCGGTGAAGAGGGTGTGAGACGGGATGAAAGGGGAATGGGGAGGTTAGCGGGAAAAGGATGTGATGAGGGGATGAGAGCGAGAGCGGGATGGGGAGGGGGTGAGAGGGGATGGTAAGGGGGATGATAGGGGAAGGTGAGAGGGTGGGAATTCGAGGGGAGTGAGAGAGTTAGAGGGGGTGGTGTGAGAGGGAGGGGCGAAGAGTGCCTTTAAAATGACGACTGCCTTCAAATTGCTTTTTGTATAGCATTGATGCATTGAAGAAACCCAGCCCGACAGAAATTACCGAAAAATAGGAAGTTGGGAACTCAGGATGGCACAAAAAACAGGAGTAAACTCCAGTCGTGCGTCAGAGCTGACACACACACTTTTTTTTTGTTTGAACGCGCTAATCTCTGGAACTTCCAATCGGACTTTGATAATTATTTTTGCATTTGATAGCCCAATTCTTAAGGAAGGCTATAGACTCTTAGGTGCCGAGCAAAAAGAAAAAAAGTCAAAAACAACGCTAAGCGAAAACGAAGTAATAGCGCGGTCAGGCAATGCGATTCGACGGAGTGGGTCGGGGATCAAAAAATTTCACGCGGACGAAGACGCGGGCAGAAGCTAACTCAATATTTAAAAAGGAAAGTCCTGACTGACTGACTGACATCAGCCCAAACTCTTCGATCTACGAAGCTTAATTATTGCACAGGAGGTTCCGTTTATAATCTAAACAAGGAATATAGAAGGACTTTTGTTCCCCTTGTATATTTTCCGACATCCACGCGGGCGAAGCCGCAGGCAAAAGCTAGTATAGCATAAATGGGAACATTTTTTTATTGCGTTATTTTAGAACTTTGATTTTTTTAGATCTCTAAGGGACCATGGACCTACTTATTTGATATTAATTTCACCTTGATACCTCCTCGCATTCCTATAAAGGGTCTTGACAGATTGACAGACAGATAGACGGACCACGAAATGATCCTATAATGGTTCCGTTTTTTCCTTTGATGTCTCAAAAATCCAAATTCCATTCCTAAATGTCCAAAATGCGAAATAAGCTTTTGAAGAGCAGGATACTTTAATACTAAGAAGCTGAAAAATACTGATTAACAATTTCCATTTTACCTGCACGGGCATATCTTTGAAACTAACACAAGTTTGCAAGTTTACAATAACCTCCAAAACTACATTTTGCGGTAACACGCTGTAAGGCAACGCGGTAAGGCGCATTGATCATGTTCGGTGGCGATAGGCTACCGACCTGTCATAACTTTTACAGCTAATCTGTGACCCCGCACGAACCGCTACGTAGCTTTAAGCCCGCAAACACTTTCCAATCCCGTCTACAAATCGTCACTTCAATTACTATGCCTATGCGAGATGAGCTCGTGCGCATATCAGCGTATCTATCCAATTTGGATTGCGGGATCATCCCGCGATATCTTTGACGAGAAAATAAGGATGTGTTGCGACCTTAAAAGGTGTTGCGAACTTATCTGCATAAATTGCAGTGTCGATTAACCTTAAGGGATATAGAAGCTCATACAAAAAGGTGGCCTACTTGGCAATGTATGTTCATTTTGTGGGGCTCATGAAACAGTTCCCTGATGAACAACTACGGACTCGTTTTTAGCAGTAGACTGTTTTCACAAATGAGCTGGATATTAGGCTAATATTTCTGATATTCACGCGGAGTCTAATAATCACGCGCCCCTAATGTGTATATAACGTTAGTAAAATTAAGGTACATTTGGTACAAGTTTCAGCTGCGGTGTCCGCATACCTACAACCGTGATACCTGAAAGGTGTTTAAACTGTCAGGAATGTGAATATCGGTAATCGGGTTATTCAGTGTGAAACGCTGAGGTTTATTGGGGAAATTATGCATTTTGATTGTAGGAGAACGGGCACTCTGCTAGTGTACAAGTCAGTAACATAAATTTTCCCTTTCAATTAAAGTACCAAACCCAAACATTGACAGGATCCCGAAAATTCAAACTGTCGCGCGATTTTCGCAATTCCGTATTTATTATTTTACTTATTATAATACAAAGGATCTTATTATGTAATTTGTCATCAGATGGGTGTTGCGGTGGTTGGTGACGGCGACGGCGTGGGGGGCGCTGTGCGGCGGCGGGCGTGCGCACACGCCATCGCTTACGCCTGCGCTTACGCCGCCCTGTCCGACGCACTGCATCTGTCTGTCACAGTCGCAGGTAACTTGTCAATATTGTCACACGTAGGTTTGTCACTCACAATGTGTTGACGTGCGTCCACGCCATCGCTCACGCCTGTCTGTCATAGTCGCCTGTGACCGACCTAGGCTTACCTCACAGTGTGTTGACAGTGAAATGTACGGTCAAACTTTAGTATCCGGTTGCACAAAAATGAGGGGGGGGGGGAGGGGGAGGAGGGGGTGCCCCCTCACCCCTGGTGCCACTCCTATGAAAAGAGAACGCACCATTTCTGAGAAAAACAAATTATTGTAACCTAACCTCAAAACACTTGTTTGACAAAACAAAGTCGCTTCTGCACGTCTCCGGCGCTGCGGGAACTGCAACCCCTTCGCCTTTACGTTACATAGGATAGGCACCCATGCTCACCTTAGCCGCTATGGCTCGCACGGGTGCCTAAACTTTGTTACAGCGGGCGGGAGCTACTCTCCCTCCGCGCCTCCGGATTTTTAAATACACTCTAGGGTGGCAGCCAAAAGACTACGTGGAGTCGGGGTGCCCCGATTCGGTTTTGGGACAGATTCGACCTATTTTAACCATAAAGTGGGGGTACATTAACTTCCTTCTGAACATAATTTCTAGGTTCATAAAGAAAAAAAGCCCAGAGAATAAGCCAAAGTCGTCAAATAAAACCACAATAAAAACACTACGAAGCTCAGAAAACACATTCGTGCAACTCGGGAAGAAACGGGATGAACGAACGAATACAAATGACACTAACATACAGTTTTTTTTTACATTCCGTTTCATCAATTTTACACGACATTTTGCACCACAGACAATATACTGATACAGATTTGTTTGTCGATCGCCCATTTTAACGTTTCGTTACACTATTTATCTAATTTGAGGTTAGAAACAATTAGTATTTTCTCGAAAAAAATGCATTACCTATTAATAAGAGTGATAACGTTATAATCAGGGACCCAACCCCAACAACCTTCAACCACTGACACCCTCATTTTCGTGCGACCGGATACTACAGTCAACCCAAATCTACTGAAAACCGGTCTAGCATGTTTTTTAATAACCTCTCATAAACAATGAAGGCTAAGCTAAGCGAAATAATCAAAAACATTACAAAGTCGACATCACTTGAATTCCAATACCAATTAAAACCAATTAAAATTAAAATTTAATTAATTATTAAATAATTTAATTATTATTAAATTTATTTAATTTAATTTTAATTAATTATTAAATAATTTAATTATTATTAAATTTATTTAATTTTTAACAATTAAAATTTTAATTAAATTATTAATTATATAATGTTTGTATACCTAAGCGAATGATTTGCTTAAAAGTCTTAACTATATAAATAGGACTTAGGAGGAGCTCGTGGCTAAGTAATAACAGCCGCACGGGTCGATCCATCAGGTTAAACTACGCTTGCCGGGGTCGGTCCGTGGATGGGTGACCATCTTTACATACCGAGACTCCTCCGTGCCTCGGAAAGCACGTTAAGCCGTTGGTCCCGGCTGTCATTCGTGGATCTTTGACAGTCGTTATGGGCCGTCAGAAGCCCGAAAGTCTGACAACCAGTCTTACCAAGCGGTATCGTATTACCCAGTTAATGGGTTGTGGAGGTCAGGTAGGCAGTCACTCCATGTTAAATACTGGTATTCAGCTGCATCCGGTTAGACTTGAAGCCGACCCCAACAAAGTTGGGAAAAGTCTAGGCAGATTGAGGCTGATTGTTTTTCATATAAATAGGGCTTAAATTGGCCCAAACTTATACATAATAAGGTGTTTCAAAATGATTTACTCTCAACGCTATGTCCCACGCTAGTCCATCTGCTACTCGCAGCCGCTTATGATAATCCACGAAAATATACATTTGCATTTTTAGGTGGACAACTCCGTTAGTTAACTCGGAAAACTTTTCAAGCAAAGTGAAAATATAAAATTTTCTCTAATTGCTGCCTATTTAAAATCAACCATCATGAACATTTTAGCCACGATGTTTTTTCTGAAAGTATAACGTTATTTAGTATTTTTTCATCAAAATTGAACATCTCTTGTTTGTGTACCCCTTTTTGTTACAAACAGATCTCTGTGCAATTTAAAAACCTATATTCTATAGCAATTTCCAATCATTTTATAAACTAATTTCTCAGTTGCGCAGTTCACCGAATTTAATACTATTTTACGGTAGGTACATAGCTAAAGGCAAAGGAATCTTAAATTATTGAATTAGATTGAAATTAGAGACTGTTGTAATCTTCACGATTGAAGTCCGCCCTTGTGCCAGTTTTTCTGAAGGATAAATTGTTAGATTTCTTTTCCGGGAAAGTTTCATTTCATAGTGCCTTTATTAATTCCTATTTGTTTAAATATCCGTCACTTTCATTTTATATGTCTATATATACTAAAAAAAAATAGTTTCAACACTTTTTGTAGAATGCAATGGTTTTATTCTGAACGATAGAGTCAGTCTCCTCAATTCAAAACTCCTGAAACTTGACAAAAAGTAAAATTGGGGATCGGTTCTCAGCAACTTTGTAAATGTATTCACTTTTTCTTTTGCAAAGTATAGTTTTATTAATAATTCATTGTGTCAAGAGACGGGCCTCGTATTATATCAATCGATTGGATAGACAAACAGGCCACTAATACACGTAAATTAAATTGGGACGCACCTACTAAATTGAATTGAAGGTTCGACATCGACGCTTTATATTATTGTATCTACAGGGATGAATCAAATTGATATTTGTTTTGGTCGATTATGTGCGAAGCTTAAGTTTGGAACAATTCAATCAAAATATTATGGAGTTCGGCCTGTGAACGCCGATGACAATATTTCGGGAAGGATTAACCTTATTGACCGAGCAAACAGTGGAAATAATGCTTAGGTCGTGACACAGCGAAACTGATAATTCAATCATTTTTGTAGGATTGTTGTTTGTCACGGACTCAGAGCTGAAAAATATTTGAAGAGGATATCGCGTTGATTACAATGTGAAATGTTTATTTTAGTGTTATTGTTTGGTGACAGGTGGTGTGCAACAGCGCGACGCTGCGCGGCGTACCGTCGGCGCTGAGCGCCAGCGTGACGCAGCTGTCACTATCTCGCGCCGACCTGCGCGTGCTGCGATCGGACGCGTTCGCGCACCTGCGCGCGCTGCGCCGCCTCGCGCTCGACGCCTGCAACCTCACGCGCATCCGCCCCTTCGCTTTCCGGGGCCTGCCGCGTCTCCGCGAGCTTTACATCCAGCACACACCGCTTGCAACGGTCGATGCATTCGCGTTCGCTGCTCTACAAAACATCACTTCAATCGTCCTGACACACAACAGGATCGCTCAAATCGAAGGATACGCTTTTGCAGGAACCAATTTTATAAAGCTCATCTCCCTACGGAATAATCCAATTAAACGTATATTAGCGCATGCCTTTTCGGGGCTCAATGACGTGGCGCAGATTGAACTCCCATCCGGAATAAGATCTATCGAGCCTCAAGCTTTTGCTGGGCTGGAAGGGGTCGGCGTGCTCGAACTGGCGTACATGGACCTACCGGCGGTGCTGCCCGACACTTTTCGTGGCCTAGTGCGTGTCGGCCGGCTCGCTCTTCGGGAATCTGATCTGGGAATAGTGCGGGTCGGCGCATTTGACGGTCTACAGCGTATTGACATATTAGAAATATGCAACAATAAAATCGATGGCATCGAGGAACTCTCCCTAGTACAAAACAACAGCGTCACGACATTTAAACTAACCGGCAACCACATGCTGGAGACGCCGGAGGCGGTCATATTAGAAGTTGAGAATATAGTGATACGCGGGAACCATGTGCCGTGTGAGTGTGGTCGGGACCCTCTCGCTAATCCGTTGGCCCTGACGCAAGACTTCCCTGAAGAGAATTTTTGTATATCGCCATTAAAAGTGCGAGGTCGTAGCTTGGGCAGCGTGGGCGCCGGTAGCGCGGGGTGCCGCGGCGAGGCGGGGGGCAGCGCGCGCGCACGCGCGGCCGGCGCCGGCGCACGCCCGCGCGACGCGCTCTCCTCGCCGCGCCTCGCTCTCACGGCTGCCACTCTCGTCTTGCTCGCGAGTAGTTAACCGCCCTCGGTGTTCAATGAAGTGAGTTGTATCCATTTGTAAATATTGTAATATATGCGAGTGAACATAATAATGCGAAATTTTACATTGAAAGGGTCCGTTCATTGTGTATACGTTGGACCATGAATAAAATTTGCCTTTCGAAAAGCCTGCTTTTATTTTTTATCCTTGAACGCAGGCCCATGAATATATCAACTCATTTATAACGAAATCTCGAGAATGATCGATCCGTAAATCACAAAGGTATTTGAAGATTTATGGCGGAGTAAAAATAGCGTTTATCTGTATTTCTAGTCAATTAGCAGACGACATCAGATAGCGGCTGAGTAATGTGCCGCCGGCCGGCGGGCGGTGCGCGCAGCGCCGACCGCTGTCCGCCTCGCAGGCAGCCACACAAATATCGTTTGTTCTTAACTACTGGAATGTGATCTATTTAAGTAGGTATTATAAAATGTTCAGTATTCCTTTACTTTTTACCCGATTACGGCGAAGCAAAAAGGAGGGTTATGATTTTGACCGGTATGTATGTATGTATTTATGTTCATCTTGTTCCCTCATAACTTCTAAACTACTTATCATAATTTGACAAATGAGGTATAGTTAGAAGCGTCTTAGCCGTCCGCTGGTTATAGGCTATATGACGTCATATAAAATTGAATATGGCGCCCTCTAGAGGACATAACTAAAAATTTTTTTTTTTCATCAATCAAATGAAAGGGCTTAATTAGCATATTTCAAAAATATATATATAGTTAGCTCGCGGCTTTGCTTGCATGCACCCGATAATTGGGAATAATTTCTAAAATCACGCCTCAGATGTGAGTCAAACATATTTTCTCTCCAAACCAACCCAAGATACATATAATTATAATAATTATTCTTCTTTAAAAATGTGAAATGGCTCTGCAAATACTTTATCACGAAATTATCACCCCAAAATAATTTAAATAAAAAGTAAGTTTAAAAACTAAAACCCGACTACTGAAAAATCACGCTCTAAAAATATGAAACAAGAAAATATTCTCATCTGAAATTAGGAAAAGACAGACAAATATAAAAATCCGGAGTCACACGTCATGTTAGGGCATGAATCGAACAGATTACGTGTGACTCCGGATTTTTATATTTGTCTGTCTTTTCCTAATTTCAGATGAGAAAATTTTCTTGTTTCATACTTTTTAGAGCGTGATTTTTCAGTAGTCAGGTTTTAGTTTTTAAACTTACTTTTTATAAGAATTACATTTTTAGGGAATTAAACATTCTAAAACGTTTTTATTCTTTAGATAGTATCGAATAATATGGAGTTAATTTGTGCTACTTAATTATATTATCATAGACAATGGTTATCTTCACTTGGATAAAAACCAAATACCTTTGCAAGTATAACACCAAAGCCATAAACTATTTGATTCTGCCAAATATGAAACGTAAACCAGTTTGACATGCATCAAAATCGTTACGGTGGTGGTTTAATTTTTGTGTGAATGCTAATTGGTATTCGAGAGAGCATTTGGTGCTGAAAGCCGCGGCGGTGCGCAGTGGGAATGCACATAGCGCACGTGCTACGGCCCGGAACGGCGGGCGGCACGAGCCGGCGGCACGACGCGGACGCGTCCGGACCGTGCCGGGATCTACGCATTCGATACACACATGTCGATTGTCGACGGCATGTCACGGCTCATTAGTGCGCTATCGATCGCACGCCCACTACATAAGAGCGCATTCCCGACTCCCGCCGCCACAATTTATAGCACTCACTTCACTGTCCATAATTCGACACGTCCGACAGTCCTAAGGTTTTGGGCATATTCCAGACCAACAATCGGCTTTCCCCAATTTTACATTTAACTTTAAATTATTTACGCAACAAAGCGATTTTTCGTCCCATTTCGTTGGACCTGCCTGTAATATCATTGTGACTGTGAGTGCCGAAAGGAACAGCACACGGTATTTTGTAGATTTCACACAATTCTACGTTTTAGTTGAATTTTTGGAATAGGTAATGCGAGGAGATATAAAAAAGTTCGAACCCCTTAGTCATCGTTTATATTCAACTCATGCCTTCTTTATAAATGTATTTTCACTTTTCACCTAACTATACAAGCCCTGACATTGGTGTTGATTGAGGGTCGCGGGTCGGTGTGATTCGAGTTCGCGCTACGGCGTAGCTCCGTAGCGGCGCTACGAGTCGTCCTAATGACCCGCGGTTCTACCTGCACCTGACGGCACAAACATAAAAAGGGACTGAATAAAAGAAAATATTACTGTGATGATTTTATATCTGCGAAGAAAAGTACCAAGATATTTCATTTCCGTATTTTCCGAAAAAGTGTCAGAGCAAGATGACCTCACCAGAAAAATATGAAAATGCATGAACATAGTTAAGATATGTAGGTAAATGAAAATGAACGGTAAAATAATATAGTGAATTGAATACGAATAGTACACAACAAAGGAGATAAACATAGTAAATAGGCCATGCCTCGGAGCGGTTACATCTTTTGAAGCAAATGAGTTTAGGTTTATGAATTTTGACGAACCGTAGTAATAATTATGAAAGGGTAAATAACAAGCAACTAAGTTAGAAATAATCTGTCCCATGAAACTACAAATTTTATGAGCAACAGAGGAATTTAGTTTCACGAGGCTTAAAAGTTTGCACTTTATTTATAAATTAACAAACAGATTGGTTATAAGAGTTGATGTAAAATCTATTTTCAAGATGGTTGGTTATTACAAATACTATTTATCAAGTGACACATATATAAATGTATGAGTTATGAAATAACTCAGTGCATTTTCCTATAAAGCAACGATTGACGGCAGCATACCAGTGAGATAAGGAGAAATTTACGCCTTTACATTGTGACATAACTTTATTTTATATCTTTTGTCGTCGTTCTGAGAGGAGATCCTCGATTTATTGCCACTGAGATATGGAACCTCTCAACTAAAAACTTCAAGGTAAACCTTAAGGTAAGGGTAGGTAAAGGTAACTTTAGAAACTTACTATTAGTAAAAAAGCTAATATCAAACCGTGCTTTGTAGATTCTTCAAATGTGATGGTCGAAAAACCTCAGATATAATTCAAAGTCCACATTTCAAAGAACTTGAAGCCATATTTGAACCACATTTTTCTTCAAATATTTGCCATTCAGATCAGATAGTTATACTGTCACATACTTAGTCCGTTCAATCGAAACCCTTGGACTCAAAGCTGGCCGGAGGTGGCAGCGATTCAGGATTTGCTTTATTCGATCTTCTATGGGATGGTTCCCGCGCAGGATTTTTCCGGGGGCGTTATCTCGTCTCACGTATTTCATAGGAAATCGGACGATACAAAAACTGCGCTTCCCTAAATCGCTCCGGACCACCATTTGTCTGACGGACGCTTTTACGTTAACGTGCTTTTTAAAATAAAAGAATCAAGTATGTGTTGCGTTTTTAATTATGGCAGAGCATAGATCTTTTATAAACCAGCATGCAATTTCGTAGTGAGTTAGCTTTGTATTCGATACCTCAAAGATGTTACCTATGATAAAGCAAAGAAAACAAAACTTGAAAACATTAGTCAACACTCATTGAAAATTAAAAAAAGATGATTCTATTTATTTCAATGTTTAAAAAAAACAATACGGCAAATATCCTAAAAACTAAATATTATAAATAAATGCGAAAGTGAGTGTGTTTGTTTGTTACTTGCGCTTTTACGCTAAAACAGCTGAATAGATTTGGATTAACTTTGGCACATGGGTAGACCATGACCTGGATTAGTACATAGGATACTTTTTATCCCGGTAGAAAGTTCCCGTGGGATAATTTCCGACATCCACGCGGGCGAAGCCGCGGGCAAAAGCTAGTTATTCTTTAAAGCAAATACGTCTAGACCACTTACGTCGTAATCAAAATATATGTTTGAGGAGTTAACAGAAACGTAAGTCTCAAAATCCAGCGAAATCGATTACAAGACAAGATAAGGATCAAACTGACCTTCAAACAATAAATCCATGTTGAGAAGGGTAAAACGAAAGGGAGGAAGTTTTTACTTCGGCCAAAGTTGCTAATGATAAGTATAGTAAACGTCTATTTTTACAAATGTATAACGAGCGAACAGTTTCGTGAGAAGAGGGCAAAACGACTTCCGATTCTGTTTCTATTCAGGGAGAGAACTGGGAAGTTTCAAAGATATCTTAGTTAAACGGAGCTAGTCTGCGATCTTGCATCTCCGTGCTGAAATAGATAGCTGTAATAAAACTAACTTTGTTCTATTTTATAACATGTTGGTTTTTAGGATTCCGTACCTCAAAAGGAAAAAACGGAACCCTTATAGGATCACTTCGTTGTCCGCCTGTCTGTCAGTCTGTCAAGACCCTTTTTCTCAGGGACGCGTAGAGATATCCAGTTGAAATTAATATCAAATACGTAGGTCAAATAGGTAGAGTCCTAAAAAAATCAAGCTTCTAAGTCAATGCAAAAAAAAATTAGGTAATTTATGCGACATATTTTGATATTCGCAAGTAAATCAAAATCTATAGGATATTTTCAGTTGTCCTACAATCATGAAATTTGGCAAGAAGCAAGGTCTCACAGCACAAGTAAAGGAAAAAGTCCGAAAATTGTTAATTTGTAATTTTATCACATAAAAAAAAAATTTTTTTGGAATTACAATGTTAAGATAGTTTGGGATAAATTATTTTAAACTACGGAACCCTTCATTGTGCGTGGTTCGACACGCAGTTGGCCTGTTTTTTTTTGTTCTGAATAGTCTTCGTATGTCCGACTTGACCTAAGACTAAGATATTGCAAAAATAATATAAATGCAGGAATTTTTTTGGGTATGTTATCGCGTCATATCGCCTCTTGTATTTCGGCCTTTAAATGCGCACTCGTAGTCATCACTGACACTCTGTGGAGTATCTTTGTTATCTCACTAGAGAAAGCACACTGGGGTTCGTGGCTAAGTAATAAAAGCCGCACATGTCGATCGATCAAGTTAAGCTACGCTTGCCACGGTCGGTCCGTAGATGGGTGACCATCTTTACATACCGAGACCCCGCGTGTCTCGGAAAGCACGTTAAGCCGTTGGTCCCGGCTGGCATTCTTGGATCTTTGATAGTCGTTAAGGGTCGTCAGAAGCCCGAAAATCTGACAACCAGTCTTACCAAGGGGTAAAGTATTACAGGTCAGTAACTAGTTGTGGAGGTCAGATAGGCAGTCGGTTCATGTAAAATACTGGTATCCAGCTGCATCCGGTTAGACTGGAGGCTGACCCCAACATTGTCGGGAAAAGGCTACGCGGATTGGTTGTAAGAGCACACTGGACTTTATGGCACCGAAGTACTCAAAATATTTGTGTATCAGTAGACGAGTAGGCATGCTTAGCATCAGGTTAATAGACCGAGTTCCAAACGTCGAGAGCCGAAAACGTACGAAGGTTTTCGATATCGGAAAACGAGTCATGGAATTCACATGGTGTTGGGCAGGACACCTGGCAAGGCAGAGATGACAGGTGGAGTAAGGCTGTGTCAGAGTGGCGTCCGAGGACTGGAAGGCGAGACGTCAGTCGTCCGGCGGCGAGATGGGCGGATGACATTGTTGCCATCGCGGGCAAAACCTGGATGAGGCTGGCACAGGAGCGTGGGGATTGGCACACGAAAAGAGAGGACTATGCCCAGCAGTGGGTGAAGTCAGGCTGAGGATGATGATGATGAAACGAGAAGGTATGCATTCTATAATCGTCTGTAAATAACGTAAAGTTTATTTATTTTACCTACAGAAAAACAGAATTACTTACATTTTCTTTTTCTGGGAGAGGAAAGTAATAATATGCCTACATCATTCAGCTTCATTCGGAGTATCTAATTCGTAAAAGTCCATTGAATTAATGAAAAGCCTTTTTTATGTTAGTACTAAGAAGCTTAGTTCTTGTTTATTAATCAGGCTATCGAATCTTCAATGTTTTCTATGGGTTCACAGAGGCGAGAAATCGATCTACCTAGGGTTCATAACTAGGAAAATTCGTTTTCGAGCAGAGCTCGGTCGAACAGGTACTTTAAATATGAGGTAACAATAAATTTTGTTTAAAACAAAGCCAAACTGACGGATATCCTCCTGGCTGCTGTTCAAATTTTAATTTTGTGAATATTGAGCCATCGTGGTTACGAGCGGTCGCCTCATTCGTGGTCACGGGTTGTCTACCCGGAGCGGGAACCCTGTAAAGTGCTCCAAATGTCAGGAAAATTTAAATTTAAACAATACACTTGATGAATAGGGCGAAAGGCTTTGCTTCTATAAATTAAATTAATCAAAACCACGATGTTTAAATTAAATATTGGAAATATTTACAATGGGCTATTAACGTATTATTACGACGTAAAATAGTTAAATAAATAAATAATAAATAAATATGTTTGGACATATCACACAACGCCATCTAGCCCCAAGCTAAGCAACCTAATGCTTGTGTTATGGTAACGAGATGGCTGATAAACTACTTATATACATTTTTTTTTTTTTTTTTTTTTTTTTTTTTTTGTAAATACATACATATTATAGATAGAAAAACACCCAGACTCGGAACAAATACTTGTAGGTCGTACAAATATTTGTTCCGTGCGGGAATCGAACCCGCGACATGCTGCGCAGCAGTCAATCGCTCAACCACTGCGTCAACCGTGTCGTCTAAACACGTCTAGTTACACGCAGTGTTTTCAGCCAATACCTGAATAACCGCGAATACCCCAAAAGATACGTAATTTTACATTCTCGGTATTTAATTCGTTTAATAAAATAAAAAATAAAAGAAGTCGGATAACAAAGAGCGAATAGGTGAACTGATTTCACGTTTTGTGTTTACTTAATACCCGACAATATTCAATATAATGTAGGGAAAGTTTGCTTAAACATCAGAAAACGTAATCTGACTCCATGTTTATACCTAAAATACTTACGGAAAGAATAAAACGGCAAACCCGAATGAAATTACAGTAAATTAGAACTGAGTAGCCTTTAAAATGAGTTGGTGCTGATATTATAATTGGGTGAGTCACCCCTGCAAATTGAATTATCTGTAGGAGCGTGTACGGTAAGGTCCGATGGCTCTTTATTTCAAGAACCTGCAGACGGCAAGTGGAAACCGCCGAATTAATTATGATACTAGGTACGTTTTGTTGATTAACTGACCAATTTTTTTTATTACATGAAAAACTTGGTGACCATTACGGCTGCGTAATGGTCACCAAGTTTTTCATGTAATAAAAAAAATTGTCCTTAACAATATTACTTTTTTTTAATAATACAAGAAAGAGAAGAGCTTTTTCTATAAGACTGGTTTGACAGTGCTAAATAGAACAACAGCATATTTTTAATCCAAGATATTTTTTACAACCTGAAAAGGTATCGATTATCGAGTTTCAAGTATGCCTATAAATTGTTTACCGGAGTCTGAATGTCTTATTTTAATTTTAATGCTACCCAAGTATTTCTATTTGCGATTCCAAATCTCGAGAAATACAATTTTAGATCAGTTACGAAATTGGATAAGGTAATATAAAAAAGCACTTCATTAAAATATAAGCTGTATAATAACGATATATATATTTGGGTGACAGGCATTTGGCATTTATTGAAATAAAAAGTGAGCGTTCCGGGTGGCAATGAGGGTGACAAAATTGTGAACATTACTCATGGCATTTCGGGTGCTTCACATTGATTGCTGTACGTCCTCGCTTGACGAAATTACTATACACTGGTTTTATAAAGAATCTATATAGCAAACTGAAGGTAATGCGGCATATTACAATCGAGTGTAGTCGTGGCCATGAATAGTAAGGGCAGTAACAGTCAAATACTGTCTACTTATTAACCTCTAATCAACTGTGCATTATAGGTACTCTGCCAGCAATATGACTACGAACTTAGTGGAAGAGTTAACCGGAATTTGGACTCACCTCTATGCACCAGCATGATAACAATAAAGACATCACCACAATAATTCCTAAGTCTGTTGATAAATACTAACAGTACTTATTTAGATTGATTTTGTTAAACGGCGGTTCAACGATGTTTGTTATTGTTCGATCAATACGGAAATATCTGGATGAGTAATTGGTCAGCGCATGTAATTATGTCGGGAATGCATTAAGTGCCCATTAACTTCGAAAACATAATTGGTGTGATATTATTGTGAGACAGAAAGTGGTGCGCACCGATTATGTTAATGGAATTAAGTGAAACTTATTTTTTATTAAAAATACCGTGCCGAGTTTTAAAATATTCTTTGTTTTCAATATCCACCAGCACCATTCAGGAAACATTTCAATATGAGCATGTAAAGATTAACTTAGTATTGTAAAATAAGATTTTCAGTGAATGTTTGCAAAATATTTAGTGAAAAATTAATACGGATTTTTTATGTACAGTCAACATAAGAGATATCTAGGCAGGGTATACTTGTATGTAAATGAAATAATAATAATATTCCAAATGGTCCGGGACCCCAGGGTCCCGAGATATGTCAAAGACAATTTAAATAATAATAATAATAATAAATTTATTCACAAACTTTTTACAAGAATCCTATGAAAACCCTGACTTCTGAGCTAGGTATAAACCTGTATTACAGAAGTCAGAAATATTTGTATGTGAATTGCTTCATGTTCAATTTTATATACATTACTTTGTTTTTGCAATTGTAACAACCAACACAAAATTGTATATTTTGACGAAATTGAACATGAAACAATTCACATACAAATATGTTAGTATACCCTGCCTAGATATCTTTTTTGTTGACTATACATACATGTACGTATAGTTCTTGTACCCAACTCTGTTGCAAAATTGCTTCTCATAAGTGTCATAACCTTTTTATGAAATGTACAAAATAAGATACGGATGTTGGTAAAACAAAGACTGTACCGTTTTGATACTTTTATTGCGTTATACATTACGTTAATCTGTTGTAACCATGTTTGGGCTTAGATAACATAGAGTTACTGTACATTCGGTGTGTCGGTTTAGATTTGATTTAATCATTGGGGATTTGATGGTGCTTGACGATGAGCATTTGCTAGCTGCTGGCAAGCATGCATAGCTAGGCCCTAGCTAAGCAAAAAACTCTAAGCAGCATACTTTTATGCTGTTTACAGTTTTTTTTCAATTTGTGAACAGAAATTGAAAACCCGGAGCTCTCACTTTAATATTCGCTACCAAAATACAGACTGTATAGCTTGCTACGACGGGCACGATCACATGAAATCGCAATAATGTCTGCATAGAAATGAGAATAATCAACATCAGTCTCCGTTGCTACTATTTTACTTGCTCAGGTAACAAAAATCAAAGTTTTTATTACAATACTAGCTGTAACCTGCCACTTCGTTTGCAGACAGACTTCGACCCGATTGGTGAAGATAACTTTTGGAAATGTCTGTGTTAATCTTCTAAAATTGTTTCTGAGCATCTTCCGTTTAGGCTGCACGTTGTCTGTCAGTTAACCAGTCAGTCAATATTCTAGTCTCGGAAACGTTTGACGTCAAAAATTATTCGAGTTACGAACTCAAATAGCACAATATGATAATATAGAACCTGCATTTTAAAGTACTTCAATTCTTACCAAATCGAAAATAAAATAATATAATTCTGTTTGCTTTTAATAGGTATCATTTCGATACTAAGAACCCCGATTCAATTTACTTTTTTCAGCTTTAAGCCATGAGACAAATATAGCTTACAGAAGATTTAAGAACAAATTGCTCCTACATAAATAACAACGAACAACATTGAAGAGGTTTACTAGTTATTAATATTATATACCAGTTAGGTAAAATTACTCGGACCCGATTCACACCGAACTCGTGTGAGGGGTTAGGTTAACAATAACTTTGAATTTAATCGATCTTAATATTAGGTCTTTACCTATGAAATTGCCGTTCTGCAGTACTGGCCATTTCAAATCAAAATAATTTTTGTTTGGCTAAGAATTGTAATTTCAAATTAATTTTATTTTAAAAACATGGATTTTTTTTTCCAAAAGTAGTAATTTGTTTATTGATTAGTGTTACAATCTCATCGCATTTCAATCTTTTTCGTCATCATGGATACGTTAAAAATTCGAGTAATTATGGAATATGAGTACCGTCGTGGTAGCAACGCGGCACAAGCGGCACGCAACATCAACGACGTTTACGGAGCTAACACTACAAACCAACGCACCACTTGTTATTGGTTTGCTCGCTTCCGTTCTGGAAATTTCGACCTGAAAAATGAACCTCCCGGTCGTCCGAAGACTTTGGTCGACAATGGTGCCGATTCTCTTGTGAACGCACTAAACTAAAATTAGAGAATCACTATCTTTTACTAACAGGCAGCGCGAGAAAAGGACGGCTATAGCTATGAACTAAGTTGGAGATGTCAAACTAGTTCACGCCTTGCGCTTCACCGTGTTTTTTAGTCGACATGTTTTTACGTGTCGTCTAAATGTCTATGGAAAAATTAGTTATAACTAATTTGACAGCTCTAATTTACTTCCGTCCCTTTCTTGTCATAATAGAGACAAAAAGTTAGCAATAGCCTAAATTAAGTTTAGTTTGTGCACAACAGAATCGACACCAATGACGAATTAAAGGCGATTGTGGAAGCTGATGATACACAATCTACGGCTGAATTAGCAGCAGCTTTCGATGTTAGCGTCAAAACAATATTGGTCCATTTGCGTCAAATTGGCAAGGTAAAAAAGCTTGACAAATGGGTGCCCCACGAACTCAATGATCGCCAGCGCGAAGTACGCGTCGAGACGTGCCTTGCACTGCTCAACAGACACACAAATAAAGGAATTTTGAACCGCATTGTTACCTGCGATGAAAAATGGATTCTGTTTGACAACCGCAAGCGCTCAGCAAGTTGGTTGGATCCTGGTTCAGCACCTAAACAATGCCCTAAACGAAAACTTACCCCTAGAAAAGTGATGGTCACTGTTTGGTGGTCTAGCGCCGGTGTGATTCATCACAGCTTCTTACCAAACGGGGTGAGCATTACTTCAGATGTGTACTGTGAAGAACTGAACACAATGATGGAGAAGCTGGCACATCTCCAACCAGCATTGGTCAATCGCTCGTCTCCGCTGCTCCTGCACGACAACGCGCGACCTCATACTGCACAGCAGACGGTCTCCAAGTTGCAAGAACTGGGGTTGGAAGCTCTCCGTCATCCGCCCTACTCACCAGACCTTGCGCCTACAAACTACTACTTTTTCCAGAATTTGGATAACTTTTTGGCGGGAAAAAAATTCAATACCCGAGAGGCAGTACAAAATGCCTTTGAAGAATTTGTTGCCTCCCGTCCAGCTGATTTCTTTAAGACAAATAAAAAATGCATGAAAAAAATTCGTTTAAATTTTTTCATACAAAACTGCAATTTTATAGGTAAAGACCTATTATAAATGTTTGATAAGCTAGATAAACAACTGAAAGCAGTTATCGTCAATTATTTTACACGAATCATAAAAATCGATGATTCCAATTATGGGGAAAACGGGTTGTCTTTTTAATTAGATATTTATTCGGTGTTATATGTGACGTTTATTGAGCAGATACAGACTGCCATGCATGATTGATCACCACAACTCCGTATGTTCAAACTTCCTTGTATTTATTCTTATGTATCAATACAAGGAAGTTTGAACATACGGAGTTGTGGTGATCAATCATGCATGGCAGTCTCCGCGGTGAGACCATAAAAAGTACCTCATAGGTCAAGTGTGAATAGTTAACGTTCCTACATCGGTGGAACTTTTAATGATTTTATGAATTTTGTGCCTTCAAAGCTGGAAATGTCACGAAAAGCACCCAGTAATATTTTTACATTTAAACAAAACAACTGAGTTACAATAAAAACTGTATCCGGTAGTCGTCTTATGTGTCTATGAAAACAAAAAGATTAAATCAATGAAATAATACCTAAATCTATTATACATACACAGCGTATCTAAAAGAAGAAAAAAATAAGCACGTTAATTAATAGGCACGGCAGCTGTAGTCGACAGAGCGGTTGCGGGTCTCATATTTCGTAAACACAGCGAAGCGAAAAGCGTAGAACTGAGAAGTGTCATTCGATATCCGATATTCAGAAGATCGATAGTTGTTAAAATAAAAGAACGAAAAGGACAAAGCAAGTAAAAAAACTAACTGGCACGAAACAATAGCCGTTACAAGCGGCGCACTGAAGCCCCATGAGCTTGGTGATTCGTTAGCAAAGAGACAAAAAGCGGCCAGCAGCGAATTTGTTCTACCGAGGAGGTTTCGCACCTGACATTTAAGTATGATCCTATTCAGGATTACATATTCCCTTGCGGCAGGTGGGGCGCTGACAGAGCTGTCGTCGGGGTGCCGGAATGAAATGCGATGACGCGAGTTCTAATCCAGTAACAATAAAAATGTATTCTCCCTTTGTCTTTTGTAAAATTTGTTTTGATGAAAAAAATGCAAATTGTAGAATATACATAAGTATATCTGAGTATACGACTAGACTGTTGAATTTATTAAATAGATACTTGTAAGACACGTTACTGCAAAGGATAATAAAACATAATAACATAAAATATGTATTTAGGTTATATACATTATCTAAAGATTTTATTTCCGGATCAGAGACGCGTCGAAACATCATCAGCAGTTTTATATTCGTTATTTTGCTAAAGGGGATCCTGAAAAAAAGATACATTCATTCGTATTGCCGTGTTCGTGACGGTTCCAAGTCTTTCGACATTCGTCTCTATAACACTCTCGCCATTTACAGAACGGTACAGTTTCATTGACGCTCCATGTTAATTTGGATATCGACACTCTGGCAGCTTCTATTATATTTTTTTATATCGTCGACAAAAGGTCTAGAGCGAAATGTACTTTGGGCGTTCGTTCGCGAGTCGATGGCCTCAATAACTGTATCTAGAATTCAACACTCGATATAGGACGATTCATGAATCGGAAATCGTCTAGTTTCGTATTCTAATCGGGAGCAAATCACCATAGAGTATCAAATTGTGACACTTGCGTATTTACTTAATATGCGAACCAAATTATAATTACGTTATGTGCCTACAATGTTAGATAACATCGTCATGGGCAGCCGTGTTCCAGCCACTGTTGAGTATACACCTCCTCCCTTTTGTTAGGTTTAATATATTCACCGTATGATTTTATAATCTTATCTCGCGAGATTATAAACTACCGAAGAATTGTGAAATGCAACAAATCATTTACAATTTAACGCATTCTGCGATAGTTTATAATCTAACCCTGGCAAATCGACAAATTGTGAACTGGTATCAAACTTGCATCCGACGAAGGCACCTTGCGCTTATAAATAGCCAAGTAACTGCGACTGACTTGGAAGAAGCGCGGTTGATGGTCACAGTTCTAACATATCCTAACCAATTTGGTCGGGGTGCCCTGGCTTATTAACTGCGACCACTTCGGCTACCGCCAAGATCTACCAATCAGACGGCTCACAATTTTACGAGTGATAAAATCGGACATTTTTTTTTTTTTTTTTTTTTTTTTTTGTGGATGGGAAATCATCAAATGACTTCTCCCGCTCTGGGCAGAGCGGGAGGGCGTGTCAGACTTTTACTGACTAAAACCCACCCATGTTCCTTCAGCTGCCCGTGCCAGGGCCACGGTATCTCTTTCGAACTACCCGCGACCCCGGCGGCCGGACATGGATAGATTATAAACGATTGAAAATAAATACGTTATACAATGTAAGCAGTATGTACGACTCGTTGATGATTTATCGATAGTTTACAATCTAGCGAGATAGATTATAAGCTAACGGTATTCACAATTTTACTGTGACATAAATATATACCTACTTAGATTTTACTTTCCGAAAGTAAAATTTTAACACGAAAATGTAATATTCTTCATCTACTTAGTTGTGTGTGACTTGGAAACTTCTTGAATATAACCAAATGACGTGTTACAGTCGTGCTTATAAATATCACCGCCCATAAAAACTTAAATTACGAATAATTTTCTACTACATTCCAAACTTTTATTTGGTAATACCCCAGAGCAATTCTTACTTTGTTTACAAATAAACTTGCCGTTGAAATTGGGAAGGAAAAAGCTTTTCGAAAGAGGATAGGTAAATCGATTTATGCAAAACAGATAGCGCTTTTTGTATGCAAATTTTTGTTGATTTCCCAAAGATTGAAATCGTGGTATTGTGAAATGGAAAATATTGATTATCTACCGACAATAAACAACGTGCCCAGTGGCTTGTTTGTAATAACCATCAATTTATTATTTCATGTTTATTTTTTTTGAAATCGTAAAAAAAAATGTAAATTATAATTACTTTTTACTGAACTCATTGGAAAGGCATTTTCGGGTAAAAATTTGATATAAAAAAAAAAACTTCGTAGAACTGACTGCAGTGAAAATAAGAGCAAACATGAGAGAGTTATTTATCACTCTGGTAGAACAAATAATCAAATGAATTGCAGTAATTAATGACTGAACTATGAAAATATGTTATTTCAGTTTTATTATGAAATGTTGCCATGAATATATTAAGTATAAAATAGCCTTAGGAGACTAACTTAGTATAATAAAATGAAAATGTATAAAAATGAATTATCGCCCTTCAGCCGTCTCCCCGGTAGGTAAATTAGGAACCGCTAAAACCTCGCGGAGGTGATAAATCTCTGTCGAATTCGTCAGCCAACAGTTTTATTTCTTTTTCCCTTTTCCACTGGTTTTCTTTTCAGCAAACTTACTCAGCCACTGGATGGACGTACGCTTTTGAGTACTTATACATGTACCTACTGCGAACAAATATTATGAAAAATTCTTGGTCCTAACTTATATTGTTTGTCCTAAATATCTACATCGATGAAGAATTTAATAGTTACGATATTCGTTTCTCTCAAAAGAATATGGGTAAGTACATCTATAGCTAGGTATAGATATCAATGAAATAGCTTTCTTCGGCCAGTGTTGTTACATTAGTACCTACACAAATATTGATGAGATATTTGATTTTCTCTTTGAGCAGTGTAATTTATTATCAATCGATCGATCAAATTAATGTATTGATAATTAACTCATTAATTATATAATATGGTTATGACTCGTCGATAATTTTGTGAGAATTAAAATTCACAGCACACACCAACTCTTTTAAATTACATAACTTGAAGACATAAACCCTAAAAAAATCATAGTAAGGTAAGTGTGAATGAATGGAAACACATATAAAAACTTACTCATAGAGGTTTAGCAGTTTATATCCTTGCATATTCGATTCATAGCTCACTAGACAGATATTAGTTAGCTGTCACTCGAAGAACAGGAACAGAGGACGTGTAGGCAGTCGTCGGCGGTACGACGTCGGGGCGACTTCGAGCCGGCGACGGGGCGACATCGAGACGACTCCGGGCCGGCGACGGAACGGTGGCGAGATTCCTCGGCGCGCTGCCGCCGCGTCCCCGACGCGATTTGTTCGGGAATTGCATTGTTCCGCCGACACCTGGAATCTGGATTCGGTTAGTAGAACCTTTTCCGGCGAAGAAGATTTGTTGCCACGTATTTTCTTCGGTGGAATTGTTGTTAGCTACGGATCAATTTAACAACCGTTGTACGAGAAAAAGTCTGACGCTAGAATAACTAACTTGGAGCAAAGTAATAACTCCCATGTTCAAGGTAATGCTATTCATACAAACTGTGATACAACCTTGCTATATTGTAGTTTCCCAGAACACACGTTCACAGAGAAATTTCTCAGTGCAGTTACGAGTTGCTGGCATATTAATATATTGTGATGTGCGACTGATTCTTTGGTAAGGTTCACTAGAATTCTTGTTTATTCATCTCAGTTCTAGGACTCTACTCTACTGAGAAATTAAAGGTGGTTTAGTGGACAAAAACTATTTTTAGAGACTTTTCAATAAAGTAGAACTATTTTTAAAGAATTTGCACATTTCGCTACATCTTAGGCAAGTTTTATAAAATTTAGAGCGACACTGGCGGGGATTAGGGGCGGAAGGCTCAAAACTTCGACGATTTTGTGAACTTTCTGTGGCTTATCTATTCTCAAAGGATATTCAGCTTTTCCCGATTTTAAACAAAGCAGTTATTAATTTGATTTGAGATACAGACTTACTGTGTAAGATAATTTAATAATAATTTGGATGTGGTTCGCAATACGGATCATCGAAAAGTTTTTCAATTTACTTAACGGAGTGGAAGCGTTTTATTGGAGATTTATAGGTACACACATACATATTAAATACGAAATGATGTTCTGTTTTACTTGACTTGGCGTATTGTACGGAAGTTAAGGTTTTGTGTTTGACTTTATTCTTGTACGGGCATGTATTTAACGGACACAAAATGTAAATGAGGTACCTATTGGGTATGTTGCTCCTAATTTTCGTGTTTGTGTTTAAAAATGTATAGGTTTACCTACTACATAATAGTAAAACACAAACATAGCTCAATAAGCCTATATATAATGTTCCCACTGCTAGGACACAGGCCTTCTCTCGGTGAGAGGGAGTGGGCCGTATCTACCACACGGGCTCAGTGCGGGGTGGTAGATGTCACATGTATTCGAATTTTTGGTTTAGGATATGCCGGTGTCCTCACGATGTTTTCCTTCACCGTTTTGAGAAAAGTGGTGATGAAATTATTTACAAAAAGTAAAGCGTCTGGCTAGGTTCGAACTCACGACCTACAACTTGTAAGTCGGGACCATTACTATTGGGCCACCACTGCTCTGTTGCTACATAATAGTAGCTATTAACATTTCTAATTATCTACAAGAGTCGACATGTCATAATGACAAGCTTTTTGTAATGTTTGCAGATATAGATAAGGTATTATTGAATGTGGGTACAAAGCTTAAGAAAATGTCCTATCAAGTTCGAGTTTCAGGAATAGGGTAAAATACAAAAAACTGCATTGCACATAAAAACATCATCATCATCAGTTCAGTCGAATGATGTCCACTGCTGGACATACGCCTCCCCCAAGCACCGCCACTTCGACCGGTTCAGTGCATCCCACATCCAGCGGATTCCCGCTGCCTTTACAAGGTCATCGGTCAAAAAACAACATGCTGTAGCGCACGACCTCTCAAAAATTAAGAAACAATACTGCCATTACTGTCTTTTTTATATTCAAGTTAAGTTACTAAGGAAATCACTTCCTGTGCTCATACAAAATCTATGATCAAACATATATGTCTCCACGGAAACGCATGAGACTGTTTTCAGTATACTGTATAAAATACCGAGTTTTTTCTTTGATGAATAAATTTTTCATGACATCATGTGTGAGGAAAATGTCGTGAGGTAAGTATTGAGTATGAATGTCGATGGCTATAAGAGTAGGGGAAACAAAAAAACAAACAAATAAACCATGGATGGACTTTGTGAAGGATGAAATGGCTAGAAAGGGGGTGACTACCGAGAGGACGACTAATAGAGAAGTATGGAAGAAAGGGGCATGTTGCGCCGACTCCAAATAAATTGGGACAAGGGCAGGAGAATGATGACGATGATGTTCATCTGCCTAGCCTTTCCCAACTATATTGGGGTCGGTTCCAGTATAACCAGTATAAGCAGCTGAATAAGAGCTGATACTTTACATGGAGCGACTGTCTATCTGAACTCCACAACCCAGTTATTGGGTATCACGGTAATGTTATTGCGGCATTGTTGTCAGACTTTGACTGTTCTACGAATGACAGCCAAGATTTCCCGAGACTCAGAGAGGTCCCGGTATGTAATGGATGGTACAAAGTGACCTCGGTAAGTGTAGCTTAAGTTTTGGTGAACCCGTGTGGCTGTTATTATTTAGCGACGAACCCCTCTAACTTTTTATAACGTGATACACAAAATATAATTTTCGCATCCGAGATCATGAAAGATTCAGAGCTAATGAGCGGAAAGCATGAGGAAAATGTAAGAATTTCCTTTCAGCTACACTGTTTCATTAATCGAATAATTGAAATTGAATCTTTTGTTAGGATATAGGTAAATGAGAAATTGCTGTTTCATCATATAATGTTGTAACAATCTGCGGAATTGGAGTGAGACATTTATTTAGTAAGTGGGGGGGATGTGGGGGGGGGGGTGCGGCAAGGTGTACAGGGGGATGGCTAACGAGTTTCTGTCTGATGTTTGTGAAGTTCGCTCCGGGTCGCGGCGCTACGTCCGCCGGCTACACACCGCGCCGCCAGTTAATGAAATATCCGTCTGGACTCAACAACCATACAATACCATTTTATACGCGAAATGGGTCAAATCACAAGTATCGAATGATTGCTTGATCAGCGTTCACTTGTCAGAAAGGAGAATTTATTTTATCCTCAATAAAATACGAGTTGAACAAGTTTTTAAACTATGTTGTTTATTACCTGAAGCAACTTCAGTATAGACACTGCGAATTCCCTCGACACTCATAATTCAGAAGATCGTACCGCTGCGCAAGTATAAAAGACGATCTCGCACCGACTCATTATCGAGGAGAAGCCTCTTTCACTGAGCACAATTATCGAGATTTACATACAAACCATTGATATGTTTGAACATTTTGTGTTACTCGTAACAGCCAGAATTTCAGGAAAGTTATGTGAATTACACGTCAGTTGTTTAACAAGCTTATCTATTATGTAGAGTGTAGACGCAATTAGTTTGTGGGATCGCAGTTGAAATATCTAATTATTTGTGGTCACAAAAGTTGCTCGTCTGTGTCCCACAATGATAATTTGTGGTCACAAAAGTTGGTCGTCTGAATGGTAATTTCGCGTGAATATTTATGACGTATTGCGATCCACGTCACGGGAGACAGAGAGCAATTTTTTTATGTCAATAATGTGGGGAGTAGATTGATGCCTTTTTATCATTATTACGAGTTTAATTGCTAATTTTATGGTTCGTATGATGTGAGAGAACATTTCTCTCTGTTTTGTCAAATGTGTGCGCCCTTCATCACGTTTAAAGTACTTTCTGACAATCTAAATTGACCACTGGAATGGCCCCGGCTGAAGTGACAGCTGTCATTTCAGAGGTCTCGAGTAATCTGGAAAATGTATGATCTTAGGGTAGTACATACCTAAATCTCCTGTGGCATTCAAATCATTGAAAGTGTTCTTCTCAACCAACATGGGTATAAAAGTATGCGTGGCAGCGGAATAGGAATTTTGAACCTAATATAATCCAGTTTTAGTGGTGTTGAATCATCTTCTTATTACGTATATATTTCTTTATATTTTGGTAAAGAAATAAATTACCCGATGCTTTCGACGAAGATATTTTCGTAGAATCACGTTTCGGTAGACCGAGCTCGTTCTCTAGACTACGCTGTGTACGTTTGTCGTGTATTCAACTGGGTAAAGCGAGGTATGCGCCGCGTACACAATGTGGTGCACTATTCCCTTATGTGCTTGTTCTAGTTGGCGATACCAAACACTACTAAAACTAATCATTCAGTTTCCAACCGATGTTTCACAGGTCTATACATTTGTTTTACTTTATGGGACATAACGGGAAGTGTGAAAGTAATCATGGTTCAATTGCGAAATGTAAATGGTTGTAGGTACTCGTTGTGTTACCCAGTAACCGGGTTGTAGAGGTCGATAGGCAGTCGCTCCATGTAAAGTACTATTCAGCTTCATCGGATTTGGGCACGCCACAATTGCGGCGATAAGTCCCCTCTTTGAGGAGTGGTTGGAGAGGCGCCACGGCGTCCTCACCTTCCGCCTGACGCAGGTCCTCACCGGACACGGTTGTTTCGGGAGGTTCCTGTTTCGGATAAGGCGGGAGGAAACGCCCGGGTGTCACCATTGTGTGGATCGCCCGGAGGACACGGTGGAGCATACAGTGGAGGTCTGCCCGGCTTGGGCGGAGCACCGCCGTGTTCTCACGGAGGCGATCGGCGGCGGCGATCTCTCGCGTCCAAACCTGGTCCAGGCCATGGTGCGGAGCGAGAGTGAATGGGAGGCCGTCACCTCCTTCTGCGAAGCAGTAATGCTCGCGAAGGAGGAAGCGGAACGCGTGAGGGAGAGGCAACAGCCGCGCCCTCGCGCCCCTAGCCGCCGTAGGAGACGCCCTGGGCGGCGGGAATCGATCGCCGATTCCCGGCCACCGTAGGCGCGGGCTTGCGGACGACGAGTAATGGGCAGCTCGCCGTTCGGTAAGGACCAGGCCCGGGTCGACGGCGCGTTGTGTTCCACGCGCGCCTCAAAGAGATGTCAGCAATGACGGGGTCAATTGGGCCTATGCCGCCGGGGTCGCGGGTAGTTCGAAAGAGATACCGTGGCCCTGGCACGGGCAACTGAAGGAACATGGGTGGGTTTTAGTCAGTAAAAGTCTGACACGCCCTCCCGCTCTGCCCAGAGCGGGAGAAGTCATTTGATGATTTCCCATCCACAAAAAAAAAAAAAAAAAAAGCTTCATCGGATTAGACTAGAAGCCGACCCCAAAGTAGCTGGAAAAAAGTAGATTGGTTCGGGTAGGTACTAGTCAGCCTGTATATCTTCAACTTTTTCTCACACCGCACCGGCTGAATCTGCCTAGCCTTTTCACAAATATGTTAGGGTCGGCTTCCAGTCTAACCAGATGCAGCTAGATACCAGTATTTTATATGGAGCGGCTGCCTAACTAACCTCCACAACCCAGTTTTCTTCTCTTCTTTCTTCTTTTGCTTTTCTTTTGGGCTTCTGACAACCCGTATCGTCTGTCAAAGATCCACGAATGACTGATGGACCCAACGGCTTAACGTGCTTTCCGAGGCACATAGGAGTCTCGGTATGTAAAGATAGTCACCCATCCACGGACTAACCCCGGCAAGCGTAACTTAACCTGATAGCTGATTAGCTGACCCGTGTGGCAGTTATTACTTAGCCACGAGCTCCTCACACCGGCTGAATGATGACTTTAATGAACACTACTACCCAACACGAGCACTGTTTTGTCTTATTACACCAAGTCGAGACGAGTCTATCAACGTTAATCCATAGTTCTTATAAGTAATATCAATGGTAGCCTTCATAGGAACGTTGCTATTGCTAGGTAGGCAGAGATACTTAATCGAGCATCTAATGATGATGAATGTTATACAGGAGTGTTATGACGTCGTTTATGGCAACACGAGGCCACATATATGGACACGTTACACTTTATTATGAAAAGGTGGATTTCTCTTGCGATGTACCTACCACTTGCTTTTACTACTTGAGTACTTAGGGGTAGCTGTAGTCAGAATATGAACGTTAGCAAGGCGTTCTTAAATCTCATTGTAACAACCATTCGCCATAGTCGATTACTCGTTGTTGGATTCTACTAGGTACCTACCTACTCGACTTATATATTTTTTCACTGTCGTCTCCATAATTTTGTTGGCTTTTGTTTTTAACCGACTTCCAAAAAGGAGGCTCTGTATTCAACTCGTATGTATGAATGTCCGCGATTTTCTCAATTTTGATGATTGTTTCATACGTGATCTACATATTACGTTCAGGGAGGTTTTTAGTACATAACACATTAGGTAATTATTCTTATGTACGAGGTTACTGAATCTCCGGCATTTCTAAGCGGATTTTGATGATTCCTCTTTTCGTTCGTCTGTTTGGGCTTTTGTAAATGTATATTCAACTAGAAATGGAAAAATAAATTTACTTTAAAAAAAGTAAAAACCGATTTCAGAAACCTAAAACGAATAACATAACTTTCATAAAAAACTTAACAGCTTCTGAAGTCGGTGTCTTCAATTCTTCAATGCACCTTAGTTGGCACCGACTTCAGAAGTGGTTGGAAGACTTCAGAAGTTTTTTATGAAAGTTTTTTTTTTTTTTTTTTTTGTGTTTTTAATTGAAGTAAATTTTTATGATAGACTGTTAAGAATGACAAAATATTTCTTCATCCATATATGCAACCAGTATGCGATACGAAACAAAGTTCACCACGCACGAGTTTAATCCTAATTAGGTAGGTAATAAAGCCCATAGGTATGCTAGAGAAAGCATTTTGTAATTAAAATAACCTTTCATTTCTATTCACCAACTTATTACTCTGCTTTCAATGTTTATTTTACTATATTTTTAAAAAGTTACTTAACTTAGTACTGTGTGCACACCCCGTACATAATATCGAGGGTGTACTGCGAAAACCTGCTAACCAACATTTTTGACAAAAATTAGATAAATGCATTAAAATTCTCATCTTGTTGAGCTTTTTATACGGGTAAAACCGGCTAAGCGCTACGTTAAATGGTTTAGAAGATGCTTCATGGATTTACTAAAATTATAGTATTTTAATTAGTTATAGATTTTTAAAACGCAGTAACTCATAGTCATAACTGACTTGACTGCACTTAGTTGGTTTTCGCAGTAAACCAGTAAGCTGTACAGTTTTGGCAGTTATATTCTGTATATCAGAATATAACTGCCAAAACTGTACAACCAAAACAGCTTCTGAAGCGAAATTAAAACTGTTCCAGCGTTTTGTCTGTTTCCGCAATGATAAACAATATTTCGATTGCAACGTTCCACGTCAGAATAACGTCAAATAATCACAATATTGTGAACTCCGGCGCCATATTTTCATTAGCACCATGTTAAAAGACTTTTAAATAAGCACAACATTTTACGATGAAACATTTTGTTCATTATCGGAATTTTTCTAAGTACGTGTCTACCTACCTGATTCAGCAAATGTTTTAAAAACCCCTAAAGCCTTGTGAATTGCTTTTTTTAATCTGATGCCGAATTTGTAAGTAATAAAAGCTAACATTTATGTAAATGGTTCAGGTTAACAGCAACAACGGCTACCTGCTAAGCGTCACAGAATAAAAACGAAAATAAATACATTGCACAAATCGCTGTGAAACCCGTGAAGCATGTTCCACTTGTAGAAAGTATTGAGGAAATTCGTTGGAGTTTTATTTTATTTCGACTAAGGATTTTCCGCTAGAGAGGTTCCAGGTTCGTCGGTCAGATAAAGTGTGCTCAAATATAAAGTTTCAATTTCCCCGCCATCCGCGGGACGTGCGGTGCCGTCCGCGAGACGTGCGGTGCCTTCCGAAATGAATGCCCTTTCTGATCCATCTCTCTCGCACACCATTATACACAGTGATCAGTTCATTAATGCGTATTCAATATTAAATTCACAGAAGTGAGACAATTTTTTTCCGAGTGAAATATTCCGTATGGCGTGTTCAACACCAGACATTTCCATTTCAGAGTTTCAGACTCCACTCGCCTAGTTTATTTTTGCACTGCTCTTGATTTTCACAATAAAAAGAATATTTTTGCAATGAAAAGCTTACAAAATATAAATGTGTAGCAGAGATGTGTGTGCTTTTTATACGTTCCATCTTATCGCAGTGTTGTTTCCGCACGCTTGTCATTATAACGAAAGTAAAATGATAGTCAGATAGTAGTACATTCATGCTTTATCTGTAACAACATTGCCGTGAAAAATCATAACAATCGCAACCTATCTGTCATGAATAATTCTTAAGCATGATAACCCGAAAATTCAATCTCCGAACAATGGGATCGTATTAGCATACAAAAGGTTTCACATATTTTACGCAAATCCGTTATATTTTGAGTTATCTTCTCCCAAAAAGGCAATGTTTTTCTCCTGACCTGTGAAATAAATTTCATTCGAGACACAGGCTATTAGCGAGTAGAGGTTGGATTGTTTGAATGATTAATTTCTAATTGACCGAAAATAATTATCCTTTAAGCTAAGATTTAATTAATTTAACATAAGAGACGGTAATTGGTTAGGTAGGCACTCTTTGTTGTATTACATTTATTATTAACGTAGTACCTACGCCAAACGATGGTGACTGACATGAGTAATATAGCCGTCAGTTTGGGGTCCAGTATGCGAAATCAGGTGTTTATTCTGAGGCATGGAGTGGTTTAGCACAGCTCTGGCAATCACGTTGTCTGCAGCTGGGCCTCGCCTAGCCTCGTCTCATTCAAATTGTCCATGTTTTACACGTTGTTTGTATGTTACTACGTCCAAACTGCGGTTTGAATAATTTTAACACTGTAAGCGCGCACGATGAGGTCAAACACATTCGTATGTTTATGTCACTGATTCAGAACGTATTCGATTTTTTGATTCGTCATTCATTAATCATTATGGTTACTTTATATTTTGATGCAAAATAAATATAGAGATTACTTACATTGATTCAAACTATTGTGCAATTTGCAGTGTTTTTCCATCACGGTATACAAATTTATTTAAAACACGCAAATGAAATCTGTTTTAAATAAAAAATATAAGCTCCAAATACGAGACATGTTCGGTAAATGTTTTCAGCAGTTATTTAATTTCACGTTTGGCAGAGTCTCAATCAGCTTCGCATTCGGACCAATCATTCAATCAACATGTCCATAATTGATGGTTATCGCATTACGCGACTCGTTAACGATTGCCGTTGATTTTTGTTATCATTCGACCTTTTTATGTGGATAATGACGAACCGATGGGAGTTTAAACAGATTTCGCGACATACCAATTTGTGGGAGTAGCGAGAATCCGCAATTTTGCCGATGAACAGAAATTAAACCTACCTATTATTTGTATTGCAGGAGTACTGATGTATCGAGCTTCAATAAATTTAAGTTAATGCAGCTAAATTCTCACAGGTAGAAGGCAGTCCACGTAAGTGTGACACGAGGAAGGTTCACCTCCAAGAGAGTTGCTAACTTAATTCATTATAGTGCGCCGTGTTTGAGTTCCGTGAGCACTCTCCGGTTTCGGCCTTGTTTCGGCAAACGAATACCCCTCCCCTTCACGCCCCGCACACGATCCGTTTCACCCTCACCTCCGAATAAACAACCACCTGATTGACACCTATACCATGCAAATTACTTGCGAGAACTTTTAAGGGTAGCATAATATCATCCTAGGTGCTGCAAACATATAGTTCAGCAAGTGTATTATCTCTATGTGGGCTACAGCGCTAACATTGTTCGTAGCTATTTAAAATATTTCGGGGAACTCAGTTTAAAAGATGTCGTTTTATTTTTAATAAACCAGCAAAAGGCAACATGTTTATCCTTCTTTGTTCTTTTATTAAAAACAAAATAGAAAAGAATTCTGAAAAGAATTTCTTATTGTGTATATTCTAATGATAGCCGGATTTCCGGAACTATATCGCGTTTCTTTTTCGTTTTGAACGAAAAATTGTCTCAACTAATACAATTTCCATTGTCTATTTACTTATTTACCAAAACACGTGGACTTAAATACCCCATCGAAAGGTCTCGGGTTCAAAGTTGTTTAAAAGCTATTTCGTAAACTCGATTACTTAAAGAAAATGATGAAGGATTAAAAGGCAACTTAGCGTTTAATTAAATTAGCCCGTTAAGTTATTTATAAAAAAAAATGAGGCTACAGAGCGAACAGAACCATGTCGGGCTTAGTTAAACTGTCACCAACAACGACTGTAAACAAATCTTAACTTAAATTGCATCTCAAATCAACGAGCTCGTTCACTGATGGTTAATTTTGTTATTATGAAGAAGACTTCGCTATGTTCAATAGAAAGTCACAATAGTGTGAAGAATGAACGCTCAGCATCATTAGCACATGAACCGATAAATTCTGGACACGGCTTTTATTTTTGTGAAATGTTTTCATTACAAGGAAAACCTTGGTATTTTTGTTATTATAGCTGTGTAGAAACTTCAATTGTTCACGTATTACTTACTAACGATCGTAGCTGAACGTAGTTCGTTAGTTAGTAGTATCACAAAAGCAGGATTAGCTGGCAATCCGAGTGGCACAACAACACAGTATCAATAAAACGATCAGTTGTGAAATGAGCACAGACTCTCATTGCTCACATAATGGAAAACGGATCTGGTATGTTGCTGATTCCTATTGTATCTTCGCTGTTATTTACATTACCTAATTGGTCTTGAAGCTTTTAGGCTTCGTGTTTATCTATTTTGTTTTGAGCTATACAACGTGTCGTTTTGCATCCTCGTCAAATTTAAGGATGTGGTATAGAACAACTTTTTCCATGGCACCGACATCGTAATCGCGAAAAAATAATCAGTCGTCCCATACATTTGCGTCGAATAGGTATTGAAGTTTTCTATGGGCCAGTTGAAAATTTTTTCACGATTCGATGTTGGTGTCATGGAGAAAGTGGTTCGATTTGATGTTCTGTGTCACACCCTGAAATTTGACGAGGATGCAAAACGACACGTTTTATAAATACCTTTGTCATATTCTAAAGAGTGTTGAATGTTTTGATTAATTAAGAATAGATAATTAATAAGTCGGTACATGGGCTTTTGTAGGCAATAGGGACGACGCCTGGGTAAAAAAAAAAACAATCTATTTAATTCATCAGTCAGATATTAAAAAAAATATTAGTCACGTATTTTTTGCTTTATCATATTAATTTAATATGACTTATATAAAACGCATTAAAGTTGGGGAATAGGGGTTCGCTACGTCACAAATATAACAAACTACGTATAAAATTTAGCAAGGAGTAACGTCATGCCACATTTTAACTCAATGTATCGCAGTAATCTTTTGATTACGAAAAAAGAGGAAATAAATACGTGTCCAATATTTTTTAATAATCTACACGACGGACATATTTTTTTTTTGTCTATGCGATATAATATGAGCTTCATAAAGTACGTTCGTTATCTTTGAGTTAAAACATCAATAAGCAAACTAAGTATTGGTACAGAAAAGGATCAGATTTCCTTTAAATTCACTTGATCCCTCGCCGGTGCAGTTTTGCGCTATTCTTGGAGTTTGCTAATGATTAGTTCGTCGCCAGGGAACGGGAACCACAGCTTTATCCCATCACGTTTAGGTATAACTATCAAGATAATATTTCTCCAAACATTTAGGTACTTAGCTAGGATTTCGCAAGCAACGTCTACAGCTAACTTTTAATGGTCTAATAATGAGAACGTGGATCAAGTGTAACACTGCAATAACTTTTGTTATGTGACTGCAAAATGGTTCACAACGAAGCTGTTGGTTGCGAATACATATAAATGGCGTTCAAATGCTACAAAAAGCATTTTCATGGTTGAAATCTACTTGGCAGAAAAGTTACAATATTCAGTTATAAAGTAGCAAAAAATATTCGCCGGTGCATAGCTTAGCGTTTAGTGAATAAGTGTTCTTAAACGTATGTTATTCAAAATATTTTCAGTGTCATGAGATAAGAGTGTACCCTCACGGGAAATTACTGCCGAAATCTCGGCGCCCGCCTATAGACAGTTCGCTCGCCTCCTTTGTGCCTTGAATCAATTCCCGTAACTTATCTGCATATTTTATAATGCGAGACGAAGTGACGCTGCAGCATTCGGTAGGTACCCCCTTTAGGGATTCTGTCGTGATTTGGAACGCTGAGTAGGGGGAATTACTAATAAAAGGTATCGGAAGAAAAATAATTTCTGATAAGCGAAGTTAATAGGATGGGCGCGACCTTCCAAATTTAGGTGGAGTTTAATGCTTCTTTAAACCGAAAACCGATATTTTTATAGCTTAATCTCGGGTTAGGTAAATTACGTTCATAATAACGTGACAAAGGAATAGTTGAAACTTGCAATTGGTCTTTTTTTAATAAAGGCGTATTTTTTTCGGAATAAAACCAATCCGTCACATAAGCAGTTCCCGCATGTGTAAAAATACACTTCCCGCAGTCAATCTCCCGAAGCGTTTTGTTGGTAACGCGCACCCAACTTTTGGGAGCAACTGGCGCAAGTCCGCACCACAAATAGGATTACCGACAGACCTAGAAAGCCTGCGCGTGTCGGCTAATTCAATTTTATTGTCAATATAAAACGAAATAAACTTTTTTGTTCAACTTTGCTTTCAGTTTTTAAACTGTTATATTCTGTTAAAAATTCAGCGACGAATCGTCGCTTTAGACAGGCACGATATTGCCGAAATTGCTCCATTTTAGATACAATGAAATACGAAAGAATGGAGTTCTCCTCTTGAATGTCCAATTTTAACCGTAGCTAGGACGAGCCTTTGAAGTCAGTGCGGTGTAGCGGTGCTAGGCGATTTATTCCAGTTCTGATGGAAGCCAATCAAAGCTTTTGCAGATTTAGATCGCCGTCGGTCGAAAAGTGAAACAACGGAGCCAATTAATGGTTCGATCCGAGCACACAGTCGCTCGTCTGCGGCCGCCGACGTGACGTCCCAAACAAGCTCAGTGAATGCTACCAGTACGTATCAGCCAACGTACGCCAGATGAGAATAAAAAATGATCATGCATGAATTTATTCCACGCGGTTGCTTTGTTATAAATTTTGTCGATTTTTTTTCGATTCTCTATGGATTTGAACATACAGGGTTACTTGTAATTCAACGTATTCCTTGCAGGACGTCATAGTAGGGTTAAAATGCAACAAATTAAGCCACCAAATGTTCTATCGAAATTAAATCGTTTTTGAGTTAGTTAGATTTTTAGTCTTTTTTTAATGAAAAATACATTCAAAAATGATTTACGGCGCGACTTTACTGGAATTTAAGTTATTATCATAGCTGATGCCGTAGCAAATCTTAGTTAAAAATTAAAAGTTGAAAAATGCTAAAACTTTGGCAAAAATCACTATAATTAAACATTTTATTTTTCGTAATTTATATTTTTTTTAAACAAAAATTACAAAAAAAAAACTGTATTTCGGTAGAACATTTGGTGGCTTAATTTGTTGCATTTTAACCCTACTATGACGTCCTGCAAGGAATACGTCGAATTACAAATAACTAGTTACTTGTAAATCAAAATATTTCTCAAAAAAATAAATTTAAAAAAATATGAAGAAACGTACGTGCGAACGTACATATGAATGTGTTCTTCAAAAATTCTGTGTTTTTTTTTGTAATTTTTGTCTAAGAAAAATATAAATTACGAAAAATAAAATGTTTAATTTTTTTGCTTAATCTTTGCCAAAGTTTTAGGGATTTTTCATATAATTTTTAGGCATTTTTTGTATAAGAAGCCACGATATTAGTATCATATCATAGGTGTTTAAAATGCTCAATATAATAGGTGTTTAATATGTAAGTACATAATAATATTTCAGTTCCTACCTACAAACTTACTTTTAGAATTTGAAAAAAAAAAACACAAATCAGGCTTTATAATAAAATGAAGGCTTTACTTTAATATTTTGCTTCTCCAGGTATTAAAAATAAAGTTACAACTTCTATTTAGGCAAGCAGATGGTCTAAAATGATAATTATAATTAAGCGTTCCCCAGTGATTTAAAACATTAGCAAAAACTTACCCTAATTAATTTGGAGAAAATGTACAACAAAAGTGAAACAAGCAATTTCTGTAGAATTGTTACAATAATTAGGTAGGTATATACCTACCGTGAAACCACCAAAACAAACCATCACCATACCAACCAAAACAAACCATCACCAAAACCACCATCAATACCAAAATACCATCAACACGCCATACCATCCAACCAACCATAATTACCATCCATCAAAACCATCTACATAGCATCAACATACCAACATACCATCATACCATCACCATACCATCTTTCAAAATTGCTGAATTATGGGCCAAGAAAAAAGACATGTTTTATGTTATTTTTGCCATCGACACGCTGAGAATATAATATAAAATAAAAAGCGGCCAAGTGCGTGCCGGGCCATGCGCAGTAATAGGGTTTCCGTAGTTGCACAATAATGCGGACTAGGAAGAGGGCTTTTTATTGTTTCATGGATATTTGACTATTACTCGTAAACTTGATAGCTTTCCTTAGTAGTGATAGTTTTCCTTTTAACTTCGTTCATTACCGTGAAGTTTTTCACCCATCCAAAACTAACCGTTTTAGCTGGCAGGGACGACGACAACACTTGAGTCTAACAAAAATTAGCACTTTAAAGCTTAATATTTCAGTGACGGATACCTAAATCGAAAAATTGTTTCACAAACCCGCAATATTTTTGAAAGACCTATTCAACAACATCCCACACCATGTGGTAGACGGAAAAAAAAACATCCCCACTTTATGTGTACTGCAGGTACCCTAAAAATTTTTTTTTTGAATGATTTTGTTTTACCACTTTGTCGGCGTGATGAATATGTATATCCATGCCAAATTATAGCTTTCTAGTACTAAGAGTCTCTGAGCTAAGGTGCGGACGGACAGACGGACGGCCATAGCGAAACCATAAGGCTTCCTTGTTGACTACGGAACCCTAAAAGTAGCATAACAATCTACCATTCCTACGTGAACATTTAACCGTACTCTGCGAATCAATAAATTAATTTCGAAAGAAATAATTTTTCAGACACCTACTAGTGATGTGGAGCTACCGCCACGTGATCATAGGTACTCTTCCTCTTTAATTTTCCAAGAAAAGTAATACCTAAATAAACTCCTTATTCATAAAAAACTAAAACGCTCTATAAACCTATTTCAGTTATGGAAGTGTTTTGTCAATTTATTTCGAATTATGATTTGAAAAGAAGAAGACAAAACACTCGTATAAATAAAATAGGTTTTAGTTTTTTTATGTTTGTTTTTTTAGTGTATGAGCGTTTTAGTTTTTTTATCTCTATGGGGGTAAGACGTTATTTCAGTGACGCATAGACCAAACTTCATTCCAGGTGAAAGTTATTGATAGGCGTTTTAACGATTTCCGTGATTTTAATAAAGAATCACGGTCAAACGTTACGATTCAAATTTAACTTTATTTTACGGTTGTTTTAACGACTTCGAGATTGTTGATAAAACTCCACCGCATTGTCTTATCGTAATACTGCAGTTAGACTTCTGAAAATATTACAATATTGGCGTTTATTGGTCATTATTTCAACTGCTTTCGCAAGCTTTCAATGTAGAACGGTTTTATTTAGATCCCGAAGAGATAAAAGGTAAAACGTTAAAGGAGAATTTTCATCGTCGCCGTCGCTTGAACATAATTCTATTGGGTGACTGGCCTCGACTGGGAATAGATCGCACCTATCTGCAGGCATCTTAAGAAACGATTAAAAATATGACGAAGGGAGTGGTAGGATTGTTTTGCAATGTTCTTCTACCTAGCCATTTCCCAACTATGTTGGATTGTTGGGGTCGGCTTTCAGTCGTACCAGATGCAGCTGAATACCAGTATTTTATATGGAGTGACTGCCTATCCGACTTCCACAACCCAGTTACTGGGTAACACGATGCCCCTTGGTTATAACACATAGACAAATGGGGCAATTGCGTAACACACTCTGTTTCATTTTGAGGAGCTCGTGGCTAAGTAATAACAGCCGCACGGGTCGATCCATCAGGTTAAGCTACGCTTGCCGGGGTCGGTCCGTGGCTGGGTGACCATCTTTACATACCGAGACTCCTCCGTGCCTCGGAAAGCACGTTAAGCCGTTGGTCCCGGCTGTCATTCGTGGATCTTTGACAGTCGTTACGGGTCGTCAGAAGCCCGAAAGTCTGACAATCAGTCTTACCAAGGGGTATCGTATTACCCAGTTAATGGGTTGTGGAGGTCAGATAGGCAGTCGCTCCATGTAAAATAATGGTATTCAGCTGCATCCGGTTAGACTGGAAGCTGACCCCAACATAGTTGGGAAAAGGCTAGGCTGATTGACTCTGTTTCATTTTGACAGTTCAACAACATTCATTGCGTTATTATGTTGTCGAGCAGACACATTTTTCAAACATAATGAAGCAATGGATTAGCAATTTGCTTCAAAATTATTCAGATTCCGATTGATAGTGTGTTACGCAATTAGGGTGCTGATCACCACGCAATATGCTGCTTTAGAATGCTACGAAAGGATTCCCTATAGACCACTATTTCTGCGGTTTATGTGCTAGAAATACATATGTAGCAGTGGAAGTTTAAGGTCCGATTTGATGAAGGCTTTTAGTAAGTAGCGTAAACTACACATGTAACAGCAAAAAGCCATAAAGTGCGAGCCTCTATCTGTCCCTTAAGGTTAAGGCCAGGCCATTCCTAATGTTGACATTTGTTTCAAGAAGTAACTTGTTGACATTGGAAACTTACTTCAAAGTGGCTATTCAGAGGCCCGAATCGTTGAAGTGGGAAAATGGGCGGGACGCCTAAGTCCACTTATAAGTGTGACTTAAATAATAAGGGTGGAGTGGGCCAAATGGCCAAGAATAGGGCTGTAGATTCGATATTCCGAGGTGATCATGCAATACTAGTTCATCTTACATGCAACCTACGAGGACCCTGTTTAATAAAGCTGACAATTCGACATATATGTCAAAAAGTGACAAAATTGTAGAATTGTCGCACTTAAGCTGTTTAATAAAAGTGACAATTATGTAAAAAATCGACAGGTGGAATATTGACATATTTGTCATGTGAAAACGCGTTTAATAAAACTCGACATATATGTCGAGTTTTATTTATTATTCAAAATTTTGACATATTATGTCAAAAAACCACAGTCAAAATATTTCTGACAATTGTCGGATTGTCGTGATAATGTCGACTTTTGACATATTTGCAAATAATTTTGTTTTATGAAGCTATAGGAGGGTAAAATAGAAAAAATATTAACAAAGTAAAATAATGAATCAATCACTAGTGCAACTTCGATTGTTTGTTTTGAACGCGTGTAAAATGGAAATGCACAAAAAACTTACCATTTTGGGCCTTAATTATGAAAGTAGAAATATATTATTTGGGAAGTTTAGTGACCAATTGACCCACGATATAAAAATAAAAAAATGGAAGGAAATAGCCGAAAAATTAACAACATTAGGTATTTTCAATAAAGACTGGAAATACCTTCGTGACACTACATGGCAAAATTGGCGCAAAAGGACCATGGTAATGTTTAGTTTATATTAACTAGTTTATCCGTCATCAATTCGTATTTTTATTTTATTTATTTAGACCGTTAATCAACTATAAATAAAGGAGTTATCAATTAGATGTGTATTATATTGTGTAGGTATGTATGAAATATTCGCATTGTGTATGTAAATACGATTTTTTTTTCACTTTGTTTGATTTATATGAATCTTTCAGGAAAAGAGAGATAATCGTCTGCAGACTGGTTCTGGGGGTGGAAAAAAATGCAAATATGACGATTCTGATGAAATGATTCTAAAAATCATAGGAAAGGATTCTCCAGCAATAGATGGCCTTCAAATACCAGAATCTTCGGGGTCAAATAAAACACAGGTATCCGTGCCTGTTTTTATCGCAGAAACACCCCCTCCTCAAACTCAAAATCCAATACGCAGAAAATCACATACCCCGCGTCAAATTATAACTGAACTTGATTTATCAAATGACTTATTGGATTTTAAGAAACAAAAAATGGAAATAGAAGTAGAAATTGCTGAAGAAAAACTTCAAATTGCAAAAAGAGAAAAATACAAGTTAGATTTGGAGCTACTCAAACTTGAAAAAGAATTGAATATACAGCCATCAGAATTTACACTACCTTTGTATTTACAAAACGTTCGGGTTATTGATGTTTGTAATATACAAAATGAAGAAATTGTTCAAACAACACAGTCGGGTGCTGATAATGAACAAGTTAGCGATATTTTACAAAGTGCTGTGAATGAAAATCTTTAAGTATAATCAATCATGTATTTATAAATAATAAAAAGCATATAAATTATTCATTCAAATAATTGTATTAATGACTGTAGAACTGCAATCGCTTCCTCGTCAAATACTTCGTCCACATTGTTATAATCTAAAACTGTATCATTGTCATTTCCGCTAATATCTTGTTCTAAATAGGGAGCATAGCAATCTGAGCCTAACCGTTTTTCAATATTATGCATGACAATGCAAGATAATATAACATTGCTTGCAATTATCGGCTGAACTCTTAGGTGATTAAGACATGGAAATTTTTCTTTTATGATTCCTAAAGAATTTTCCACCATTCTTCTCGTTGACTTAAAAGCACGCAAGAATCTTTCTAGTGATGCTGTCCTTGGTATTTGTATCGGTATATTACGCGTCATAAGCCACTTTTTTAAACCATATCCACTGTCTCCCAAGATTATTGCGTTTGGGAATGGTCCCCATCCACTTTCCCATGTCTGTGCTAAAGAAGAGCATCTCATCACTCTGGCATCTTGAACAGAGCCAGGCCATCTTGCAGATGCGTAGAAAATTTCTAAGTTTGGCCCGCATACCACCATAATATTAATTGAATGGTTTCCGTTTCTGTCTACAAACGCAGATTCATTTTGATAAGGCGCATCTAGAGGAATTAACGAACCATCCACAATACCAGATATTCTAGGTATCCCATTATGCCTCATGAAAAGTGTTGGTATTCGGTTACAATTATCAGGCCAGCGAACCTCTTCTCCGAGTAATTCACTAATCACGGCTCCACATACCCTTCTTATGCAATGATGTACGGTTGCTTTACTAAGCCCATGTGCATCACCAATAACGTGATACTGTGAACCACAACCCATCCAATGCAAAGCGCATAAAATTTGTTTATCGGGTGTAAGTGCTAGGTTTCTGTTTGTATCGTGTTCAAGTCGATGACCAGTTTTATCAATTAAATATTCTACGGTAGTTTTACATACCCGAAATTTTTCTTTAAAGCAGAAATCTGTAATTGAGAAGGAGAAATTAACTCTGCTTTTAAATGATCGTCGTTGCCTCCTCGTTTGTATTTGTTCCAAGTATTCATCATCACTACTCTCACTGCTCGATGTAAGTACCATTTTTTGTAATAAACCTTTTAAAAACACTTTCTTACACCTTCAAAATTCAAAATATGATATCGCGACATAGGGTAAAGCTCCTGTCAGAATTGTCGGACAATTCTACAAATATGTCAATATGTCATGACAATTTTCTGTTTAATAAAGCAGATTTGACAAGTTTTCCACGACAAATTGTCACTTGTCACCTTTCGCTTAAAAAGTTTTATTAAACAGAAAAATGTCAGATTGTCGTGACAATCCGACATATTTGTGAATTTTCCACCATGTTAATTTTGTCGCCTGTAAGTTTTATTAAACAGAAAAATTGTCGAATTGTCACTTTTAGACATATGTCGGACTTGTCGGATTGTCAGCTTTATTAAACAGGGCCTAGAGACACATAACCTACAGAAATTCTTTCATGAGCCTGTAATTTTACCAGTACACCTATATTTAAAACTAGAAAGCAGTTATAAAGAAGAATACTACCGTGGCGAAAATCTTTGAAGGTTTCCTTCAAAATGGACGAAGAAATGAAGTACTGGTTTTATTCAATAGTTACCAAAGAACCTACTCTTATAAACCTGATTCTTATCAGGCAGAAATATTTAAAATCATGATAAAGAAATGCTTTATACATCTATCTATGAGTTCTTCGAAGGAGCCAGAGAGAAACGCCGTCGGCCTTTCTAATCAGGGGATTATCTCGTTGAGTCCCGTTAGTCGGCAGTCATTCGGTGATCCCGGCCGGTCGGCTACGAGTATACTGCTGTGTCACTCCGGCATTTTTTGCTCACACACACTAACGCAGATTTGTAGCTTTTGAGGATTATATTGTCTATGTTTTGAATAAATGTCGGTTCGTTTCTTTGTCGACCCTTGTAACTTTATAGTGATATAAAAACTTTATGACAATCTAGAAATTGTATCCGCTCGGATAGTTTGGAATTGACAATGGTTTTTGCGGAAAAATTGGCAAGCTTACCAGATTAATTAGTTGGAAAATACATGCTCCAGATTCTATTATTGATTACTCAAAGATTTTCAGTAATTCAATGCAAACTGAAAGCAGTTTCAATAAATACATTAACAATTATTGGAAAGGGCTTTCTAGGTATAGATATTTTCAAAAATACAATACTGAAGAGACTGACTGAACTTAAAAGCCAAGCTAGGAAACTATTTCAACTAAAATTTAGGACACTGCCGGCCATGTTGGTCAATTAAACGCAGTCAGCTCAGTTTATTTCAGATCATTTTTTGCCCTGAACTAGACCGTCTTGTTTGAATATTGCATTCGAGGTTTTAAATATATATTACGTACTGATGAAAATCCATATATAGCGTATCGGAGCTGAAGTATTTATATGGCTCGTAACTATAGAATTTTAATAGACTATCTTGGTGTATTTTCCCCATGGAACTGATGCATCAATTTATTTACATACAGCAGTATATCAACGTCGTAAATACTTCACATGAAGTGAATGTGTATGTACAAAAGTAGGTATTCCCTAAAGGGTAGTTCGTAAGTAACAGTTATTTGTCGAATATAAAGTTTTGCCGGAACAGTTGTCGGTTACATGTGTGATAGACAAACTTAATGCCTTCTCGCTCGCGAGTACATGAACATAATAAAGTGACAAGTGGGGAGCAGCTCCAAATCTCGGCAAACTATATCGCCAAATGTTTATGTTCACTCGGAGTTTGCAAGTAATCCATTTAAAAGTGTCAGATTAGAGGGGGACGGGTGAATTTGCTTAGGCGGGTCCGGTCAGCAATTTATGTCCGCGTGCCGCCGCAGATGTGGTCGGTGGCCTAGCGCCTCGCCGGCTTGTGGCACTGTTTATAACAACAAAGGCGGAGTAATTAAACACTTAGACACGACACCAGGACCCTCCCGGATAATACTACGCTTTACACAAGTGTCTGGGGAACTTTTGCGTACCTACTTCGATAGTAATTTGCTCCAACACAGTGTAGTTTAAGTTTTAGTATTTTAAGAACGGGCGCCTTGGTAACTATTAATTTTTAATTAGCTTTGCATCTCAAAGAATCTCGTACTTGCCTTTCTCAATTTTTGCTGCGGCCAACACTTGTGCCATGTACTCAGTAGGTACCCAATTGGAAGGTTTTCTTTGGCTTTGTGTTAAATTGTTCTTTGTGAAAAAGTAGAACAAAAAAATAGGTAATATGAAGAAGAATGGAAGGTAAGTAATAAGTTCTATGAAGACATTAGTTTTTGTTTGAAAACATGTGTTGTAGCGAACGCGGAACCAGTCCAATAATAAGGCGCGTCGTTATCCCGCACTCACGGCACGTGATCCTATTCTACACAATGAGTTTATCCTGTGCTCACACACTAGTTACGTGTAATGCTCTGCACCCCTCTGTACAGTGTACCGGGGCCCGGGGGAACTGTGAGTCAGTACTGATTAGACTGATCCAATCATGCGTTCATATTTTAGAATTTTAGCTGTGTTCCTTAATATTTTCCACTGATATAAGATTATTTCATTGTGTTTTTGAACAACTACTCGTGTCTGTGTAGTAGAAAGATTTAAAATCGCAAGACAAAACAATTCTCCACACGGACAAAAAATAATGTTGAGTTCCTGAAAATTTTCATTTCATAACAATTGTATTTTATCATTTCAAAATTGAAGATTCATATTTCATAATCACATTTCATTACGGTTATTGCTCCTACTAGTATAATTTCATTTACTTGGTAACGAATAGCCAGTTAAGAATCTAATATAAGCCAAGTTAGATTTATATGGGAATTACGTAATTTTCCACTACGGTTATCCTTGTTGGTTCCACATAATATGTTATTTCCGCGTAGTATTTTTTATATTTTTATGTGTGTTAAACATATAAGCAAACAAATAATGAATATCATTATTATTTGTTTACTTAGCTGTTGTGCATACATGAGATATCATATATTTGCTTGTAGTTAATAAACAGGAGCAATTATTATCTAAATCACTATTAATTTGTAACATTTATTAATGTAGAAACTGACGTTTACTGAAACTATTTTTAATTTTCGTATCAACATTCGCAATTGGTTACTTTGGTCCACTAATAACAACAGATAACTTGACATTTGGCGGCTGGTTTACTGAACAAGGTTAGGCTCTCGCTTGGTATTCGGAGAAATATCTGTTTCAACGATGCTATTAATTAATTGGCACTTTCCTGGAATAGTACCGCAGACCATATCGGATATCTGCTTTAGCCGTAGAGGGGGTGGTGGTGACAGTATATTGTTACTAGTATGGCATGTCTTTGGCTTAGCCACTGAGCGTATGTCTAGTGTAGCCGTCACATATACGCCGCGTTAACACATCAAACGCCAGATGCGTACTTGTTCAGTTCTTCACTCACTACTTGAGGATACTTAACCCTGAATTTCTTAATTTTTTACAATACTGTGTGAACATAATATAGTATCCTTCATTAACTCTTAAATGAAATTTCCTTTACTGACCTAAAAGTTGGATCCATTTAAACTTTAAATAAATTGTGTTTATCTACGAAACTCATATGAATTGTGAAACATTAATTAGTCAAAACCTCTTTGTGTTCAACCATCCATATGTGTTGTAAATAATATGATTATGTCGGCTTATAGGTAATACTTTCATTAACTATTTTGATCAATCCATAATTCTGGCTCGGTCGGTTTTATAATCTCTCTGTTTTATGTAAAATACGAGTACCCACATATTTACTTCGTTCAATAATAAATGAATTTTGATTATGGGGGTCGCTTTTGGGGACACTTAAAAAAGTTTTGCCAACTGTACCATGTGACATATCAATTGAAAGGGCTTACTGTGAGGGTTTCAAATATATTTTTTTTTATAATTTTAAAATAAATTGCTTTAAAGTTATTTAAGAAAATAGACTAAAATTTACCATTCCCCCCCCCCCTATCTCCGCAACTTTTGAAAAAAAAAAAAATACAGAAAATAGTTCTATAACAATAGATTACAGGAAAACCTTTAAGAAGTCTATGGTCTTAAAATAACATGGTAAATCTTAAAAAAAACTTACATTTGCGGTTGGAATGTCTGGGAGAACATGTTTTTCAACTACAATGTTATGTTTGTTATTGGGATAAATTCAGCGCAACTACGGAACCCTTCATTGTGCGTGGTCCGACATACACTTGGCCGGTTTTTTATGTGTGTGTGGTACTTAATTAAAATTATTCGCATTATTACTAAATTCTGTGTTTTATTTTCAATCTTAAGCATATTCATAGGTCTTTTTAGGTTCAACATCATATTTAAGTACAGGCATTGGTTAATAAAATGCCCAATGGTGTCTGAGGTAGGAGAGTCCTGAGTTAAAGATCACCCGGCTCTCTTAGATACTACATGTTCATTTGCAAAACGATAAAAGCCAAGATTTTAAATAATTAACGTCGGAGATCGAAATTAGGTAAAAAAAATACATTTTGGTTTTGTAAATCATGAAACTGGGGAAGATGGCAAATCACACTAATATTATACATAAAGGCGAAAATTGGGGTGTGTGTGTGTGTATGTTTGTTAGTTCTTCACGCTCAAACGGCTGAACTGATTTGGATGAAATTTGGTATGTAGACAGCTTATACGTTGGATTAACACATAGGCTACTTTTTATCCCGAAAAAAATGTACGAGTAAGTAGTGCTCCCGTGAAATGAGCAAGGAATTCAAATATATTTGCTACTCTTTCAAACTCAAATGGCTCGACCGATTTTGATGAAATTTGGTGTGGAAGTAGCTGACACCCTGAATTAACACATAGGCTACTTTATATCCAGAAAAAATGTAGTATTCCCATCGGATGACCAAGGAATTCAAATATATTTGCTACTCTTTCAAACATAAACGGCTCGACGGATTTTGATAAAATTTGGTGTGGAAGTAGTTGACACCCTGGATTAACACATATCTCGAAAAAATGTAACGTTCCCGTGAGATGAGCAATTTTTTTGTGAATACTTTTCTCACCGATTAAATAATACACGTTTTAGTGTGTGGCGGCACCAACAATAAAGACGCACACTTATTAGCCGTATGCAGGTTGCACTCTAACCAAGCGCGTCGACTGTTTACCTCGCCGCCTGCGCCCGCGCACCTTTTTTTTTTTTTTTTTTGTGGATGGGAAATCATCAAATGACTTCTCCCGCTCTGGGCAGAGGCGGGAGGGCGTGTCAGACTTTTACTGACTAAAACCCACCCATGTTCCTTCAGCTGCCCGTGCCAGGGCCACGGTATCTCTTTCGAACTACCCGCGACCCCGGCGGCACTACCCGCGGCCTGCCGTATTGCGCAGCGGCCGATCCGCTATCGCTCGGTCACCTTGAGCAGTGCCCTACATGCTCTGACGGCGAATGCACGCTCATTTTCTTACTCGCGCCTAATCGCTTACGCTTGTGTATTTTATCTAAATCTAGTCTTTCTCGTATTGCTTTCTTATCTCTCTCTGTACTCTTCGTGTCTTCCAAGTGAAATTGTATACCTTCGTGCTATCTGTAACTTTAGCTGGCTAGCAATAAACGTTTTATCTGAAAACTCAACGGTGTCGTGATTTGGCTGTGTAACCATAGTCTTATATTCCTACAAGTGTATCTCTTAGAGTAAGACGTATTACAAAGTAAGTGAGTACCTTACAGACAAAAAAATATGTGTAAAATAGTGTTAAGGTGGATACTTTTTTAAGTCCGATTTTCACCATTCATCATTTATTTGTTTAATTTAATTTATTTTAATTTTGTGATTATTTTAAGTGTTGACGCTATTGTATTAATGTATGACGTACACGCTAAACTAATTTAATTTATTTTGTTTTTGATTGCTTTTATTTGATTTAATTGTATATTTTCATTTGTGATGGAAAATTTTGCATGCCTAAATTGGTAGGACACAATGAACTGCGCATTCACTAACATCTGAAATATAATATGTACTGTGTTCAGCAATAAAGATTTGTATTGTATTGTATACCCGGGTAACACCGCGGGGCGCAGGTAGTTCACTGTAAATAACATAATTCTCAGTTTGAAAACAGTAGGTACTTACAGTTACTACTAGTTTAGAAAATTCAATCGTACTAAACTAAGACCAAATTAATGTAATGATCAATCAATTGAAATGTTTACGTGGTTGATACCTACATTAATGCGCAAAATGATCGTCTTCAAAATACAATTGAAACTATTGACAATAATACTACGAGACTGACAGCATAAGTTGTTGCTGGAAGAAGCCATACCTGACGAATGGTGCAACAGTTCGCTGGTGCCCATCTTTAAAAACAAAGGTGATGTGCTGGAGTGCAACAACTATAGAGGAATAAAGCTAATGTCACATAGTATGAAGACTTGGGAGAAAGTTATTGAAAGGCGACTAAGAGAAGAGAGTGAAATTTCGCAAAACCAATTCGGTTTTATGCCTGGTCGAGGAACAGCAGATGCCATCTTTGCTATCCGCCAGCTGTGCGAGAAATACAGAGGTGCGCATAAAAACTTGCACATGGTATTTGTTGACCTCGAAAAGGCATACGACCGAGTGCCTCGTGAAGTTTTGTGATGGGCACTTAAGGAAAAATGTGTACCAGGGAAGTATGTGCAGTTGATTCGCGCGATGTACAGTCGATGCTGTATCCAAGTTCGGTCTACAGTGGGCACTACTGGCAGCTTCGATGTGGCTGTCGGCTTGCACCAGGGGTCTGCACTCAGCCCTTACCTCTTTGTGCTGATAATGGATGCTCTTTCTTCTGGAGGTTCTCTGGTGTATGCTGTTCGCCGATGACATTGTGCTGGTAGCCGAGAGTGGCTTAGAGGTCCAGAGCAGATTGGAGGTATGGTGGAAAAGACTGGAGACCGTTGGCCTGAGAGTAAGTCGGACCAAAACAGAGTATTTGTTTTGTGATTTTGGTGGTCTCTCCGGTCCTGTGCCCATATCTCTTGCCGGAACGCCCTTACCGATCTGATCCAACTTTCGGTACCTCGGGTCGCTTGTCCAAGGGGATGGCGAAGTAGACCGAGACATAACGCACCGGATCAACTCAGGATGGATGAAATGGCGACAAGTTACAGGAACAACTTGCGACCCACGGATGCCCCTCAAGTTGAAGGGGAAAATTTACAAGTCCGTGATAAGGCCTGTCGTACTTTATGGATCGGAATGCTGGGCAGTGAAGAAGACGGATGAAAAAAAAATTGCATGCAGCGGAGATGAGAATGTTGAGATGGATGTGTGGAGTGACGAGAATGGATAAAGTGAGAAATGAGTATATAAGAGGAAGTTTGAAAGTGGCGCCAGTGACAGAAAAGTTGAAAGGAAATCGTTTGTCTTGGTATGGGCATGTAATGAGGAGAGACAAAACGCATGTGACTAAAAGAGTGATGAATATACATGTTGATGGATGGAGAGACAGAGGAAGGCCAAAGAAAAGATGGATAGATTGTGTGAGGAATGATATGAAGAGAAGGGAGGGAATAATAGCATGACGGTTGACAGGGGAGAATGGAAGAAGAAAACGTGTTGCGCCGACCCCAACTAATATGGGATAAGGGCAGGAAGATGATGACTACGAGACTGACAGCAAATGGAAAAAATTTGATCGGTGGCAATTGATGCACCGTGTATTCATGTTCAATGACAGCAAATGACAATCGTTTTCTAAATACCGACCGCGACAGCATACATGACGGACGTATCCGAACCCGAACAAGATGTCGACGTGACCGAGCGCTGGCGAATTACCCGAACGCGATTTTGTGTTGCTTATATCGTAGTAGGATCATCTCGTGTTATTTAAAGTTAAAGATTTTAAAGAAGAAGAAAATTTTCTGTCATTTGCCCCTTGCAAATGTTTACGGGTAAACCGATATCTCAGTTTATATACCATTTTTTACAGCAACGTCTGGATCTTTTCTTTTTTTCTCGAGTTGAAACCGCAAGAGTAATTGCCAGAAATGCCTTATTTTATTTGCGTTTGAAATCATATTGTTTTTGTGTGACGCGACTTTTCTCAGTACAGTTCAGGGATTGAATTGCCCTTTATACACACACGTTTTTCTTGTCGTGAAAAACTACGGTTTATTCGCCGTGTGTAGGCACGGTCGTCAGTGTTGTATGGATCACTATGGAAATTTGTTGACAGATACGTTTTTTCTACGGCGATGTTTATACGCCGTTTGTAGGCGCGGTCGTCAATGTTGTATGGATCACTATGGAAGCATGTTGATAGATACGTTTCTTCTAGGGTGCGGTTTATTCGCCGTGTGTAGGCACGGTCTTCAGCGTTGATGGATCACTATTGAACCTTGTTGACAGACACATCTTTTCTACGGCGCGGTCGTCAGTGTTGAGATCACTATGGAAGCTTGTTGACAGATACGTTTTTTCTAGGGCGCGGTTTATACGCCGTGTGTAGGCACAGTCTTCAGCGTTGATGGATCACTATAGAAGCTTTTTCTACGGCACGGTCGGTAGTGTTGTATGGATCACTATGGAAGCTTACTGACAGACACATTTTTACACGTTTTTCGCGGGTGTCAGTGTTGTTTGGATCACTATGGAAGCTTGTTGACAAATACTTTCTAGGGCGCGGTTTATACGCCGTGTGTTAGGCACGGTGGTCAGTGTAGTATGGATCACTATGGAAGCTTGTTGAGAGACACGTATTTGCTACGGCGTGTTTTATAAGCCGTACCGTAAAGAAACGGTGCCGTGTACAAGGGCGTGAGGAGTTCGCAAATAATGCACATTCAATTGGAGCTTCATTCTTTCTATCATTGGAAATCTTCATTCACGTAAACATTGTCAATGTCGTATTTTCATAAACAAACAGAACTCGTACATTCGGATTATAGCTTGTAACGCAATTATCCAACGATGCATTTAACATAAATTCAATTTCCTAATTAATCATACATTACACTATCAATTCTGAACACGTAGCTACATCTCTAATAATGCTGATTGCTTTGAATGCTTGCGGTTACAAATTAGGTATGGTTCTGTTATGTTATGAGAAGGTAATCAATCATTAGGGGATGTGGAACGTACTTTTTTAGGTTTAAAAAATATGTACCATTTAGGTACTTCTTTCAGTTGTACGAAGTTGTTGATACCCAAGAATGAAGTTTTTGTAAGCTTAACGATCAAACAATGACGCGGTAACACGCCACGCCAGTGCGAAGACGGCTCTATACAACGCAAAATGGAACTGGAATCGGTTGCAAAATTCGTATGGATATCGGTGTTCTCGTGTGGCCCAGTTGGATAAAACTTTAATAATGGAAGATCCCGATAGCTAAAGTTGGCTCGGGTAACGACGTTTACCCGCGAACTCGGCCGGTGGCAAAATAAAATCAACTGACTTGACGACCAACTACTGTCCGGGTGGACTTCCCGCCGGCGCCGGCGTTCTGTTTCAATAACGTCTTTTACCTGATTGTGTAGCTGTTCCCAGAAGAATTACATACGTAAGTAGTTTTGAAAGGATTCTCCATTCTTTCAAAATCGAACAAAAAGATACTTAGCTGCTGTAGAATCTTCTAATTACATTGAAATCTTATCTAGCGCTGAAATGTTCAGTCGTTGGCACGTTCAGCAACTCTCATTAGATAATTGAACATAGTTCTGAAGTCTGTTAATAATTATATTAGTAATAAGTTTCTTGACACGCATAGGGGCATTAACAGCTAGATAGGTCATGAGTTTAATTTATTTATATAGGTAACGCCAACAGCATATACATTGTAATCTCTGCAGCGTCGGATACACCAATGAATCTTAAGAAAAAGCTTTCGAAGCCCACTGATATAAAATCACACTATCACATCACACTACCTACCGTCTACTACACTGTCACACTTATATAATATATAATCACACTTCACACTAATATTATAAAGGCGAAATTTTGTGTGTGTGTGTGTTTGTTACATCTTTACGCTCAAACGGCTGGACCGATTTGGATGAAATTTGGTATGTAGATAACTTGTACCCTGGATTAATACATAGGCTACCTTTTATCCCGGTCTACGCGGGTGAAACCGCGGGCGCAGCTAGTAATAAACAGTGTGTCCGGACATGGACTAGCGAAAATTAAGGGGGTGGTACAGACGATCAAACTGAACAACTTTCTCCCGGGGACCAACATCGTAATCGTGAAAAAAAAATCAGTCATCCCATACAAAACTTCAATACCTACTCGGCCAAATGTATGGGACGACTGATTTTTTTTTCACGATTACGATGTTGGTCCCCGGGAGAAAGTTGTTCAGTTTGATCGTCTGTACCACCCCCTTAATTTTCGCTAGTCCATGTCCGGACACACTGTATATATAAACGTAAAATACCATCATCCAATGGCGACCGCGGGCTTACTGTAGTTATGAACCTATGGGGTTCGGTTGATATTCGAGCACACGTTGACATGAACCTATGAATTCTAAGGCGACGCTCAAGAGTAAACTTAACAAGTATGGGTTCTTTTGTATACGAGTTACCTAAACCACGTCGTTAAGTGTCGGTACTGGGTACCTTTTTGTGGAGTAGGTTAGAAAATTGGTAAAAGTATTCTTCTCACAAGAAGCCATTTTATGTCAAAGTATTTTATGCAAGAAAAGCCATTTTATGTCAAAGTATACTTACGTAAGTAATACTCAGGCGAATATTTTTTTTTGGGATAGAAAGTGTTTCCGCTGCATTACTACTAATTTTGAGATGTCAATATTAATTCAGGTAATCGCCTGATTACCTGAATTAATATTGACATCTCAAAATTGCAATGCAAGCCTTTGCATCATCATAAAACTGTAGGCGAGATCATTTTGACCACACCATTGGGCTATTCTCGTATAACTCGAGCCAACACAAGAAAACATCTTCATTCATCTTCGTCGATGAGAAAGGATAATGTTTCTAACTTCCTTACAACCAATTATGGTAGTCTTTTATTGCTATACCTTGAAGGGCTAAGTAATAACAGCCGCACGGGTCAATCGTTCGCTAAGCTTGCCGCAGTTGGTTCGTGGATGGATGACCATCTTTACATATTAAGACAGGGGTCTTGCCTCGGAAAGCACGTTGTCGTTGGCCCGGCTGACATTCGTGGATTTTTGTCAGTCGTTACGGGTCATCCGGAGCCAAAAAATCTGACATCCAGTCTTGCCAAGGGGTATCGTATTACCCAGTAACTGGGTTGTGGAGGTCAGATAGGCAGTCGCTCCATGTAAAATACTGGTATTCAGCTGCATCCGGTTAGACTGGAAGCCGACCCCGAATTTTATTGCTATACCTCTCCCGTTTACTAGGCATAAACATAGTACGTCTGTGTACTTATAAAAAAAAATTAATTTCCCCACAAAAAATTTAATTGATAACGATTTATAGTCGCCAAACGTTTCTGTGTTGTTTAGAAATCAATTAAAAAACAACAGCACACAGTTAAAGAAAACCAATAATTAAAATTTCCCCAACGTACGACTTGGAGAATTAAATAGAGTTGAATATAGACTTCCAAGTAATAATTAGGCAAAAAGATCGGGCAGGTAGGTAGGAAATTGTCGATTCGCAACACGCGCAGGGCGCACGGGCGCGCCTGAATCGGCTCGCCGGCCACCAAATAAGATCACTTAAATTCCACACCCGTAGCCTTACACCCAGATAGCACTACCAGTTACTTCTGTTACGTATATGAACCCCGCACACACAGTAATTACACAAAAGAAACGGAACTAAGGAGGGCGTTTAAACATTGCCTTCGGCCGCTATTAGATCCTGCAGAGTAAACCCGGAATTACTAAAATATACTCTTTCTGCTCGCTATGTTATTAAGTTTAGTAGCCGTTTGGGCAGCGGGGCAGAGTTGGGTCTCCGAGGAGGAAGTTCGTACGCACCTTCGCTGTTCTTTCTCACACTAGTGATAAGAATAATGTAAACGGAAAACTAGGTACTGCTAACTTCATGTTTTATATCCAGAAACTTTAATACAATTTGTGCATGATGGCGTCGAATAATCTATTTTTACTCTTTTATGTACGTTACAGTATCAGGCGCGAACTATCAGTTAAGACGGGAACTTCGCCCATTGGCTTTTACTGTTGTCAAAGTTTAGCACTAAATCAGACTACGACTAATCTTAACTAATCCGTATTTTTGTATTTATCCGCCACTAAGTCTAGTTACTGATTATATCAGCTACTTCTTCGAAACAGAAAAACTTAGACGGCAGTGGTTGCTTGTACTTCGTAATTCTTATTTAAATATTCCCTTAAAAACTAGTTTGGGTAATGTAATAATGATATTTCTGAGAAACCATTTTGATTAAAAACAAAGTTTCATTGTTCAACATCAAATATGTAAACATGGCAGTTTAATAAACAGATTTATCTTGATTGAACTTGTAGTTGATTTAGGGCGATTTTTTTCAAAAATGGGCCGATTATTTTTTTAATCGACCCTTGTTACATCAGTTTTGAACCTAGTGTTTTGTATCATATTTTACCAAAAACCTAAACAATACACGTAACAAAGGGCACATGGCAAAAACAGTAAGGAACATATTAAATAAATTTCGACGGACGCAATTATTATGAAATTGCAGTAGTTTTTAAATAATGTTTTGAAGAGCGGCGTGCAGCACTGATTCCGACCAAGCTACGGCCAACTTCGTAGGTTTATTGTCTTCGCTTGAATTAAAAAAGTTTCACTCAAGTTCTCTCGTAATACTTTGAGCACATATTTACTTACCTATGAGCGGAGGTAATAAAACATTATTTTCTCTAGCCATTGCACAATCTTACCCGTTAAAATGACAATACTGTACTCACCATATTGAACCCCATCACTGTAAGACACTGTTATGTGCCTGCTATCCTGAAACTATGTTATTTCCCGTTGAAAATATCAATGGGGTGATTCAAACGTTACAGCACGTACCCGATCCTCTTTTGGCATTACGAATTATTGAGGAAAGTTATCGCTTTTGACAAAGAGTTTTTTTAAACAGGTAGAGAGGTTTTCAAAATGCACTCGTGTCGTGAAACGATAAAGCCTTAAATTACCTTTTGAGCAACTTGTTGAAAATTGCTTTTAGTCTGAGTGTTAAACTAGAGGAATAATAAAATAATTGGTATTCGTGAAAAAATCTATGAATTTCGAAGTAAACAAGAATATTCTGTACTGTTGGAGGTATCGTATTTCTTTCATAGATTCCCTTGTGGCTATCGGTTGGTAGGCTTCTCGGCGACCATATAAGTTACGACTAATGAACGAAAGTAGGTTAATTTCAGCTATCCGGAATTCGTACTACTACAGTCACACGCACCCATAAATAATTCAATCTAAATTCTAAGGTGTTGTCTGGAATGCAAAGGTATCTCAATCGACCCCCTACTATCTGCTCTCAGCGAATTCATGAAATATTCCACCCAATCAATCTCCAATTTGTGTAAATGTTTACACATTCTAAAAGGCGTTTTAGTAAAAATACTTGATTCAGTTCATACGGAGATTAGATTACTTATTTTTAAAAGCTCTCTTTTTTACCCGACTGCCAAGGAAGGGTTATGTTTTCGCGCGTATTTTTATTATTACAATCTTTTATTTATCTTGCCTTGTTAGTTAGTATGTATTAGGCAAATCTTGCAAGCTGAATTAAAACCACTTCCTCTTACCCTACGGAGTTGAAATTCTACCTGTTGATTCTGTTTCGAAGACAATACATTTTTATAAGCATGACCTGATTCTATACCCAGGATTGGCTCCAGACGATGGACTGTTGAAGATGGATTGGCTCTTCAACGGTCAACAGCACAGGCACAAAATTTTATATACTCTTTAATTATGATAGTCCATTTTAATGTCCATCATGACCTGGCTGCTGCACCCAAGATTGACTTCAAACGAAGGAACTCCTCAACGATCAACAGTACAGACACAAAATTTTATATACGCTTTAATTATGATAACCTGTTCTAAAAAGTCCACCATGACCTGGCTGCTGCACCCAGGGTTGGTTCCAGAAAAGGGAACTTTAACCTCAGCGGTCAACAGCAGAAGCACAATTAGATAGTTCAGAATTAACACAGAAAACATCTTGCAATAATGATGCATTATCGGAAATGTACAGATTGAGACAAATCTAAAAAGTTTAAAATAAAATTATTAATTAAAATACTTAAAAAAAATACTTTTATTCAATATTAAACTTGTACTATAATGGCAAATGGATATTGTGTGCAAATGTACAAGGGAATTTAAAACATCCAGTTTGATCAAACATTTTTCACACACAAAAGTATGAAAATAAAATAAGACAATGAATCACACGAATGTTTTACCTATTTTATTTTCACTCTTATCTTTTGTTTATGAAAAATGTGTAAGTAATTATCTAACATCTTCAAACTATAATGTAGGTAACCTTTTTAGCGTTATAAAATTCGCACTCCCGAGCCACAAGATAATTAACAAATAAAAAGCGAAGCTTAGTTAGTGAGCCACAGCTCACCGAATATGTCATATTGTATTATTACTTTTTGATAAATAAAACTTAGTTATTATTATTTTTACATCAGCAACAACTGAAATAGGCACTGTAGTGTATCTATTTAATAGATATGTAAACACTGTCTCACACATACAAGTGTCAGGTAGCTGTCACTAATGTCAACTGTCAGTCATGAGGAATGGCGGGAAGACAGACGTGAGGCGTACCGGGAACTACGACTTGGATGTGCTGGAGAGCCAGAGAATAAACGTGATAATAGCCCTGTTATTATAATATACGGACACTACAGGCACCTAACTAGTGAGAGAAATATGTGGAGATAGAACCTAGTATAATACAGAAATAAATACTACATCGTATAATCTAGGTACGACATAAAAATCTTGCAGGTGACGTCTGTCTGGTACAGTCGAAAGAAAAATAAACGTGACAATAAAGGGTTCTTTACATTAAGTGGCGTTTGTGGCGAGCGCGTGAGTGTCGCGGCCGACAATGCGACACGGCGACAAAACAATGCTTTGTTTTGTCGTTCATAGCAGACCACAATCACCGCTTATTGCAGATTGTTTTAGCAGCATCCATTCAAAATGTCGCTTGTGGCTTTTCAAGCAACGCATACCTGCAATTAGCTCTTTCCACGTTAAAAGTTTGTAAAAAATGTAATTACCTGGACATATTTTAGTGACGTCCGTTTTAAAAACTAAATTTTGAAACGGACATGCGTAATTTCTCGTGGCTTAATTAAAATTAATGTATTTTTTTGCATGATTTTTCTATTTCGAGTTTTTAATTGTATATAGGAGTTTTTGAAATTCAGATATTTTAGTCTTATTGCAATCAATTTCATAATCTACAAACATTTTGTACATTTCTAACCTAAATATTTGCTAAACATAATATTGAGTGCATTACCAGCGGACCGATATTGTTTAGCAAACAATTTTGTCACACATAGGTTTTCACCGAAACATTTAATTTTAATTGACGCCGGCTAAACAAGTTCAAAATGACATACAGATACAGTTGAACTTTATGTTGTAACTATAGAACAACAAATTGCTGAAAATGTCTCCTAGCCAGAATTGCAAAACACGTGTTTGCAGTTCAGACCACTGCAGATCAAATAAGTTTAGTAAACTCTCTGGTTGCTTTTACAATAGTCTCAAAAGCTAAACCAGCTCAAGGTTTATATATTAGTTTGGTATTCCTCGGATCGCACGTATTTTGTTAGAATGGTGTGCATATCTACAGTTCAGTGTTATTTCTTTAGAGAATTAAGGAAGCAGAATTTTAGTTTCATATTCAGGTTTTGAAATATTGATGTTTGTAGTTTATGGCTGCTGGTAAGAACTATCGCCTTAGTTAAGCAACATCCTGGCTCTGTTGTATAAACAGAGATATGTTGAGACTCAAACTCTGGGAAGATTCTCCGTAAATTGGTTTATTTGGTTTTAATACGTCCTGTGTATCCTGGGTATTCTGGGCCCATAACCTGATGCAGGTACCTTTTTCAGTGAAAGACTTTTAAATGGAAAAACAAAGAGAAAGTCGAAAGTCGTAAACAGAGAGGTAGGTACCTACAATAGAGCAGTCATAAGATATCGAACAATAATTGGTTCATCTCAATTTATTGAGAACAAGAACACGATCCAGTCACTGGGAACCACTTGTTGTGTAGCACCCTCTAATAAAGGACGCACGCCCTTCACAGTCAAATAAAAATTTTGATTTCCAGCGAAATTTATTATTATTGGAAAAGGCTAGCTGGATTGAAATCAAGGCCACAGGCAGGGGGGGGGGGGAGGGAGGTTTTGGGGTGCAACATCCCCAAAATTATAAAATCCAGATTTCTTTCCAAGATCCAGATTCTGATGAACTGGATGTCATTAGAAATTGTAGGTTGCGTTTTAATAAAATTTGTATTTATGTTAAACAAGCTTTTGCCCGCGGCTTCGCCCGCGTGGATGTCGGAAAATATCCCACGGGAACGTACTACCGGGAAAGCCGTCCTTAATTATTGTCTACATTATAAAGGAAACCTCTGTGCAAAATTTTAGCTTTCTAGGTACAAGGGTTTGGCCTGGGCGTTGATGAGTCAGTCAATCAGGACTTTTAATTTTATTTGACTTTTTTATTTTTCAAACTCTTATTTATAAAAAAAAAACTTAAATTCACTCACTGGCAGACAACGCCCAAACGAGCCTAAACCGCTGTTTCTAGAAGGATGTTTGCCCAAGAGTTTCCAAAAAAAGTGAGAACATTAAGGATTTTTGAAAATTCATCCCCTAAAGGGGTTTAACAGGGGATGAAAGTTTGTTTAGAATTTTGTCATTTGCCGATGGGAAAATAAATCGGGCGGGCGCACAGGTTGTTTTAAAATAAAGTTGTTACTTATTTTCGCTGGTCAAAGCTCAACCCCCCCGAAGTGAAATCCTGTAGCCAGGAATTAGGTAGGCATTGACTGAACTGTGTTATAAAACACAGTTTTAATAATGTTTACTTCCACATCTTAACTTTTCCTATCTCAAGTTTCTTAAACAGCTAAAAAATAGTCGGATCAGATCTTTGTGGATCATGCATTAGTCGGGGTTCAAGCACATGAGTAAAGTTCTATGCTCTGTGGTTCAAGCGTGGACTTATATGTGCTATTATCGGCTTATCAAAATAAATGGGTCGGATCCGATTTCCATTGTTATACGTTGGGAACAAATAAGCTATTTTAAGGGGATACATCGATAATTTTGTATATTTAAAATTCCTATAAAACCAAATAATACGGTTAAATCATTTGGATTTTCCTAACGTGTTATTTGACTATATTGTCTACTACTGTACTCAAACGGAAACATGATTACTTGAAATTTTTTCGATAGAAAAAAATTCCAATCTATTTTTTGTTTTATACGATTTATATTTATTATATATATATTTATATTTTATTTTTACTTGTCTTATATCTAATAAATGGTACCCGGAAGTAGGTTTAGATTTATACGATTATACGTAAACAATTCCTTATTGTGCAGTAAATTTGCTTTAAATCGAAGGTATTTAAATATGTTAAGAACTTACTAAGCTAAAAATTGATTTAAGTATAGTATTTTGTCATAAATATTAATTTTTAATTGAATTGTTAATTGATAATCTACTTGTGAAAACTTGTAATTGGCCATCAAAATGTTAATAACTTCGTAACCATTGTGTCTGATTAGCTGCATGTTTTCCAAAAATAATAAAATAAAATAAATCTACATTTAAACGAAGCGCGTTTTAATTCTGGTGCACGTGAGAGTCTTCCATCTCGCGCATCAAACTAGACAGCCATAACGCCATTTCACTTACACACCGAGCTAAGCTACGTTTCGATATATCCTCTTAATGAAAAAAACATAATCTATGTTTATGAAAATGACACTTATATTTATGAGGATTGAACTTTCTGATAGTTGATAGTGGGTATTAGCATTCTCAATAAATTTCACTACGATATAAATCGATGAACATACAGTTACTAGATTTCATGAATACAACTGTTCCTAAAAGCCTGAGCTTGTTACAACGCAAACAGGTAATGCACCCACCGTGTTTAGAGTAATTTGCGGAAATACCCTTCACACGGTAATTAAACCGTAAATTACAATTACCATCAAGTATTAAAGTGAAGTGGCGTTTACAAGTGAACATCTAAATTGAAAGCTAACCCAGGGCATTCGACAGGAGTAGTAAAGCGCTCCCAATTAAGCTGCAGGCGAGCTAGAAGCAGCAGAATAGCGCGGCTCAGCGGAATAGCCCGCCACACCGACAGGCGAATGCGAGCGGCGTGAACAATGTAATGAATTGTGAACATGCTTAGACTTATGGCGATATTACGCTCTGAATAAAATTCATGGTGAAGCAACTGGATAATGAATTATGAGTCTTTAGTTTATTAGAACATTTCTCAGTGAATTGTTTCATGGAATAAAAAGGCGTATGTATGACTAAGTGTGAAGCTAAGCCCTCGTTCGTAGTCTTACAGAGTGAGGGCATATAAAAACAAAAAGCATCGTAATCCTAACTAATGTTATATTTATGCGAAAGTGAGTTTGTTTGTTTGTTACGCTTTCACGCTAAAACGGCTGAACGGATTTGGATGAAATTTGGCGGTTCACTAATGGTCCACCAAAACTCATTCGAAAATGTTCACTTTTTGTTTTATTTCTATTAATTATCGTATACCGAGTAGTCGAAAATATACAAAGAGATGATGATGATTATTATTAAAAGTAAAACTTCTTAGTACCAGAAAAAAGTACATAGTTAATCTTATTTTCTTTATCTTTACACAAGTGAATGTGCAGTAGATAGCTTCAACGCGAGGGAGCGGTGCGACAGCTAACGAGCGCACAAAGTATTAAAACGGATAGAGAAACCTTGGCAATAGGCCGATGAAGCACTGAGCCGGGGAAGAACCTGTATGTGTAAGTACATAATTACATCGAGGGGGTATTACATAACATCATGCCTATATTCCCGAAGGGTTAGGCAGAGGTGCTTTAGCACAACCACATTTCTCCAGTTATGTCCAAGTCCCATATAATAGGGGGCGAGTCCATTGCCATCCACCGGGCACAAATCCAGACTCCGAGCTGCTACTGAGAAATTCCTTACGGAAAAACTCTCATTAACAGTTTGCCCAACCTGGGAATCGAATTCAGGACCTCGTGCTCAACAGTAGCGCTTGTGACCACTAAATCAACGGCAGCTATGTATTGGGAATAGTAATACCTACACAGCTTTTTAAAAGGATTATTCATTTGATTTTTATACGCACTGTGTGCATTTATTTTTTATGAAGTCCATAGGTATAGATAGTCGAGCGATATTTATCGCAATGCGGACAATGCCTTAGATACGGTGTTCCTCGGAGATCCTCGTTAGACTTCGAGAATGCTCCAGAATTTTATTGTCCAGTCTTCCACAGAAATATCCAGCTTACATTTAAATATTATATTCCATTTAGTTTGGAAGCTCTTAAGTACTGCAGCAATTAAAGTCTTATTAAAATTCGTCCAATAGCTTTTGAAAAAGATAGCAGTAAAATTGTCAAGGGTTTGAATTTCGGTTTTATACCAAAACGTTGTTTTTAGCGTAATAGTTCTGAAATCAGTTTCTGTCCGAAATTATTATTTAATTTAAAAACGGATACTGAAACGAAGTAATTAATTAGGTAAGATATTACAACGAGGCACGACAGACTTGGTATTCGAAGGTACTAGGTACTAAAGGTACCCACCATGTCGTGTTAGTACGCGATAAGTAAGTTCAGTTCACTTCCACGTGTTAAACATAATTTCCATCAGAGTCTAACATTTGTTATGAAACTTTTTGACATTTATTAAAAACCTGTTTGACATCCTAGCTAGCCAAGTCGCCTGGCTGCCAGCATTAGTTTTCTGAAGCCCAGGCTCACCGCCGCATTCCCTCCTCGGACCAATAATCATTAATTTTCCTAGAGGTCTGCTCCAGACTTCAAATGTTTCTGTAACGAAATTTCATTTCCTAGTTGCGCCATCCGGGCTTCTTTTACTAACCAGTTTATAATTACAACAGGTAAAAATCACGTAAAGGCTACATAATCGTATAATGAGGAGTATTTTTGGCAACGTGAATTATGGATAACGAACACAAAAGATTTTCGTGAAACTAATAATTCTCATCGTTGTATTATTAGTGGTAACAATGTAGCAATTAGTTACCTTTACCTAAAGTTATTAGGAAAATATTTTACTATATAAAAACCTTTCTATTATATAGGTTAGTCCTTGGGTAGGCTTGTAATTATGTTTTCAGCTTAAGGTAGGTTTTGATAGAGTTTTGTATTGTTTGTGTAGTTCACTGTAAACGAGTAACGAGATGATCTTTAACTCACTGTTTGTTAGGTACTACTAAGACCAGAAATACATTTATCTGGTTATCTATATTTTGATATGTAAATATCCTAACAGAATTTCAAGTTCGAGGTGATAACGTATATTTTATTTATTTATTTACTAAAACTTTATGCACAAGTAAAAAAAATACTGTACAAAGGCGGACTTAATGCCAGAGGCATTTTCTACCAGTCAACGTTATGGTGATGCAGAGAGAAGACATGGCATGTGCAGCATAAGGGATAGATAACTCGAAAAATAATAAATACTAATAAATAAATACATACATACATACATATAAACAGAATAAACTTTGTCAGAGACATAACGATAGGTAGAGGAAAAAAGAATCCAGCAAATCAGCGCTGGGATGATTCTATATTTAGGGTGCCTGGTAATTAGTGACCGATACTTAAACACATGATTATACTCATCATAACAAACAACTTTTACTATGGGACCAAATGTGAATTCGCGAAAAAAAAATTCAGCTACTCCCTACATTTTGACGAGTTATGCGAACATAAATGTAGGGAACAGATGATTTTTTGTTAAAAGTTGTTTGTTATCATGAGTACAATCATGTGTTTAAGTATCGGTCACTAATTACTAGTCATCCTATATAATCTGAATCATTATTATAATCACTTCCAGTCGATAAACAGCACCGGTGAACATGACTCATCCAATTATAAAGGGTTTTTGAAATGAGTTTGTTTGTTGGTTGTTCATTTGTTTGTAACGCTTTCACGCTAAAATGGATGAGCGGATTTGGATGAAATTTGGCATACGGATAGACCGTGACCTGGAAAAGGACATAGGCTACTTTTTATCGACACTCTACGCGGTCGATGCCGCGGGCGGAAGCTAGTACAAAATGAAACGTTTAATCTATGCATTTACATTTCAGTGCAGTTTACATCATAATAGTAACTCACGGTAACTGCCACACTATTATATTAAGCGGAGAAATGTAAGTTTATGCTCATGCGCTATTTTAGAGCGCGCTACGGATTCAAAAGAATTTAAATTCTTACAGTTCCGTACAGTGCACAGTGGCCGATATTCGTCGCTCGTTGATGGAATATTAATTACTATGGATGGATCGTGATGAAGAATGTCTAACGATGTGTTGTGTATAGAGGCTGTAGGCTATCATACCTAAATCAATCTTATACTCACCATCAAGTTCATGAAGCTCAAAGCAAAAAGGGAAACATTTTTCCCCATTTCACGAGGGTTCGTTAGCAAAGTCCGGACAAGCAAAGTAATTATTAAGTAACATTTAGAGCAACATTTCAGGTCTCACTAACTAAGTACAAGTCCACATTTAGTATGCTGACACGCAGAATTTGTGCGCAAGTCTCATTATTAATTTGTTAATAACATTCTTGTTAGGAGTTGGTTGCGAGTGCATTTCCGTCTGCAGTTTTAGCTTTCAGCATAAAGTTTTGCTTTAGTTCCCGAGACGGGGAATCTCGCTCGCGTGCTTTCTTATTCTATTTACTATCGGAAAGACGTGTTAGCGCGTGGTCGAGTTTCTTGAGACAATATTGTCCCATAACAACATTTAGAGATCGATAGTGGCTGCATAGCTGCATGGAACAGCTCTGAAAGTCAGCATAAAAAGTATTCATCGATTCACGTAATAGGATTTCATAAATTCTAAATTGAACGTTGTGTTTTGAAATCTTTAACAAATAACAAGTTGCGTCCAGTATAATTCAAGCGAAACAGTCGTAAAACCTAAACATTGGCCAATTTGTTGTGATTTAAACGACTGTGTGGCTGTTCTTATTAAGTTGGTAATGATAACTTTTGGGCTGAGTTATGTTCGACCATTATTTGTCTGAATTGTTATTATTAGTTTGAATCTAGAATCAAGCTTTGATGTCAGTCGCAACTACAATATAGGTATCTTTTTGTAAAATTACAAGGTTAAAGTTAATTTATATCAGGAAATGATAAGTTACCTTACATAACCTTGATGTGACTTATACATATGTAGCTTAATTGGTGGCTCACCATGCGGCTTAGCTAAGATTATGTGAGTAATTTCGTCTCCGACGTCGTCGTCGTCCGTAGGTGTCGTAAGATGCGATTAAAGGGATCATTTTAAGTAAGCAGTTAGCCTGCATACGAATGATGATGACATACCAATTTTATTCTGAACTAGCTTCTGCCCGCAACTTTGTCCGTGTGTTCCCCGGACTCACCCCCTCGCATCGCATCGCCTGCCCGAGCTATTACTTCGTTTTCGCTTAAAAATGTGAATTTTTCAATTCAAACCAGTAGTTCCTGAGATTAGCGCGTTCAACCAAACAAACAAACTCTTCAGCTTTATAATCACACTAATAATATACAGGTGAAAATTTGTGTGTGTGTGTGTGTTGATTTGGATGAAATTTGGTATGTAGATTACCTTATCCCCTGGATTAACATATAGGTAATTTTTATCCCGGTCTACGCGGGTTAAACCGCGGGGCGCAGCTAGTATTAGTATAGATTAGCTTAGGACCATACATTACAAAACGACGGCACGCTTGAACTTCGATAATGCCGACAGTTCCACTTTTGTAGAGCAAAAGTGGGACTGTCGGCATTATCGAAGTTTTAAATAGCTGTAGAACGTAATTTATATTAATACCACCACCATCACAAAATACCATCACTAAATATTTACAGGTTGCACATAAGACATAACTCAAATATAACATAACACCCTAGAGGTCGCCAAAGTACATAAAGTCGTTCAGATAACAAGAAAACAAGTCAATTTTATTAGCTTTTTTTATTAACTCACCCATCTGTGGACCAATGTTGGATATTAAGGCTACCCGTGAGCTTTCATTGACAGTTACCAAGACATTTTGATGAGTTACTGTATTTAACTTTACTTACACGTATTAAGAAACCATAATATGTACGACATCCAGCTCAAATGAGCGACAAAGCAACGTCCGCCAATTAGGCATTGCGTTTGGTTCTGTTGTAGCGACAATAATCAATTGCACGTGCTTGAAATCATAGCGGGCCCGGAGCGGCTCAGCCGGGCCGCCGGGGCCGGCCGCAATCGCATTACGTTAATCACGGCATTGCCCCGCCGAGGGCAGTTTGTATGCTGCCTTAATGGACCTGCAGCCACTCCCTCACATGCTCTGCTCATGCGTGATTGAAAATTTTATGTGTGATCTTGTTCAGGCTTAAAAGATGGATTAAATGACACTGCTATGGGTCATTAGAGAGGTCCGACACCATTATAAACCAGCATCAACCCGGTTTATTCATGCTGTAAAAAGCTTAAGTCTACGAGAAAGGTAACAAACTCTGTTCAATATTAAGCTGATGCCGATCCTTTCTATCCGTGCACTCCTGCAATACATAAATCCAATACCTTATTGCTGTATGCATCGTTGAGATGCTGACGTATCTAGAGCTCGTGGAATGTAGAAAACTATTTCCATACCTACTCCGCTTTTCTTTGGATTAAATTCGTAACGAATATCAAAGTCAGTTTAGCGTTTTTGGGGCACGTCATTGCTGGGTGTCTTTGAGCGAGTCCTGAAGTTCTACAAATCTAATTTAAAAGAGATTTTATGTAAGAAAAATGTAGAACACGTTAAATCAAAAACAGACGCATTTCTATTAAAGTAAATGTTTGAACATTGAAAATGTTTACGAACAAATAATTTCAGAGTTATAACAACGAGTGATGGGGCTGCGGAACAAAAGAATGGAATCATTTTAATAAGAGTTGACTGTTGCCATGTGATCAGAAAAAGTAGGACGATCGAGACAAAAAGACAGTCGTTATTGTGTACCTATTGTATTGTTTGCACATATTATTAGAGTCACATCAATCGTATATCTCCGTTTTAGAACCGAATCCTATTTTACTTGTTTTGTTGTTAAAGATCTTTTGTACAGTATTTTATACACTTCCATTATTGCTACACTTAGATCTTTTTCTTCAATAATTAATGGTCCTCAAAATGGTTTATTTTAAATTCTTTTACTTCTATGTAGGAACTAATAATCTAAACTAATATTGTAAAGAGAAAACCGTTTTTTGTATGTTTGTTTGTAATGGATAAACTCAAAAAATATTTAACCGATTTTGAAAATTATTTCACTAGAAAGCTACATTATGATCGAGTAATGGCTGTATTTTATCGACTTCCACGCGAACGAAGTCTTGGATTGAATTGCTATGCAAACAACTTTTGGCAAATAAAATCTGCCTAGCCTTTTTTTTTTTTTTTTTTTTTTTTTTTTTTTTTTTTTTTTTTTTTTTTTTTTTTGTGGATGGGAAATCATCAAATGACTTCTCCCGCTCTGGGCAGAGTGGGAGGGCGTGTCAGACTTTTACTGACTAAAACCCACCCATGCTCCTTCAACTGCCCGTGCCAGGGCCACGGTATCTCTTTCGAACTACCCGCGACCCCGGCGGCATCGGCCCAATTGACCCCGTCACTGCTGACATCTCTTTGAGGCGCGCGTGGAGCACAACGCGCCGTCAACCCGGGCCTGTTCCTTACCGGACGGCGAGCTGCCCATTACTCGTCGTCCGCAAGCCCGCGCCTACGGTGGCCGGGAATCAGCAATCGATTCCCGCCGCCCAGGGCGTCTCCTACGGCGGCTAGGGGCGCGAGGGCGCGGCTGTTGCCTCTCCCTCACGCGTTCCGCTTCCTCCTTCGCGAGCATTACTGCTTCGCAGAAGGAGGTGACGGCTTCCCATACACTCTCGCTCTGCACCATGGCCTGGACCAGGTTTGGACGCGAGAGATCGCCGCCGCCGATCGCCTCCGTGAGAACACGGCGGTGCTCCGCCCAAGCCGGGCAGACCTCCACTGTATGCTCCACCGTGTCCTCCAGGTGATCCACACAATGGTGACACCCGGGCGTTTCCTCCCGCCTTATCCGAAACAGGAACCTCCCGAAACAACCGTGTCCGGTGAGGACCTGCGTCAGGCGGAGGGTGAGGACGCCGTGGCGCCTCTCCAACCACTCCTCAAAGAGGGGACTTATCGCCGCAATTGTGGCGTGCCCAGCGCTGGGTTGCGACAATCGCACTCTCCATGTCGCCATGAGATCCCGCCGGAGCTCTGTCCGCTGTACCGTGATTTCTCGCGGCAGCGGAGTTACGCCCCGGCGTTTCGCCTCCTCGCGCCACTCCCACACGTGCGCGAGGACTTTTGCCTCCAGATCCCATGGCGGTAATCCGGCAAGGAGGCATGCCGCCTCACAGGAGACCGTGCGGTATCCCCGGACTAGCCGGATGGCCATGACCCTCTGGGACGCGTTCAACCGGCGGGCTGGTCGCAGCCTCAGGGAACGCGCCCACTCGCCCGGAGGACACGGTGGAGCATACAGTGGAGGTCTGCCCGGCTTGGGCGGAGCACCGCCGTGTTCTCACGGAGGCGATCGGCGGCGGCGATCTCTCGCCTCCAAACCTGGTCCAGGCCATGGTGCGGAGCGAGAGTGCATGGGAAGCCGTCACCTCCTTCTGCGAAGCAGTAATGCTCGCGAAGGAGGAAGCGGAACGCGTGAGGGAGAGGCAACAGCCGCGCCCTCGCGCCCCTAGCCGCCGTAGGAGACGCCCTGGGCGGCGGGAATCGATTGCCGATTCCCGGCCACCGTAGGCGCGGGCTTGCGGACGACGAGTAATGGGCAGCTCGCCGTCCGGTAAGGACCAGGCCCGGGTCGAACGGCGCGTTGTGTTCCACGCGCGCCTCAAAGAGATGTCAGCAGTGACGGGGTCAATTGGGCCGATGCCGCCGGGATCGCGGGTAGTTCGAAAGAGATACCGTGGCCCTGGCACGGGCAGCTGAAGGAACATGGGTGGGTTTTAGTGAGTAAAAGTCTGACACGCCCTCCCACTCTGCCCAGAGCGGGAGAAGTCATTTGATGATTTCCCGTCCACAAAAAAAAAAAAAAAAAAAAGGGAACGCGCCCACATCGGTGCCCCGTAAAGGGCCATGGACCGCACGACCCCCGTGTAAAGCCTCCGGCAGGAGGCGTTTGGACCCCCCAGATTGGGGAGCCGCTTCAAGGCAGCCCCGGCCCGCTCCAGTCGGGGAGCCAAACGTCGGAAGTGCTCCACGAAGTTCCACCGGCTGTCGAGGACGAGTCCCAGGTACTTCATCGTCGACTCGACCCCGATGTGAACCCCTCCTACCGTTAATTGGGAACCCGACGGTGGCGCGTTCCGAGGACCATGAAAACACATGACCTCGGACTTGTGCAGGGTCACCTCGAGTCCCAACTGCCGGATCCTCTCTACGATTGTCGCAACCCCGCGTGTCGCTAGTTCGGCCGCCGCCTGGTGCGACCTCCCTTGCGCCAGGACCAGCGTGTCGTCAGCGTAGCATACAACGCTGACGCCGCTAGGGAGGTCGGCGCGCAGCACCCAGTCGTACCCGATGTCCCACAGATGTGGCCCCAGGACAGATCCCTGTGGGACACCGCACGACATCTCTCGCCGGTTCCACTCTCCCTGATGACCGGGGTAGATGACGGTCCTGTCCGTCAAATAGGCCTCGACCACTCGACGGAGGTAGGTTGGCACCCGGTGATACCGGAGTGAAATCTGCCTAGCCTAGTTTCTCAATTATGTTGGGGTCGGCTTTTAGTCTTACCGGATGCAGCTGAATACCAGTAGGTATTTTAATGGAGCGACTGCCTATCTGACCTCCACAACCCAGTTAGTGGGTAACACGATACCTCTTAGTAAGACTGGATGTCAGACTTTCGGGCTTCTGACGACCCGTAACGGCTGTTAAAAATCCATAAATGACAGCCGGGACCAACAGCTTAACTTACTTTCTGAGGCACGGAGGAGTCTCGGTATGTAAAGATGGGTAGTAGCTAGTAAAATAATTCTTCTACTTCTGTTCGTTCAAACATAAAATGTCATAAGACCGTTTTTCACAACTAAGTAGTTTTCAGAATTCAGCTCCAACATATTCCGAAGCTCGTATTATAAAGGCAAAACTAAGAATGTGGTTTACATGAGTAACTTAAACTGACGTAGTTGCAAAAGTTATAATGTAAGAGGAATCAGTTTATTCCGCGAGCAACAGGAAGAGCACAATGCTCCTTGTTTTTTTTGTGAAAAAGATAAAAAAATAGCTTTCTTTATGATAATATGTATTATGTACGAACTGGTTTGTGTTTTAAAAAACTAGGACAAAGTTAACTCTAATTAAAGAGAGGGTGAAAGTTATGAAGAGAAAGAGTCGGTAATTTATTCGAGAAAACTGGAATCGTATTGAAAACCAAAAACATTGTTGTCATGCAATACGATCAGACTATATAAATAATATAACTTGAAACGTTACCATAATAATGGGTTTTGCTCCGGCGCCAACATTACATGCACATGCACAATTAGTAAGTCAGTTCTTGTTTAACGAAGAGAGTTTATATTGGAGAATGATCGTGAAGTATACCACGTTTCATGCAGGAAGTCTTTTATCTCTTTGTTGATAATTGTTTTTGTATCACATAATCATAATTGTAGTGTTGTATTGGAAAGAGTGATAGGTCAAACAATAAAGATTGCTTGTTCAAATGACCTTATTATTTGTGTCATTATGAAATTTACTTAAAACGAAGTTCCAGCCACAATAATTGCGTTTAATAATTCATAAGCTGAGATAGTAAAGCCCCAACTGACGGCAAATTTATTCGCTGTTTTGAATAAAATTTGAATCGTTTGATAAGGCATTTGTAATAGCAATTGAGGTCCGTCTGCAATTAGCAGGAAATTTCTTAAAGCTCTTGCGGCAACTTTGTTCCGGCTGGCGTCCAAACTGATCAAGTCGGCGGTAGCACGTCGCGAGTTCCTAACACTCATTAATTTCTTTGAAGTCTCGCCACCAGCCGACAACTTCCTCGGCTCTTTCTCACCAACAATTATTAAGAAATTACTTCTGCTTCATTATTGTAGGAGTACGCACGCGTTCCACGCTCGTTAGCCGAGCCCTTCCGAGTGAACACATCGCAGCACGCCCTGATTGAATGTTTTTGTTTTGTTATGCCTGCGTGCGGCTGTATTTGTGACTGCAACATCCAACCTGATTATGGAATATAAATAGCAGTTTTACATTATGCATAGTTAGTGCTTCCAATCAATAGCTGTTTGGAAGACTAAACTTACTACGCATACCTATACAGACGTAGTTAAAAGTTTTGATATTCTGTAACCAACGCAGAAATAGTTGGCACTTGATAAGAATGTTAACGGCTCCCATTACTGAGTAATTGATATAAGGTCAAACTGGAAGTCCAAGTTCCAGCGAAACCGCGGCGTTGCAGCTGCTGGAAACGTTGTTAGCTACGTTATTCAATAAACTTTTAATCGCATCAACTCGACTTTCCAATCAGGCTAAACATGCCCCGGGCTAAGTCGAGTAGAAAGTTTTAGTAACAACATAACTTATGCTTACTTAAATGATTCGTTGATTTTGTTAGCTTCGTGTAAATTTCATGTAAATGCCTACACATTGACGAAAAATGCTTGGAAAGGACCCAGTTAAACATAACGCGAGTTCTGCTAATATCATTGTGTGGTTCTGAAAATTACCGACATACCAACAGTTTTTGTGATGTTTGTGGCTGACTCTTAGAAATTCTATCACTGATTAATAATAAAAACATTCAACACTTGTATTGTTATAATACCTATATGCTCTATGTGTTTTCTCAAGAGCGGCATGAATTAATTGTGGGCATCCTGCACAAAAATAATTTTTTGTTCTTATTATTTTACGTTATTTCCGTTTCCGTATTCCGCCATAGTTTCACGGAAGCAGCACTAATCTTAATACATTTGTCGGAACCGTTCTAATTGAACAATGTTTAGATTACAGAAGAACAAAATTGCGTTGTGTCGAGAGGCGGAATTACAGCCATTGGGGAAACCAAATTAATTACACAAACAGACTCGTACGCAACACATACACTTCGTGACAAGTTAGAGCTTATGCTCATGACAGAATCTGAGCAACGAAGTTAAAGATAATTGAGACGTCGCAATGCCCCGCGGGCGCACATCCCGGTAACGAGTATCGCACCTCGCATATGAAACACCGCCCCGTCTCACCGACGCCGACCTCCGCCGCCATCGCACCGTGTTTACACAACAACAAATTTGTGTTATCCAACGTGGCCCATCCTACAATAAGCTATTCCATCAACATACATACGCTACTGTTTAAAGATGATGTTCTCGCGACTCTCTTACGGCTCTCTGTAACACGTGTTGTCATTAGCAAGATGATTCTTATTACTCCATTTCGCAAATTTATCACTGCGGCAGACGCGTTTGGTGGCGAACGAAGAGATTTATGGGAGGTGTCGACGTCAAATGGCAGAAAGCGATTGAAATAGTTCAATAGTAGAAGAGTAGATGTGAAAATCCGTAAAAATTTACTGCCTTAATGTACAATAATTTAAATACTGTAATAATCACTATGAATGCGGTACAATATACTGTTCTCCATCCACATAAAGCATCGTAATTAAACGTTGGCTTTGAAATAATTGTGCTACCAAAATAAACTAGCCGCGAACATGGGGCACTTAACTCAGTTAGTGGGCTCACAAGGGTTACATATCACATATCTTAACGCTACATTAATTAGCAATGAATGTGGGAAATCGTATATATCATGCATTACTGCGTAAAATCGTCCATGTTGATCGTAGTTAGATTGCCAACTGGGAGGCTGTGGACGTGCGCCAATCTGTGCTGTTTGCTCCTATTCGTCCCTATGAGATTATAACTCGAGCGACCGATCTCACCAACGCGCAACGCCGCATTTCAACCCATTAGACTGGGGTCAATATTATATTTCATTGTAGAGTTTCAGTTTCCTGTTGGGAAGCTTCACATAGGGAAACACTGAAACATCTCGACGATTTATTCACATGTGTGAATAAATCATCCAAATAGTTTAATTTATGTGTTAAAAACTGTTGTCATTTTCCAAATAAAAAGTTTTACATACATACTTCACGCCCGTATTCCCCGAAGGGTTGGGCAGAGGTGTATCCAAACCGACATTTCGCCAGTCATGTCTTAGTGCCATGTAATATGGGGCGAGCCTATTGCCATCAACCATAAAAATCCGGGCTGCTACTGAGAAATTCTAGATGGAAAAACTCAATAACACTTTGCCTGACCCTTTTTTTTTTTTTTTTTTTTTTTTTTTTGTGGATGGGAAATCATCAAATGACTTCTCCCGCTCTGGCCTGACCCGGGAACTGAACCCAGGACGTCATGCTCAATCAAGAAACCAACGAGGCAGTCATTAAAAAGTTTATTTTAGACTAATTCGAGCCCCAACAGTTAATAACTTTAGAAATCTCTTTGATGATGAGAGACGAGCGTGTGATGGTTTGGTGATAAATTAATTATGCAGGAGATATTATCTATTTTATGTGTTTGAGCCGAAGATAGTTCATTAGTAGGAATTTACGTTCTAATTAATGTAGATTTAACAAATCAATAAGGTCATTATTGCTACTTTTATGAAGCGACTTTCTATTTGTTGTTTGATTTTACCTATGTCCTTTAAATAAAACGGCATTTTAATTACTTTTTTAGACAACAATAAGGAAAATTTTGTAAACCTAGGATCCCTCATGGTATTTGCTTTTCCTTTTATAGGTAAAATCTAACGTCGTCTGTCACGTTCGAGTAAAATAACAAACGTTACACTAGAGGGGTGTCACGCATTCACGACAATGAACGACACTCGATGCTCTAGCGTTGTTTATCCTGGAACGGTACCGTACTAAATTATTTTGAACGTTTTATTATTTAGTTAGATGATGCCACGTTTTGATATGTCATCTATCATCAACGATTTGTAACTCACTGACTGGTAAACAATAATGTAAAGTAAGTTTTGTATACTCATTATTTTGTGTCACTCTATAAGTTTACTGAAAGGCTGGAATAAAGATGATATTAATCTAAAACCCGCATTAATGAAGCGCTTTCTTTTGAATTCTTTCTTAAGCGTCCATTTTGTCTCCAGATCTACAAATGACAAATTTAATTAAAAACTATAATTGTCAGTTTATTATTTGACACTCTTTGTTGTACAGGGTGGGCCGTAAGTCTTAAGACATGTAAATCGCACTAATATTATAAAGGCGAAGGTTTGTGAGTGTGTGTGTGTTTGTGTGTTTGCTACTTCTTCACGCTCAAACGGCTAGATCGATTTAGATGAAATTTGGTATGTAGATAGCTTGTACCCTGGATTAACACATAGGCTACTTTTTAGCCCGGTCTACGTGGGTGAAACCGCGGAACGTAGCTGGTAATTATTAAATCAAAAACAACAAGAAACAACAATAACAACAACAACAATAAGAAATGTTGTTGTACGTCTTAGCGGACGGTACCGACAGACATCTAACACTTCCCAAATTTAACGCAATAGCCCCGGAAATCAAAATTATTGAAAAAAAAACTCTCTTCGTCTCCTTGGGTCTCCTATCTATGAAAATTCTTTTCCTGTTTTTATTGAAGAAAAAATTCAAAATTTCAATGACGTTTCGGAAAGATTGTTCAAAATTAACATTTACTCGGCCATAACATTAATCTGTTACTGCTGTTTCGGCCCTAAATTAACATATTTCCTTCGCGCTTCCCATTTATGGAAGCACATTCACCTTTTAGATAAAATGGACAAAATTATCCGACAAACTTTAACTTCGATCTTAAATGTGGCCATGGACGACCGCGCTTGGGCACAAGCTACTCTTCCCATTCGTATGGGAGGCCTCGGCGTCCGCAAAATTTCTAGTATTAGTTTACCGGCATTCATGGATATGAATGCCGGTAAACTAATACTAGAAATTATTCAGGAAAATCTTAGCCTCCACACTGGTTAATTTTGATGTGCCTTGTTTCGCTGAGGCTATAGATGCCTGGAGACTCGCTTGCCCGAATTCAGACCCACCCGACAATCCATTTTCCCAGAGACGGTGGGATGAGCCGCTCTGCAGAGTAGTACAGAACAATTTACTTGACACGTCTGCTACTACTGCGGAGCGTGCGCGTCTGCTGGCTGTGGGTAAGTGGGAGTCGGGTCTGTGGCTTCATGCACTACCGTCGTCGAACATAGGCACTTTGTTCGACGACACTACTTTCCGCCTCGCTGCTTCCCTGCGACTAGGAGCTCCTTCTTGTTCTCCTCATCGCTGTCACTATGGTGAAGCTGTCAACAGCCTCGGACACCACGGCCTGTCTTGCAGCCGAAGTGCGGGTCGCTTAGCATGGCACGCGAATATCAATGACATCATCCGACGAGCCCTTGTCACCGTCGGCGTTCCAGCTGTATTAGAACCCAATGGCTTGGCACGCGACGAAGAGACCGGACGGCATGTCTTTATTTCCATGGAAGTTGGGAAGGCCTTTAGTGTGGGATGCAACGTGTGTCGGTACTCTTGCGCGATCCCATCTTCCTGGCTCTGCGTGCTGTGCTGGCACTGCTGCTGCCGCTGCGGAAAACCTCAAGCGGTGGAAGTATAATAACCTTATCGGTAATTATATTTTCGAGCCGTTTGGGGTTGAAACCCTTGGGCCGTGGGGTCCGAGTGCGCATAGTTTGTTCAACGAAATCTCTAAACGGCTGGTTGACACTTCCCGTGACCCAAGGGCTGGCTTTTACCTTGGCCAGCGGCTTAGCATTGCCATACAACGTGGCAATGCGGCGGCATTGCCACGTTGTATGTCTCTTGGGTACTTTACCAGTCGACAGCGATGCGGAGGAATTTTTCGACGCCATATTTTAGTTTTTTAATAGTTTTAGTTATGTTAGTATATAATTTTGTTATTTTTAGGTTATGTTTACAGTTAAAGATAGAAAAATGTGTTATTTATACATAAGAAATGTTAATGTTAATAATAACAATTAATAACAATAAGAAATATCTTTTTATTTCGAATTAATCTTTATAAAAAGGGAATTATTTTTTGAAAATTACATTTTCCTAACGTAATCCGTTATGATTACAGCACTCATGTAAGTGACGTCTAAAACTATCGATGACTGCGCGGCAAATCAGTTCTGTGATGTCAGCCATTTCTCTTTGAATATTTAATTTTAGGGCTTCAATTGACCGCGGGTTCGTATATATACGCTTCAGATTTCAGATAGATTTTTCATACCTTTGGATTACATTTGGCTAGCGTAATTTTCAAAAAATATTTCCCATTTTATAAATTTAATTTAATTTAAATTTTATTGTAATATTAGTGTATATGTGCCTATTGATTTTAATTTAATTTAATTTATTGTAATTACTTGAAATAAATAAATTAATAATAATAATAAAGATTAATACGAAAAAAAGACATGTTGTTATTAGTTTTTAATTTATTAATTATTTACATGTTTAAGGACTTATGGGCCACCCATGTTTTCTTCAGGCACTGCGTTTAGAAAGACTTATCTGCCTATTGAACAATCAGCCCTAAATGTAGTTAATTCGAAAGACTTATGATTAACTACATTTAGGGCTGATTGTTCAATAGGCAGACAACTTTTACCTGAAGAATAAATGTGACAGTTTGACATATTTTCAATACAAAAGCTGCCAAACCGCCATATTTATTCCTCAAATAAAAATTATCTGACTATTAAACAATCAGCCCTTATAATAATAGTAAACACTTATTTCATATCATTATACTTCGTTATACGCTAATAAGACGTATTCTATCTATTTTAAGGTACGTATTCAAGTTATATTAAACAAACATACACATGTTTTAATAGATAATATAAATACTCAACGTATGATAAAACAGAAGCAGAAATATAAATGTTAAACAGCGGAGTTATTTCACGGAAAGTTTCGCGAGGATCGTATCTCGAGTCCTTAGCTGATTACCGTCAGTTTTGTTGTACAACTTAGCATTTGGTTCCAAACATATTTACTTGGATTCAATCGATAATCTCCATTTTATATCCCTCGACCTTTAAAGCAGATGGAAAAACACTGATGGGGAAGTTCGAATGTTCAATTATATTTTAGGGATGTGCCCTTCCATATAAATTATATCAAAACTTTTAAATTAATCTGTCTACATCATCAAATCAAATTTCATGGCTTCAGTCTGGATAAACTTCGCGCTCCGTTAAATTAATACATCGTAACGCCAACGACCTTGTCTGAGGATTTTACCCAAACATTCAAATTAATATTAGAACCATCCGCTACTGTTGGATTTAATCCACTAGAACAATAACACTGTTAACATTTCATCGTTGTCGGTTAGCTGTGCGTCTACAATATTTAGTACTGCTTAATTAATTAAATTAAGCCGCCCGTTGAGGAGTAGGTGCCATTATTATGATTAATAATGTACACACGGTGTAAGGGCTGGGTTCGACACTCCACTCGAGCCAGTCGGGGTACAGAGTCGAGCGGCTGTTTGTCGACGCGCTCGGCATGTCGCGCGCGCTCGTTGACACCTCGCCTACTTTAACTGCAATCACCTATTGATTACCAATATTAAACAGGTCAGTGGTAATTACGTACTTTTGGATGGTAAGCATCCTGTCGAGCTCATTGGCTGGGTCAGAATAGCACAAGGTACGTGTTTGTAATACAGTGGCACACAGTGTTACAAAGCCTCACTTTGTGATACTGTTTACATTCACAGAATGATTTAAACGCGAAACTTTGTCGTTTTTTATCTGCCTTTGTTCTCGATCTAGTGTTTGATTTGTGTTTTATATTCTTTTAAAAGTTATGAATGACTATATTATTCGTCCGTGAACTGAATTTGAAAATAATACAAAAGATTGATGTGCCTTGAATGTTTGTTATTGAACTGTTCTTATGTTCTTTGCCATTATCTGATAAATAAAACATTCGATAACCCCAGACTAATGGCTAAGGTTGAAGTTGAAATCCTATGCTATTAAAATAAAGTACTCGTACTTATTTAGTAGTAAAACCACTCCAAACATAAGCTCTTAGTGTTATTGGCAAAGTTAATTGGAATATTAGTAATGGGCATCACATGACAATGTTCAGCTTTGTTTGTTTGTTATTACATGCAATCTTTTATTCGTTGTGCTCAAAACTTTAATGTGACCACATTTTATATTGTATTTTAGTATGGGATTGTGATAAAATGCTTTCGTATTTAAGTGAGCACGTCACACGGGAGCCAGTGCCCGATTTTATCTGTGTTTTCATTTGCTCGATGCCCTCGCCCGCTACGATGCTACGACGCTACGAGACGCTACGATGCTACGACATCGTTGTAGCCGTTTGTAGCAAACATTCCTAGGGTTGGAAGCTTTGGCACTCACTAAAAGGTATTATCTACCCACAAGGACTTTACGTGGACATTCAATCTACTTCTCATGTAAGTCCTATTAAAATTTTAAAGCCTGTGGCAATGAACGCGTAAACTCAAGATGAAAGTTTCGAAGTATTTAATATTCATGTTTTAATTAAGGTTATTGTGGTAAGTTAAATATAAACCTCTTACCTTTATTCCATTTTACGTAACTGGTTTGTGATAAAATAAATATAAATACCTATGGATTAAAAATACAGAGAAAAACCTGCCTTTACATTTGAAAATTAAACGTGTTTTACGCAGAATTTTCTGTTTATCTCATTTTAAAATGTTTATATTCTGGCTTATTCACTGTGGCTTGTACTGTGTTGTTTTTTTCGTAGAAATTTAATGAATTGTGGACAGCCCTGTGAATTCAATTTAAGAATGCGACTCGATAATGATAGTTTTAGTCGGTGTTTGTACAATCAATTGGAGCTAGATTTATTGTTGGAACCGTTTACTGTTTTACATAACAACGAGATTTATTTCGATACTACTAATGTATTGTTTCATACTACCCGTGGGAAATAAAACAGACTATGAACACAATTCGATTTAACATAACTTTATTATACGTACAATTTTTAAGTTCTGAATATCCTATACTATTAATTGAGCAATATTTGTATATACACATGTATATACCTATATATATTTGTAATCACGTTCTCAAAAATGGCTTTAACGATTTCGATGAAACTTGCAATGTAAATAAGGGTTAACGTGGGCTAAAAATCGATCTAGCTAGGTCTGATATGTGGAAAATTTCGTTTTCTCTATTTTCACCCGAGTAGAGGAGCTCGGTCGAGCAGTAGTGCTATTCTGTAAATACATCACCGTGAAAACATAAGTGAAGTGATCTTAAAGTGAGCTGTCAATAGTGTCAACCCCTAGCATTATGTGGAATGACGGCTCACTTCACCCGAGTTATCACGGTGAGATGTTTACAGAATAGCACTAAATAACACTAACAGAATAGCACTAACAGAATACCCTAATTGCGTAACACACTATAATCGGAATCTGAATCATTTTGAAACAAATTGCTAATCCATTGCTTCATATGTTCGAGAAATTTGTCTACTCGACAACGTAAATAACGCAATGAATGTTGTTGAACTGTCAAAATGAAACTAACTCCGATTGAAAATGTGTTACGCAGTTATGGTGCAGGTACTAGCAGGTACATAACATAACTTGGAAAGAAACTTATTTTATGAAGATAAAACAAACAGATGTATGTAAGGATCGTACTAGGTGGCTCATGGGAAGAAGGCATGAGTATGTTTGTAAAATAAAAAGAGTAAACAGCTTTAAATAAAAAAAATATTTTAAAGGCGGATCCCTTAAAAGTAATTTTTTACATCAAAAGGAAAATACGGCCAGTTCATGATAAGAGCTCACTCTTTCATCAGTCTGTCCCATACTTTTTCTCGGGGTGACAAAACTCAGGAATTTGTTTGGCTCAGTCAGCAACAAAAGTCGATTAACACTATCAGTTTTTTAATCTTAATTACTAAGCGAAATATTTACTTCAAATCGGAACAGAAGTACTTAAAACTTTAAGAACATTAACTCTTAACAGTTAAACGAAAAAAAAGCAATTTATCGAATCATTTTGTGAAAATTTAGATGATGTCAAAAAGTGTGTTAACCGACTTCTGTTGCTGACCGTACCTACCCGTACGAGAAACCCGTTTGTTTGTGAAATAGAAACCTGTTTAAACAATGTGTTTTTATTTATTAGAATTCAGGCAATTCTGTTATTGACAACAGTACCTATTACTGTTGTCTACTCCTAAGTAATAATGTCTTATGCTAGTCTATACATATTGTAAACTACATTTTTGGGAAGGGATAATATGAATGCCATTTGCATAGGGGTCATAAGGGGTCATTTGGTCGCAAATGACCTCGCATACGTCTCCTTTTAATGGATTGCCGACAAATTACCAATAACCCTGTATATTTCCTGCTGTTACGGGGAAATAATGATAGCATATCGCCAATGTATCTTCAATGTCAGTTCCGGAATTGACTAATTGACTGACCAGCAAACAGTCACGTCCAACCTTAAACCACTGAAAGTAGTAACAAGTAAAAATAGAAGACAAATTATGTTCCTAAGACACTAGAGGTGCACTAAGAAAGGATTTTTCTAAACTTCAACACTCAGCGAGTCAGCGGGGGGTTGAAGTTCGAACGAACTCGCGGGTAACAGCTTGTTAAAGTATATAAGAACAAGTTAGTCTTACTTTAATTTATTAAAACAAACTCGTTGCCTTACATAAGGTACGATAGCGGCTTAAACAACAATTACAAGTTGAACCTAAACATTGCGTAGGACGACCCATTCTACATTTATCGTTTAAACGCTAACCGATGTAGACCAGTACATGTTTGGTTTACAATTCGTCAGTCGGAACTAACATTGGCGAGAAATAGGGTGACGTCAATTAGACAGGCACCTACACAACCGAATTGGAGGGTACCTCTTGCTAGACAACTGAAATTCCGATTAGCGCTTTTCCACCATACGACGAGGTAAACTGCTAAAGGTAGGTCGTCTTGTTTCTTTACTTGGATAAGTGTAATGTAGATGAGCAGAAATAACCAGCAGAATGATTGTTTTTAGGGTTCCGTACCTCAAAAGGAAAAACGGAACCCTTATAGGATCACTTCGTTGTCCGTCTATTTGTTAGTCTGTCAAGACCCTTTTTCTTAGGAACGCGGGGAGGTATCAAGTTGAAATTAATATCAAATACGTAAGAATATGGTCCCTTGGAGCTCTAAAAAAATCAAGCTTCTAAGTCAATGCAATAAAAAATACGGTCATTTATGCGACATATTTTGATACTCGCAAGTAAATCAAAACCTATGTGGGGTACTTCCCGTTGACCTAGAATCATGAAATTTGGCAAAAAGCAAGGTCTCACAGCACGAGTAAAGGAAAAAGTCCGAAAATTGTTTTGTAGATTTATCACATATAAAAATAGTTTTTTGTGATTACAAACTGAAATTTGCAGTTCGTGAATTGACCGTGACGTTTATCAATGTATGATATACGTCATGGTCAATTCTGACCGTGTATGGGAGGAAAACCATGTTTATCAACTACAATGTTAAGTTTGTTTTGGGATATTTTTTTTTTCAACTAAGTACGGAACTCTTCATTGTGCGTGGTCTGACACGCACTTGGCCGGTTTTTTTGATGGCAGCCAAGCTCAAGGAAATTAAAGAAAAACTTGCCTCACACTGAGAATTTTTCCTGTAAGGTGAGTAAAGAGACAGATATTTGTGACGTCCCGTACGTCAATAGTGCAACCATAAGTTATAGCAGGCGAACGCTCAGCCGCTGAACCTACAAACTTATCGGCTCCTGAAAACATTAATTTTTAAACGTTTATTTATTATTAATGAGCTTAAAATCCTAAATCCAAGGGTTGATAAAAAATAATGCAAATGCATAAGTGCAAAAACTAAATAAAAACAACAGCGCTATTGCTTTTGTAACCACACAACCATTTAATTTATTAGCTCAATAGAGAAAATAATTAAACACCAACACAGTTATTATATGAAACGAACATGCATTATGTAATGTAAGTACATAATGTATTAGTTTACTCGGCCGGCAAGTATGGCGAGGGAACACAGATGGAGAGCAAACACGGGCTTAACTGCACTAGACGAGTAGATTCCCTTTTAATTAAACGAGTTCTAGACGTGCTCACCGAGGCCAACTACTGAACACACACAAATTGATATAAAACAAATCGACCGAGCTCACATGACAATCATAACTACATTTACAATCAGTTCTAAAGATGTTTTACGAAAAGACCTTTCAAAAACATTCACATTTCCAACAAAGATAAAAATATCTCACGTATATATTCGTACAGTATGTTCCGTGAAGGTGTTTTTGTAAATGAACACTTCTTGCCCTCATTAGACGTTTTCAGCATCTAAAACTAAAAAGATTTTACATGAAAACGTAACTCTCTTAACTCAAAATAAATAACTTGGACTATTATTAAAATTCACATGGGTACTACGTGACTTTTCTGTCATGTTATTTATAACAAGTTGCCTAAATAAGAGCCCATCTGATCCACTACCTCATAGAACAAACATTCAAATAAAACACAGGGACACTTTCAATGTGAAAAGGGTCGAGCGGGTAATTGGAAAACATAAAACACAAAAACTCAATTTATATCCGTGCAACGCGTGTAAATAATATAAATTGATTTGGATCAATTTTAGAGGGAGGGTGGGGAGAATAATCACCGAGTTTTATTGGCAGTGCCTCGATCACAAGTGTTTTGTGAGTTCATAAGAGCCGCTATAAATTGTATGATAAAACGGTCGTTTTTGTTTTATAGTGTCCCCTGTCGGCCGCGCGCGCCTCGCTGCCTCATAAAGTGTCGTGTATCACATGTCCTGTAGGACGAATCATCTACAGGTGTTGTTCGATGTGATTTCCAATTACACTCGCACACTTTATGACTGCAGTTAGGTACTTGATTTATTGATTTTACCTGAATTTTGTGTACCTATCCTAAGTTTCTTTATTCCGGTGTTTTAGTGAGAGGGTTCAATTTATTATGTACAGTCAACAAAAGAGATATCTAGGCAGGGTATATAACATATTTGTATGTGAATTGCCTCATGTTCAATTTCGTGACACTACACAATTTTGTGTAAACACAAAATATACAATAATATATATAAAATTGAACATGAAGCAATTGACATACAAATATGTTAGTATACCCTGCCTAGATATATCTTTTGTTGACTGTACCTAAATGTGCAGGTGGTACCCTATTATAACATGTGACAGGTTTCCATAATATACTACTACTGCCACTAATTGTGCTCTACTTACAACTAATTTGTTCGCTCGGGTAGTTTTTAAATGCCATAGGTGAATGCTTGAAGCCGTTCAATTTACGGTAATGCCTTACCTTGAATCACGTTCATCGACTAAAGACTTACTCGAGCAACAACATAGACACATAATAACAAAACAATATGTAACAATAACACACATGAAACTCGGCATCAATTTACTGATATAAATACGATGATATACGCAGATAATCCGTAGTTAATAATATCGAACGGTTAACGGACGCCTGCACTCAGCGTTAATAAACGGCTTAAGCTTTTCCGCGCAGAATACCATTAGACATCATGGACTAAAAGGACCTGTTTGCAATACGTATTACCCGAAGCATTGAACTGAACAAGGCAATTTGAACTAATCTACAAGCAAACGGAGATCGCGTCTAGCTACATGCTGTATATAGCTCGGAGTGGGTAATAGCTGGCGAGGCTGCCCGACCAGCTAACTTAAGCTGAACAGCAAACTTAATGTAACTTCGTCCAGAGCCAAGACTAGGCCTAATAATAGCGTCATTATATTACTCGCTTTAATATTGTCATAATGGTGACTGATTGTAATTATTATTAATTTCGCTAAACGTTGATTGGTGCTCAGGAATCGAATGATATAAACGGTTTAAGTGTGATAGTGATAGGTATTCTGTGGTAGGTATTTATTGCTCGCAAAGGTTCGGTTTGGGTATTAAGCCCACTTGTCAGATATCTTTGGATTATCGGGAAAATAAAAATAGTCGTAGAAATAGTTAATAATTGCGTAATAACAACCAATGTTGTTATTACGTTAGCTTTTATCTGACGACCAATAATAAGATGCTCATTCCGACTTTTTAATTTGGTACCTATGAGATGTTCATTTGAAGGAATATAAGTTAATTGCCTGTTTACAAAAATATGGTATATTCATGTGGGTTCAAGTCCCACCCCATATAACAAACAATAATAATAGGAAGTTCATAAGTATCATTAATTTCATTATAATAAAAATGTTTGCTGAGTAATTTATCCTATGTTTCTGGGAAGCCATACTTTTCATAAATCTATTTTCACTACTAAAATTGTTCGTAATTTGGCCCCTTTTTTAAAGATTTTATAAGGAAATATGGACTCCGTCATATTTTGGGCATTTCAGTTATCTGACTATTCCTACGGATGTGCCAAATGTATGAGTGGGTATTCATCAGTGAAATTAGAGCATTTTTAGGGATCCATACCTCAAAAGGAAAAATCGGAACCCTTATAGGATCCCTTCGTTATCCATCTGTCTATTAGTCTGTCAAGAACTCAAGACCCTTTTTCCCAGGAACGTGTGGAGGTATCAAGTTGAAATTAATATCAAATACGTAAGAATAGGAGCTCAAAAATCAAGCTTCTCAGGCCTCGTTTACGAACACGCGGGGCGTCAGGCGGCACGGTGCGCGGGGCGGGCTGCGCGGCGTTAAGCGATTTCTCCGTTTATGGCACGCACGCGGCGGCGCAAGCTGTGGCGCTCGCGGTGTCGCACGCGGCGCCGCACGCAGTGTCAATAAATATGTTTTATAGAAGTTAAACCGAAGAAATCCGCTGCGTCTCTCGCTGCGTTACCCGCCGCGTCCGCCGCGGCGTCGCCCGTCGCTTCACCCGCCACACGTGACGCTACAATTAAAAAAAACGCGTGTAAAATCGCTTCTCCGTAAACGCTTTCATAGAACGCCCTATGTTTGAAGTTAGTGCAGGCCGCGCCGCGCACCGCGCCGCCTGACGCCCCGCGTGTCTGTAAACGAGGCCTAAGTCAACGCAATAAAATATACGGCCATTCATGCGATATATTTTGATACTCGCAAGTAAATCAAAACTTACTACTTACGTACTTACGGTTGACCTAGAATCATGAAATTTGGCAAGAAGCAAGGTCTCACAGCACAAGTAAAGGATAAAGTCCGAAAATTGTTAATTTGTAATTTTATCACATGAAAAAAAATGTTTTTTGGGATTACAAACTTGCTCTTGGAGAATTGACCGTGATGTAATTAATATCAATGTATGAGAGAACATGTTTTTCAACTACAGTGTTAAGTTTGTTTTTGGGATAAATTCTTTTCAACTTCAGAACCCTTCATTGTGCGTGGTCCGACGCGCTTGTGGTCGGTTTTTTTGATGTTGTAGATGTTAAATTTATTCAAAGCAGCCTTCAGCGTAGGTAACTCGGTAGGTAGGCAGGTGGTACCTAATTACCATCGTTTTTCGTTTCCTATGTATAAAGGTATCGGCTAGGCCGCTGGTCGTCAACAACTTTCATTCAGCTTAAATGAACAACGGACCTAATTTTACCCGCGTCTATAGTTACTTAAAGGATTGAGAAAAGTAACTACTTTTACCCCACGAGGCACTTCCACAGGGTGTATCAGAAAAGTGTGGTCAAATTGAAGGGTGTGGTACAGACAATCAAACTGAACAACTTTCTCCATGGGACCAACATCGTAATCGAGAAAAAATTATCAGCGGTCCCATACATTTGGGTCGAGTAGGTATTGAAGCTTTGTACGGAGCAGCTGATAATTTTTGCTCGATTACAATGTTGGTCCCGTGGAGAAAGTTGTTCAGATTAATGGTCTGTATCGTACCATACCCTTAAATTTGACCACACCTTTCTAAAACATCTTGCATATTAGAAATCAAAAGCTCAGCTAAAGGTAAACTAAGTAGAATCTCGGATTTAGAAATGTAACTAATACTACAGAAATTAATTATTTATTCTTTTAAAAGAAAAGAGAATAAGATCAATTAGGTACGCAGTGGGTGTACAAACGGTTATCTAATTGTAATGTCGGTGCAAGCGCGGGAGCGCGCGGTGCAACGTTGGCGCGGCGTGCGGCGTGCGGCGTGACGTCACAGCGGACATGTTGCATTGCTCACAGTGTTCACGGCTCGGTCAGTAACATGCTAATGTGGGGCCCCGATACTAATGTACTGCTATATTCTGTAACATCTATTTGAAACACATATAAATAGATCACCTGCACTCAGGCAACATTCATGCCCTTTCTGATGTATTATTCAACCATTCATGAGACCTTTTATGATGCATCCGGCTAAGCAAAGTAACTAAAAAGAAAAACTGATGATACTTATTTAATCAACACAGACAAGAAAATCGAGATAACCTCGAGTTACTGACAAACACTCGTCAAAGGACGGAATTATTGATTGATTTCATTATAACTGTGGGTTCATTGAATTGTATTAGGTACTAAGTTACGATTTCCATAAAAAAACTTTCTGATATTTAAGTTATAAAAGTTAAAATGAGATATAAAAGGAACAAAAAGTAATAAAAGCAAATTAGAGCAAATGTTTAAATGTGTTTAATAACTACAACTAATCAACCCCATATAACGTATGTGACCCATGTTTCGGCACAGAATAAGGGAACCCAAAAACAAAAACCGTTCGGGCGAGCTCGGGCTCTGCGGGCCGCAGCTGCAATTACCTAATGATGCGCAGCGGTTACCCAATTACAGCGACTACCGCTGCATTTACGTTTTTAGTTCCGCTGATTCAGCCGCTTTGCTCGATAATTTACTGAGCAGGAGTGCTGAAAATTCGCGGATTGGCACGACAAATAAAAATGTGGCGTGAGGCATTATGAGATATGCTCGTAGGTATGTGTACTGGTACATAATATGTTAAGCATTGAACTTTGTTGGATAGGGAAGCTGATAATTATATTGATGCCTGAAAGTCCACAGTATTGATGGCTCTTTGAGTTTCCATAACTTACTATAATATGCAGCGACACGTAGAGGGTAGTGCGAGCTTTTTATCATCGCAAATTAGGTTCCGTCGGTGTAGCCTTCGCAAACAAAGTGAGAGAGATGTTAATTTAATGTACGTCGGTGTCACTCGAAGCGGACCCGCAGCTCCGACTTTCAAAGGACTAGGGCAGCCACGGATTCTCTATTATGTAAATTTTCGCGTAATTTTCTCGGTGGGAGTGCGCCGGCCAGACTTTGTAACACGAGTGGCCTCTCATTAATACTTACCTGAGCTCTACAATTTTTGAAGGACAACGTAGATTTACAAATGCTGATACAGTTTAAACGGTCACAAATTAAAAAGAAAGTCAACCTAAGCTGGTACAATTACCCCAAAACCCTTGTGAACAGCGAGTCGTTAATTGTAGTCTGAAAGAAATGTCTCTTCAAACAAGTTTGAAGTAAACTCGTGTTGAATAATAATACAGAAATAATAACGTTACTTAAATGATAGGCGTCTGAATGTTTCCGAGAGCTTCCATTTGTAATGTAGGGCACATAATACGAAAACCTAACGGGTACTAATCCGTAGATGAGCCGTCGGTTTCGTAGGACCATCTGCGGCCGCGACAACAACGACGCGGAGCGAAACAAAAACGAAATGAGAAAGGTTTGGAAAGTCGTATTGTGGCAAGTTGCGATGAAGCAGGAGCTTGCAGCCCACATGTATTGTGTGCGCACCCGGCCCGCTCACCCGCCAGGCTACGAGCAGCCATCGCGAGTAAGTACCTACAACTTCACCTGACCTCGCCATTTTCAAATCTTCTTCACATGACACTCAAACTAATTTTACAACGAATGACTACGATAAACGTTACTTTTCCTTACATTTTCTATAGTAAAGTTCTGTTTTAATTTAACTTTCACGTAAAACAACTATTTTAGCAAGAATTCAAATTAAATCTTACGTGTTTTTTAGTTGTGTAAACGTGTTAAATTTAAAAATTAATTAGCCTGTAAAGTATCTCTACGAACGAGATAAACCTACTTACGTGTCAGTTTATGTTCTGAATGGGGTATTAAACAGTCTTTAATTTTAGTAACTCGTATTTTATGTAAGCGAATAAACGTTTTACGAGGAGCACTAGACGTGAGTTGCTTAAATATCAATACGGTCCGTTCATCAACTATTTCTTGCGAAAACTGCGATTCTCGTCTCCCACGAACACGAATTGCTTGATAATATACAAATCAAAATAGTTTATGAGCACTATCAGCACCAAACAATACATAATCATACCTAATATATAATATGATCACTCAGTTTACGGGTTCGTGTGTTTCTAGATTAATTTTCCGATCGTTTATCAACGTTTGATCAGTTCATTTCGAACAAAATTGAATTTGATAATAATAGGCTTTTATTTTTTTCCAAAGTTTTCAATGTAATAGCAGAATGAATACTAGGATTTTTTATACAACGAAACATGTTGAAAAGTTTCACTTTTTGCCCCATTCGGCCAGTTATAAAAATGTTGAAGAGTTTTCTCGCCTTTCGTCCTGTATCTATGTAGCACCTTCGTGACCAGTAAACATCTCTGGTATGGGTGATAATACTTTGATAATCTACCTCGGGAGGCACATTAACATGATGCGGCGGCTGCGAGTAGCGATCTGTGAACGAGCCGGCGCGCCGTGACCGGACTGAATACAATTACGGGAATAGTGTAATTAAATTGCAAAGTTAGAGCTTCATAGCTGCATATTAAGAGGTATAAAAAGCATCGCGCTATGAAGTTTTAATGATATTACTTTTGCATACATGGTTTGAGTGTTTATTTAAATTCTAAATCCAAATTTTAAAAGCCCGTCGCCTATAATTATCAAAAGTTGTTCTCAACTTCAAATTATTACGAACGCAAAGTTTTAAAAGCCGTTTATCATTGTCAATCATGCACCTGTCTATCTCTCAGATGTAACGTTCGTTCTCATAAATTATTGGAGGAGTCTCTGGAGAGCTTTTACATTTATTAGATCATCAAACAATTTATCCTTGACAACTGTGCAGAAGTTGTGGACGCGGAAAGCTGCCTACTGCCATAAATAACACACAATAGCGAGTAGTCAAAGAGCCGAAGTTTGTTTTACACATGTGAATGTAATATCGGTTTAGTTGGAACATCAACAAATAGGATAAACAAAGCCCAAGTAAGTACCTAGCTATCGTTGGTTGTTTTATATATGTGCGAAAGACGGTAACGTGAAATAGGGATATTGAATTCTAAGCGCGTCTCCGACGAGCGAGCGTACGTGCCGCGCGACCAACTGTTCCACAGCCTCGACAAAAAGTCCAAATAGATGTGTCCCGCAAAGAGGATAAGAAAGGGTCATTGTGCCCGATGCACTAGCCACTAGCCAGCCCCTGCAAATCTCAAAACATCTCTAAAGGACATAACGAGAAAAGTTGTGTGCGTTCGCACCGTCGCACGTCGTTGTCGTCGTCGCCCGGTCCGACTCTCAGATTCTATTATTATTTATTGCTCAATAACATCCAACAATTTTTATTGCCTGTAAACATCTGTCTCTCAGCAGGAATATCCTTTGCTACCGTTTCTTTGCATTTTATTATGAAGTGGTTGAAGTTGGAGCAATAAATCTGATTGTTAGCACAACTAAGTTATATTCGTAGTAGGAGGAGTAAGAAAAATGTTAAAGATGTGTTTTTTCTTAGAGTTCAGTTACATTTTGGTGTATGAAAGAAAGTATTTATAGGGATGTAATATGTGGTATTTCCATCACATAATCTTTGTAATACATTTCAGAAGAGGCTAAACCTCCCTACCATACCTGGGATACCTGTAGAGAGAAAGGCAAATAGTAGAGTAGGGAAAGCTAGAGGGTTCTCGGGCTGCGCTGTTTGCTTGCACGCGGTTGGCGGCCTCGCCCGGCAGCCTCATTCTGTAGGTACTACACTATCCTGCCAACAAATGTATGGCATATTGCTACATTGCCACAAATTAGTTTATAAAACACATTATTGTACCTATTAGATGATTTTATTTGAAGTGAATTTGAATTCGTTGCAATATTGACGGAAGTTGGGAATACTAATAGGTACCTATGAATAGTAGGTACTCGTAGTTGAAAAAAAATTTTGTCTAAAAATCACATTAAGTATATCTAAAAATCTAAATGCTATCGGCCATAGAGTCCCCTGATCCTGACCCAGTAGTTTTTGTTTTGAAACCGGAAAGAGCAAGAATCTAATAAGTAAATAAAAAAAAATCGAATTCAAAATATTTTATTTCTCAAAACCTACATGGACACTTATGAAACGTCAGAAGCTAGGTGCACGGTTCCAATTGGTCGTTTCCTATGGAGAAGAGCCGGCAAGAAACTCCACGGTTACTTACTCTTTTAAAAATAATTGACTTTTACAATATTTTCAAATAACAGTCTTAATCGGTATCTATGGGTGTTATTAATAGGGCAATTAGTTTATAAAATCAAGCCTTTCACACTAAAGCACTTAAAGAGGTACTTAACAAAATAGAAAATGATCAACAAATCTACAGTCTATTAGGCCTACAACGTAATAATGAACACAAATTTCCCCCTAATAAATAAAGGGTAACAATTATTTTCAGATAATCTCGCAAGGAATATTTAATAGGATAGTCACGTTACAACAGTTAACATGCGTATCCTACTACCTCTACATTGTAAGCATATATTATAAAACAGCTCTTAAGCTAATCAAATCATCCATTAGATACTCTGGCTTGCTAACGAAGCGGTGCCGGGTGATTAAGATAGTTTGAACGTATAAAATATAGTTTTTATCAGTTGTTAATATTCTATCGACGTTGTACAGTTCAGTGATTGTACGTTATGAAACAGTGCCGGTTACTTGCTATATAATACTAGCTGAATTCATAAATTGAAAAGCAATTTTATAGTTTTCTATTTATAAATTGAAGTGAATTTTCTAAATTCCTTAGGGCTAGGCAGGAACAAAAGCGGAGGCCATCAATTCCACTTATCTATACAATTATTCAACTACCATCATAATGTGGGTTTCCTTCGAACCTTTGTCTGTAATCGAAACACTAAGCCGAAGTGATTTAAGATTATGGTATGGGATAATGGCGTTCATTTTCGTTTCTACGTGGCACAGGTGCGATACCAAATTTTTCTTAAAATCGTGAAATTTATGTTCGCTGTAATTTCGTTTAGCGAAATTAAGTACTCTTATTTAAGTAGGTAAGGCTCTGTTGACTCAGCTACTGTTTTCATCTAGAAGTGAGCACTGTTTTTAGTTGAAGTGTTTATTCACCCCAAGAAATGCCAGGGGTGTTTTAGGGATAATGATAAAGCCACACACAAAAGTTTCTCGTTTACATAGAGGTAATTTCCTGTTGTGTACATCTCAAAATTATTCCATACATACGCAGGAGGTATATTCGTGTTGCCGAGCTCTCAAGAAGCCCCCTGACCCAGTAAAGCAAAACTTTGCGCATTATTGTGGGTATATTCAACAACAGAAGTGAGCTCTGTAAAATTTCACGCTTTCACATATAATAAAGTTTACAGGAAATATTTCACGTGACGTTTCTATATTTATGCTGTAAGTGAATATGCGTTTATGTTGTCGAAGTAAAGTGGGTAGTTGAATTTATTTTAGTTTTGTTGCAGACTGTACTCATCTGTGGAGAAACCAACAAACATAAGGCTGTCACCCGGCCCGTACCGTTATTAAGTGCGGGGTCTCACTATCCTGTATCCCAATGAAATCATCAGAAGGAAAATTTGCATCCTTATGGCCCTACTTACTCTGGTTATAAGTCAAAACTGTTGTTCAAACTAACATTAATAGGAGAGTAAATATTCATAGCAAGTTGATACTATGTTTGCTTATAATATCTATCAAGGACGCTCTCAATAACATTGAAACTTTAGAATATCATTGTTAAACTTATGTCAATAGATTTGATAATATAATTAAGAAGAATTTGAATTGCCTGAAAGCTTACATCGGATTGAGTAGGTAGGTAAACATATAATATAAAATTATTTCTATGTATGTACACCATAACAAGTTATAGGCAAATAACTATTCCTATTAAACTTACTTACACGAAAAACTATAGTTTGAAGTACGGGCTAAGTAAAAACGTATATAGGTATTTGAGAGATAATATGAAAGATAAAATAGAGGAAACGGACCACCTGCCCACACATTTCTCATCGGGATTCCTATATCCACAGATTCGATAAGCCGTGAATGACAAGTGAGTGATCATCGAGGCAGTCCCGCGGGCACAGATTATCGTCATCGCTCGTCCGGCACCGGACGTCGGACGCCGGACGTCATCCGTGAGGGTTCGGCACGCATCATTGCCGTATCGTTGCACCGTCAGTGAACGCTCATGTTATAGCAAGTCTCTTTTGTAATGAATAACGTTTTTTGTGACAGATAATTAAAATATGTATGATGTTGGTACAATTTTCGTACGTCTGCGTATTTTGTTTAATTAGGTTATTCTTTGTGTGGTTTGTGACGTTATCATTTGGCTGAGGAGAATAAAATTATAAAAGTTTCCAAAACACGAAAATTCTAGTCATACTGCCAAGATTGAGTTAACAACTTTTGCCATCTATGAATACGATGAATAAATGCCTCGTTATAATATTTAAATTATTATGCGAACTTTTTAATGTTTTATCAAATAAATGCATACATACCTAATTTGTCGATTGAATAAACGGTGTATTTTGCAACAAGAACTCTAGGACGCAACAAATTAATTTCGTGGCCCACTGCATATAGGTACATCCATACCTTTTAAACTGATTGTTATTCATTTGCAAGTTGAAAAAATAAATCCAATTATATTGGAGTGTTGTGCCAAAAATAAAACGAGACATCCTTTTATACAGACTCTTTTTTGTTTTATACAAAGTGATGTTTTAAAGCTCGCGAGGACATCGTCAGCGGGGGTCTAGGAACTATGGTCCCCGCGGGAATTTTAGGCTTTTACTAAATATTACACAAAAACTTTGTAGAGAAGTTTGCACGTTTCAAGTTGGGAGTCTTTGGACGGCCTCCCTATAAACTAAAGCTGCATGCGCCCTTGGCCACTACGATCTTAATTTGGAAACTTTAGAAGCTCCTGCTATGAGACCTTATACTATTAGTGATAGGCATCTTCCTAAACTAGTTTCATATAATTATTAACAACTAGCTGACCCGACAGACGTTGTCCTGTCTTGGCTATGAATATTCTAATGTAAACGCGTGAAGTTAAAATGTTCTTTCTGAAATTTTCCAATTTTCTGCGAAATTTTCTTAATTTTTTTTTTCATAAGAATCTTCTCCTGACAATCATAACCACAACAAAAAAAGAATTAACTAAATTGTTCCATCCGTTCACGCGTGATGCGATGACCAAGGGAAATAGGGATTCATTTTTATATATTAGGTCTTTACCTATGAAATTGCCGTTCTGCAGTACTGGCCATTTCAAATCAAAATAATTTTTGTTTGGCTAAGAATTCTAATTTCAAATTAATTTTATTTTAAAAACATGGATTTTTTTTTTCCAAAAGCAGTCATTTGTTTATTGATTAGTGTTACATTTTCATCGCATTTCAATCTTTTTCGTCATCATGGATACGTTAAAAATTCGAGTAATTATGGAATATGAGTACCGTCGTGGCAGCAACGCGGCACAAGCGGCACGCAACATCAACGACGTTTACGGAGCTAACACTACAAACCAACGCACCACTTGTTATTGGTTTGCTCGCTTCCGTTCTGGAAATTTCGACCTGAAAAATGAACCTCGCGGTCGTCCGAAGACTTTGGTCGACAATGACAAATTAAAGGCGATTGTGGAAGCTGATGATACACAATCTACGGCTGAATTAGCAGCAGGTTTCGACGTTAGCGTCAAAACAATATTGGTCCATTTGCGTCAAATTGGCAAGGTAAAAAAGCTTGACAAATGGGTGCCCCACGAACTCAATGATCGCCAGCGCGAAGTACGCGTCGAGACGTGCCTTGCACTGCTCAACAGACACACAAATGAAGGAATTTTGAACCGTATTGTTACCTGCGATGAAAAATGGATTCTGTTTGATAACCGCAAGCGCTCAGCAAGTTGGTTGGATCCTAGTTCAGCACCTAAACAATGCCCTAAACGAAAACTTACCCCTAGAAAAGTGATGGTCACTGTTTGGTGGTCTAGCGCCGGTGTGATTCATCACAGCTTCTTACCAAACGGGGTGAGCATTACTTCAGATGTGTACTGTGAAGAACTGAACACAATGATGGAGAAGCTGGCACATCTCCAACCAGCATTGGTCAATCGCTCGTCTCCGCTGCTCCTGCACGACAACGCGCGACCTCATACTGCACAGCAGACGGTCTGCAAGTTGCAAGAACTGGGGTTGGAAGCTCTCCGTCATCCGCCCTACTCACCAGACCTTGCGCCTACAGACTACTACTTTTTCCAGAATTTGGATAACTTCTTGGCGGGAAAAAAATTCAATACCCGTGAGGCAGTACAAAATGCGTTTGAAGAATTTGTTGCCTCCCGTCCAGCTGTTTTCTTTAAGAAGGGCATCAATAAACTGCCACTGCGTTGGCAAAGATGCATTGATTGCATGGGTGATTACTTCGATTAATACAAATAAAAAATGCATGAAAAAAATTCGTTTAAATTTTTTCATACAAAACGGCAATTTCATAGGTAAAGACCTATTATATACCTACATATAGATAATGGGAATCATACCTACTATTCAGATTGCCCTCAAGATAAAATTTCTGAAATGTTGGCATTTCTCTTTTGAATATATGTAAATTGCCGCAAACATTGTCAACCGAACCAAATTATATTCAAAGTAACTATACAGGGTCTAATTAAATTAGCTAGTGAAACTCCGCAGAGGTGATGAGCATCGATATTATCTAAACAAGACAAAACAAAAATTGATGATTTTTTTAGGTCAATGACCGCTGGTAGTGTTGTTACTTGAAATGTGATTGATAAAATCTATATTATGTGTTGACATATCGATACCCATCACACAAAAAAAAAAACTGATATTAAAACTGATATTTTAAGTGACTAAACTATAGGCTGTCGATGATCCTAAAAAAAAACATCATCAAATAATAATAATTTATTTTTGTTTTATCATGTACCTATAGATAGCAATACCCATCACTTCTATAGAGATTCGCTAGCTAATTTATTTTGACCCTGTACAGACAGTCAATACCTTACGTTATTATTCCAAACATGTCTATTTTAGCAAAATTTGTTAATATTTAAAGTTTCACGCTCTAACGTGTTTACACGCTCTAATGTGATATGATAATTATCACAAAGACAAAAGGTTTCGACGAAGAGTGACGTAAACACTTGGTGTAACAACAAACTCTTGAATACCGTGTCAAAACGGCCAGGTTGTACGAGATTTAAACTATACGTACCAAGTAAATGTATTGAACATGATACGTACGTTGGTTACATTTCCATAGGTGCATGTAAGTGTTGTCACCGGGCACTATCGGGTCGGCACTGAATTGCATGTGCAATATGTTCCTTTGGCTAGCTATCTCTGCTGCAGCTCACTGTACCTTATCGCTTCCTCATTGATGCGTGGCCAGACGGCCGATGAAACATGAATGATCATTGTCAACAGATGAACTCAATCACTATGTGTCGCTCCGACGATCTCACATCCCAGCTAGGACTATTTATGACTATTGAGCTGGATTTAAATGTATAATGCTTACTCCTGCGTAAAAGTCAAATGAGTGAGATTGATAGCCCTGTAGTGATGGATCGCCAACGCAATAGTTTTAGGATCACAATGCAGTGTTAGCGCACCAGTTGAACTATTTATTCGTTGTTCTGCAGCAATTTCCGTAAGCCTTAATTGTGCAATTTGGAGCTTTACTCCATTGGAATAAAAGCATGAGCGACTCTGAATGCCACCCACATTCTGAAGACGCGAACTCAGAATGGTTGTGAAGTAATGTGAAGGGATGCGAATAAAATATTAAAATATATGAGTACGATATTTTGTATCGTGTAATTGAGACGCTGACGTGGGCGGCGTGCGAGAATTATTTGTTTTTTGAGAGAAATGTTACCTCTAGTTAGTAAACAGAATATTTACAAATGGAGCATATACACTATAAAATACGTATCTAAGTAAAGAACAAGATCAATATAAAAAGATTTTCTTAGTTATGAATTGTGACATCACTCTACTTAAAGTTAATTAAAATCCACCAAAGTTTGTGCTAATCTCTGTTCTTCCTAAATAAAGCACCCTAGTTTGGCTTTCGTGGAAAGTTCTAAAGACCAGTTTTGGACTTTGCCTACATCTGAAATTCATGAAGTTATCTATTTAGTGAAAATATAATAAAAGATGGAAGTAATGACATAAAACATATTGTAGCGTAATTTTTACTGTTCTCGAAATTGGCGTGGTGTGTAGTCGAGTTCATGCGTTTATGTGGCCATGAATAATACGGCTTAATACATAAAGAGGTGTAATATAAAGCGTATTATATGATGGCACTTTGGGTGCAGTAGTCAGAAGCTGTAAAGTATATATACATATATCTCTATATTAGTGCTCCGTATATGAAAGAGACAAAGAAAATAACTTTCAGAGCTGTAACAAAATACGTAACAAATAAATTATTAATTAACTAGTGACCCGGCCCAGTTTCGCACGGTCTTTACGACTTGACAAAACATGAAGGTTTCTATATTATATATAAGTTAAATATTAATGTATTAATATACATATAAACCTTCCGAAATAAATTCTCTAAATGTTAGTGAAAACCGCATCAAAATCCGTTGCGTAGTTAAGAAGAACAACGCGGCCACACAGACAGACACGATAATATTTTATAATAAGTATTGATTTACATTGATAAACATGGACGTTACACGTCATTTTGTTATAATTATGTTTGATTCTGCCATTTGTTTTGATATAAAATTTATTCTTACACAAGCTAAAAGTTAAAACACCCCCGACACAAATTTACTTTCATTTTTTTGCTACTCCATCATCAGACCCTGATTACCTTCTATCTATAACCTATCCTTGAGACCATCATTTCAATGAGCCCAAACACTATACCTCTGCTGTAAGTTGGGTATCCTGCAAATTCCAGGTAATGCTGCAGCACCAGTTCAAGGTTACTATGTTATCCTAATATCATGAAAGCTGAATACCTTTCGACTCGATCAGACCTGTGGAAGATTTTCGCATCCATTCATCAACTAAAAAAGAGCTGATGATCATCAAACCACTGAATAGATTTTCTTGAATCATTAATCACTCTCAATCACGTCACCTTTCAAACAAAACAAAATAAATCTAAATCGGTTCAGTCATTTGAGAGCTACGATGCCACAGGCAGATACACAGATACACGTTAAACTTATACATCCCTCTGTTTCCGTCGGGAGTTAAAAATAACCTACATTTTTTTTTGATAACTAGAATTCTTTGAGCATTAGCACATTAACAAATGGCGATTTTTCTTTACCGTAATATTTTGTCCATTTATAGTCGGGTTTAACTTTACCTGCTTACAATAAATTAGGTACCTATGTGTACTCGTTTATTTTGAACGATAAACATCAATATAGCTTTATCGTGTACAATTTCAATCATTTATTTCCTGGAACAATACACAGCAATAGATTTAAAATGTGACGTGTTTATATATTTTTTGTATGTTAAAAATTAGGTAGGTATTTATCTAATTTAGAAGTATCAAGTATGCCTACTTGAGTTTTAATTAATTCCCTGTTAGGTATTGTTGATCATTTACAAACATCTGAGAATGAGACTGGTTGAGGATCGAACTTGCTCTGGCGTGCAGTAACAGTGGTCAGCAGTCTGTAGACTTTTTTTGTTTTTAATCTTTATTTATTTACGGGATTTTTTCTATAAAGAATATGTCACCCCGATGATTACATACAGTTAAAGAACATGTATATACCTTATATAATAAACTAGCCTACCCGTAACCTTATTACCATAATAATAATAGAATAAAGTGTTCTAGCCTCATCGGACAATGGTGAAGCCAGAACGCTAGAAACCAACATTAAAACTAAAAAAACTTTTTTACAAAAAAATACAACCGACTTCCAAAAACAACACTACAAAGTGAAAAATAACTTTAATTTCGGAAGTCGGTGTCTAGTTAAATATATTTTCGTTTTTTGCCACCGACTTCCGAAATTAAAGTTATTTTTCACTTTTTAGTGTTGTTTTTGGAAGTCGGTTGTATTTTTTTGTAAAAAAGTTTTTATTTTTCACTTTTTAGGTGTGTATCTACCCCACACAAATTCTAATACCACTACCTGCAAAACAAACTAGAACATCATCCATATAAAAGTGGGGAAAAAATACGTATTATTGAAGCTAACTCAAAAACTACCCAAGCAAAGTTAATCAAATTTTATATGGGACCAACTGTGATGTATACCCTCTCGAATAAAACAAAAAAAAAATCCAAATCGGTCAAGCCATCTTCGAGTAATCGGGGAACATACATAAAAAAAAAAAAAAAAAAAAAAAAAAAAAAAAGGTTCCGACGAATTGAGAACCTCCTCCGTTTTGAAGTCGGTTAATAATGGATGAGAATGTAAGAATGAATGAGTGGATGTCGATGGCCGTGTACTGCATTGGATCGATCTGAACGTTCCATCGATCGATGCCTTTGGATTGAAATCAAGTTGCAACTTTATACCTTTCATAATCAGCCTATAACGTTTCTCTTTCCACTGCTAGGACACAGGCCTCCTCTCTGCGAGAAAGAAAGAGTTGGTCATAATCCACCACGCAGCTCCAGTGTGGGTTGGTAGATGACACGTGTCTTGGATTTTTTAGTCCTATAATTATGACATTCTACTTTATGCTTATCTTGGCTTGACAAAATTAGGTCAGTACCAACTACCATCTAACTTACCTCTGTTTTGACTAATAACAATATAACTGCATCTGTACTAATTGGAGGCACAGTTGGCTACAACGTGTCACGATAGTGGCGACGTGGTATCATGTATGAACGTCTACGTAGTTAAACTAATTAAATCAGATGCCTCAGCTACCTCCAATTCTAAGCATACGCCTGGTAGGAGGAGGAGAATAGATTTTATAGGAGAAAAGATGCTTGAAGATTGGAGAAAGTGCTTTTGGCATTATTAGGAGGGAGAAATATGTATAATTTTTACATACCTACGTACGTAGCCGGTAGATATAAATATGAGATTTTCATGAATATATTTGTATTGCTTTTGTACAAGAGAAATACGAACATTCATTTGTGTAGTGTTATTTCCCTGTAGGCACTGTAAGTTTGATTTACGTGATATTGTATGATATTATAAAAAAAAATTTACAAAAAAATATAATATGACTTCCAAAAACAACACTACAAAGTGAAAAATAACTTTAATTTCGGAAGTCGGTGTCTGGTTAAATCTATTTTCGTTTTTTGCCACCGACTTCCGAAATTAAAGTTATTTTTCACTTTGTAGTGTTGTTTTTGGAAGCCGGTTGTATTTTTTTGTAAAAAAGTTTTTATTTTTCACTTTTTAATTGTGGTATCTACCCCACAAAAATTCTAATACCACTACCTGCAAAACAAACTAGAACATCATCCTTATAAAAGTGGGGAAAAAATACGTATTATTGAAGCTAACTCAAAAACTACCCAAGCAAATTTAATCAATTTTATATGGGACCAACTTTGGTGTATACCCTTTCGAATAAAACATTTTTTTTTCAAATCGGACGACTCTGTAAAAAGTTAGGCGTGGTCATACATAAAAAAAAACAATATACGTGTCGAATTGAGAACCTCCTCCTTTTTTTCGTCGGTTAAAAATTGTGAATCAAGGAATGGCAATATGGCGCTTTTAATTTTAACGTTTTAAGATTTAATCGATTGAAAGAAATAAGATGACTCGTCTCAAAATATTAGTCCATTCGGAATACATATCTCCCGAAATGTGACTAATCACAGTTATATTATCGCTACATTATTCTCGTATTTCGTAGTCGTTCCAACAAACATTTTTCTTAAAGAAATCTCTCTAAAGATAATATAATTAATTATTATTCTTGTTACTATTGGCGGACAGGGCACATTTTTTCATTCTCCTATACATAGTATACAATGCTACTCGAAATAGTTTTTTTTTTTAATTTGTGGCAAGACTGGAAACCACTATTTGTTTCAAATTATTTCACAATATCGACTGACTACTTATTTCTGTTACTCGGAACTAAAGTTTACTCACATTTCCTTTTAATTAAAATGAGAATGTTTACATTATTTAACAAGGTAGGCAAACTTTCTGGAACATCGTAATCATTTGTCGATGAACTTCTCTGTTATAATGAGGTACTCACTTACGAGTAGGTATTTACGTTAACTTACTTTCTGTGAGTTACTTTAATATTCATTTTGAGTGATTAAACGTAAGTTTAGTACTCGGCAGTGACGCCTTTGTTAAAGAAGATACATAAATGTGAAAGAGAATAGGAGAAAACAATCAAGAATGTGAGTTTAGATAGTAAATCAATCTGCCTAGCCTTTTCCCAACTATGTTGGGGTCGGCTTCCAGTCTAACCGGATGCAGCTAAATACCATTATTTTACATGGAGCGACTGCCTATCTGACCTCCACAACCAATTAACTGGTTAATACGATACCCCTTGGTAAGACTGATTGTCAGACTTTCGGGCTTCTGACGACCCGTAACGACTGTCAAAGATCCACGAATGACAGCCGGGACCAACGGCTTAACCTGCTTTCCGAGGCACGGAGGAGTCTCGGTATGTAAAGATGGTCACCCATCCACGGACCAACCCCGGCAAGCGTAGCTTAACCTGATGGATCGACCCGTGCGGCTGTTAATCGGCGATCAACAGTTTGGTTTCACCAAAGGACGTTGTACGACCGACGCCGGTGTAACCTTATTAAAACACATTTTTAACGCGTGGGAAGAGGCCCAAGACGCCATAGGAATTTTTTGTGACCTCTCCAAGGCATTTGATTGCGTCGATCACGAAACCCTACTCTTGAAACTTGAGCATTACGGACTTGGAAAACTTGCGCTCAGTTTAGTAAAATCTTATTTAAATGATAGACAACAGCAAGTTCAAATAAATGGTATCACTTCACTTGGTTTAAATGTAAAAATGGGTGTTCCACAAGGCTCAATATTGGGTCCTTTCCTCTTTTTAGTGTATATTAATGATTTACTCCATTTATTAAAAAATCAACCACAAATGGTGTTATTTGCTGACGATACTTCCTTGATTTTTAAGGTAGGTAGACGTGATACAAATTTTGACGAAGTTAATAACGCCCTACTGCAGGTCCAAAATTGGTTCACTGCTAATAATTTAGTATTAAATGGGAAAAAAACTAAGTGCATTAGATTTTCTTTACCAAATGTAAAAAGTAGTGATTGTGAGATAGTATTGAATCAAGAGAAACTAGAATTCGTCGATAAAACCGTTTTCTTGGGGATCACGCTCGACTCTAGGCTACAATGGGGTCCTCATTTAACATCACTTGCAGGACGGCTAAGTTCAGCAGCATATGCTGTCAGAAAAATCCGTCAATTTACTGATGTAGATACTGCGCGGCTAGTCTATTTTAGTTACTTTCATAGTATCATGTCTTACGGTATTTTACTTTGGGGACGGGCTGCAGACATCGAGTCAATTTTTATTCTGCAGAAAAGAGCCATTAGAGCCATATATAATCTCCGCAAGCGCGATTCTCTAAGGGAACTGTTTAAGGAAATTAACATCATGACGGTACCTTGTCAATATATCTACGAAAATATCATGTACGTAAGGAAAAATTTACATCTTTTTAGTAAAAGAGGTGAAAGGCATAATTATAGTACTAGAAAAAGGGACCTATTAGCTCAACCAGGTTTCAGACTAGCTAAAGTAGACACGTCGTTCATGGGATACTGTTTAAAATGTTACAATAAAATACCTCCACACATACTTCAACTCAATGAGACTAAATTCAAAACTTGTATAAAACGCACACTATGCAGGCAGGCATATTATAAGTTTGGGGATTACATAACCGATAAAAATGCTTGGCTCAATGCTGGTCCTGCTCCACAACCACAACTAATTAATTAACATTTGAAGATACTGTTGGAGATGCTGAAGATTGTAAGACTATCATTGCATTGTATAGACTCAATCTCCTTTGTATTATATAATTGCATAGCACATGTGTGAGTACTATGTACATACTCTAAAGCTACCATTTACTGGGTACGTCTTTGTTTGACTTGAATGTGCCCTGGCGACTGAGAGTATGTGACGCTCACACTAATGTCTCGCTGATGGTGGCGCGTGTTGGATCATTTAGCCAATCCATGCGTCAGGTTCGTGAATAAGCGCTGTCAGTGAAGGCTGGGCATACCTTAGCGGTCAGGGCTTATTTTAATTTAATTTAAATATTTGAATTGTTTTTTTTTAAGGACGCTGTTAACGTTCTGCATCGTTCTCACATATGAAATTTCAACATGAATGATGTAACCATTATTTTGTAACCATATCTTGATTTAAAAGAGTGTCCGTGGAGTTTCTTGCCCGTTCTTCTCCATAGGTACCTACTATGCTTTGGAATGGGCGCCTAGCTTCATCTTTCTGACTGACCGACCCCTTGACAATTCAAAAGTGCCTGTAATTGGTTTAATTGAAATAAATGCTTTGAGTTTGAGTTTGAGTTATTACTTAGCCACGAGCTCCTCGGGTTGTGAGTTTACATAGTAATGTAGAATATATTTTCTGAAAAATCAATACAGTGAGTCTTTATTATATAGACAGAAAAAATCTTATTTAAAATAATCTAAAAAAAATTCAAATTGTTCTCTACTTGCTGAAATATTGTATGTAGCAGTGTGCAAGGCCTTTCTGTAACAGTTGATAGGAATTGTTGTGATTGAGTTATAAACGTGGTATTTTTACTTTTAGAAAGCTAATACGATATAAAATAATTTAAAGTAATAAAAAAAGGTAGGTAAAAATACCTGATTTTTGTTAAAAAAAAACACCTTAATTCTCAATTGAGGGCGGTTTTTTTCATTATTTTTTATAGACGCTCTATTATGTCCAATCATTACTTACTTTATTTAATCGTGATACATAGTTTAGCTTAAAAGTTATACCGTTTTGTTTACACTGGGGTCACAAAAGCGAACATGAATTTAAAAAATGCTATAAAAAGTTAATTTTTTTTAGATATTTTAAAATATTTTTTCCGTCGATAGCATACATAGGCGATAGATAGTTTCCTCATTTTTATTATATATGCACCTATAACTCATACTTTGTACCATGAATTAATGTCTTGCATAAACACTTTGTAAATGTCTTGGTCGATCAAGAAACTCATCCCATTTTGTTTTTTCTGTCATTCATAATATCTTTTTTCCATTTCGCTCTATCATGAACATCTTCAGTCTCATAGTTAACAGCTCAAAGTATCAATCGAGACTAATATTTTACCTGCGTCTCTACACGTCTCGGCTGGGACTAAGGAATTACACCGACAAACGTGTAGAGGCATTGTGGGGTTGTGTTGTGTGGTGTTGTGGTGGCCAAATGTGTTGGTACGCGACAGCCCGGCGGAAATGTGTTATGATGGTTGGTACTTTGTGCATATATAGTTAGGTATGACATTTTTGTCAGATTCAATCTGCCTAGCCTTTTCCCAACTATGTTGGGGTCGGCTTCCAGTCTAACCGGATGCAGCTGAATACCATTATTTTACATGGAGCGACTGCCTATCTGACCTCCACAACCCATTAACTAGGTAATACGGTAATACGATACCCCTTGGTAAGACTGATTGTCAGACTTTCGGGCTTCAGACAACCCGTAACGACTGTCAAAGATCCACGAATGACCGCCGGGACCAACGGCTTAACGTGCTTTCTGAGGCACGGAGGTGTCTCGGTATGTAAAGATGGTCATCCATCCACGGACTAACCCCGGCAAGCGTAGCTTAACCTGATGGATCGACCCGTGCGGCTGTTATTACTTAGCCACGAGCTCCTCATTTTTGTCAGATTACCTTATGTAAATGGTACCTATAGATGTTTCGGGCAGTCTGAGAAGTAAGTCGTCGAAAGGAAAATAAATACCTACCAGTAAAGAAATACTTATACCTACTTCTGTAAGTATTAGGAAAAAAACCGGCCAAGTGCGTGTCAGACCACGCACAATAAAGAGTTCCGTACTTAGTTGATAAAAATGTATCCCAAAAACAAATTAAACATTGTTGTTGAAAAACATGTTCTTTCACACGGTCAATTCTCCAACTACAAATTCAAGTTTGTAATCGCAAAAACAATTTTTTTATGTGATAAAACTACAAATTAACGATTTTCGGAATTTTTCCTTTACTTGTGCTGTGAGACCTTGCTTCTTGCTAAATTTCATGATTCTAGGTCAACGGTAAGTATCCTATAGGTTTTGATTTACTTACGAGTATCAGAATATGGCCGTATTTTTTATTGCGTTGACTTAGAAGCTGAATAATTTTAGAGCTCCAATTAAAGGACCTTATACTTACGTATTTGATATTAATTTCAACTTGATGCCTACACGTGTTCCTGAGAAAAGGGTCTTGACAGATTGACAGATAGACGGACAAGGAAGTGATCCTATAAGGGTTCCGTTTTTTTCTTTTGGAGTAAGGAACCCTAAAAATGAATAGAGTAGGTATACTAGTTTCAGCTGTTACATAGTTTAATGGTTTGATTTTGTTAAGATATTTGTAATATTCTAATCACTAAATAAATAAAATTTTCTGTGAATATCAATAAACCAGATTTTTAAATCCGATTCAAATTAAGGTAAAGACGACTTTACTAATTTTGACAAAACTATATATTTACCAGCCATCGATTCGGCCGATCTGTTCCTAGTTCTGACGTAACGCGCCTATGTAAACTAATATAAAACAAGACGGAGGTATTGCACGGTTGAAAAGTCAACGCAATCTTGGCAAAGGGTCCCGTGTGACTCTCACCAAAGAAATTACCCGAGATTTGCATAAAGGAGACTCAAGGGATCGTCTTTGAAACTCGCCCTAAGTTTGTGGACATCCCAACATGCTTTCTATTAAGTTACGCTTTGCTTTGTTCTAAGTAGTGTACTTTGGCACTAAATAACGGTGGTACGTGTGAAGATAACAGGCTGTATCTATATCTAGCGCCTCCTTGCCGGGAGATATCCGCCCTTAGTCGCAAACCATAAGGAATACGAGGGAGACGTGAGACGTCTTCTAGTTAACAATTATACTGCGCGAGTGTTCACCCTCCCCTCCGCGCTTAATTAAGCTCGCGTTAGTTTGTTATCAATCAAGATTGACACTCCAGTAATTGTAATAAGTTACATTATGCTCTAATTAATGCTGTACCTATTCGTAAATGTCAATTAGCGTTTACGTACGGTATGGGCACGTTGTTATTTAACGGAAATATTTCAGTACAGTGCACATTTGGGCATGACGCAACAATTGAGTGTGTGGATAGTAATTTAAGATTATCTCTCGGGCTAATGGCGGCAGTTAGACTGACTATCTGGCACACGTTGGACAGCACATTTGTCCACGCGACAGGTACAATTACTGGGAACCGGTCTCATTCGTTCAAATATCTAACCGATTTACCTTTATCTGGTCCTCGCACACAATTATTGTTTTGTGTTGCGCCACTGTATGTTACATAACCATAACGTAGTCTAGTGAAACTTGTGAATTATTTTACAGATAGTCGACTATACTAATGAAATTCTTGATCATCAAAACTCTAAACAAAGACGTCCTAAAAGTTTTGCGAGTACATACGCACAAAGCTCGTAATTTCCCCGGAGATGTCTGAGGCCCCTAGTTAAATTAGCTTGGCTAAACATTCCTTAATGAGCTATATTTTTCAACTGTAGACGCTTCTTGAATGTTTTCGTCTTCATATTTTTTTCGTCTATGGACTTCATTTCGCGGGATGTTTATTTATTCAGTTATTAAAATTTAAATAATATAGGCTATTCACATTGTTACTTCTGAAAAGTAGCTATAGTGTGGTAAACAGAATTACCGAGTTACGTAGAATAAATCAACGACACAAAAGGGAAAAGCTTGCGGCATTGTACGGCTTTAGGTATTGGACATTTTTTTTGCTTTATTTCATACTAGCTTTTGCCAGCGGCTTCGCTCGCGTGTATGTCGGAAATTATTCCACCGTAACCGTTCATTTTTCCGAGATAAAAAATAGTCTATGTGTTATTCCAGACTATAATCTATCTCAGTGTCAAATTTCATTCAGATCCATTCAGCCGTTCTGGCGTAATTGAGTAACAAATATCCATCCATGCATCCAAACTTTCGCAATTATAATAGTAGTAAGTTTTTTTGTACATGAAAAGCATTTACTGAGTAAATCCTGAGTTCTGAAAGACAGATCATGTTCAGAACACGATTCACAAATCTGTGGTTTTAACATAACTTAACATAACGCCTGTATTCCCCGTAGGGTTGGGCAGAGCTGTACCAATAGTACCTACACCCACATATATTTCATCCGTTATGCAAACATCACCATGTAATAGGGGGCAAGCCTACTTACTGCCATCAATCGGGCACAAATCCAGACTCCGGGCTGCTACTGAGAAATTTCATATGAAAAAACCTAGTAATTCTTTTCCCAACCCTGGAATCGAACCCAGGACCTCATGGTCCGCAATAAAGCTAGCGACCACTAGACCAACGAGGCAGTTATCTCTGGTTATATTTTTACATAATGAAACATGACACATGACCATTGTGTGTGACAAGTTGACTTTATCAACAACCACCAATAATATCCTATTAGTTACCAGAGGTTTGATAGCGTATTAAATCGAATAAGGTTTCCGAATACCGAGAAGTATCATAAGCCGAACCTTTGACAATATCATCGACTTTCATTAAAGCATTAATAATTAACCTTGCAATATTAGCAGCAAATAATACTCGCGTATACAAACATGAGAGTGTAACGTGCAAATGGCGTATGTGGGGCATGTTAACCGCGGGGTGATGTGATGTGGGCACATTAACGTGCCCAGCGATCGAATACGCGGGGGCGTGTCACCGTTGGCAGCGACATGGATGCACGAACGTAATTTCTTCAAAGATGAGGGTCGCGATAACAAGAAACCTGACAGATGTCCAACATCACATCGAAGAAGCAGATTGACATGTGTCACGGACCAACTATTACTCACGTTGCTTTTAGCCGATTGTAAAGCCATTTTTGTAACTCTCTAATAGTACTTTTAATTTGATTTTATTTTGCTTCTATTATTGGTAAATGAATCGATATTTAATACCAATTTAGCACCCAACAGAACATTAATTCGGAATTAAAAATAAGCTTCATGTTGCTGAACTGAAGTAATTAATTTCGCAGCAATTTAGACTCGTAAGTCTTTAATAGCAATCAAATTTATGCATCAGTGTTACCAATTCAATGTAATCGTATTAAGCTCCTCTAATGTACCTAATACCTACGTGTATAATAAATAACATTTAGGTACTCCTACTTATAGGATAGCTTATAAAAGAACGTAAGATTTATTCTAAAAGCCGAATGCTCCAATAAGAACTTATCACACTGTCAAAGAAACTGCGGCTACATGAAATCTCACAAAGAAGTGGTGCTAGCAGTTTTCATATATCAACAAATATGATTTTCTTTATGTATTATCATAGAAATGTGTAATAAGATCACACATAAGTAAAAATATTCCAAATAATAAGAAAAATAACCTGGTGCTGAAGTTGTGTCACGCATCGCATCGGTACTAGAGAGGAATAAAGCGCGTCTATATTTCTTTGTGAACACTTTTCCTCCAAAACTTTTTACCTACTATTTCAACTTTTTTATTCAACAACTGTCAAAATGTCTATGGAGTGCCACACTATTTTGTGTCACAATAGGGTATTCCCGGAGCGTAGGGCCGCACTTGTGGAATTTAGTTAGAAACTACTTGTTCGATCTCTCCAAGGTGAAGTAGTGTTGTAAAATATTATGATAAGGCTTGTATTTACAGGGATGTTGGTAGATGAATCTTTTGTTATTCGTTTAGTATACGAACTAGTATTACAATATACCTCTCTCAGATACTTACAAGATCATTGACAGTACAGTGTAGGTCTGTAATACAGCTCCGTAAGCCGCTAGTTCGAAAATGTTTCGCCCGTGTCACAGCCAGACATAGACTATTGATTGAAGAGAAATCTTTATCAGAATAATTTATCATTTTCAGGCTGAAATACCTCCAGCTTTTACTCGATCTTCAATTCTTTCGTCCAGAGGAAAATCTAATTTTATTTCAGTACTTACCTACCTGTCCATTTTAGATTTTTAGCGCTTCCATAAATCACTCGTCATTGATTTTTAAATATTATGTCTTAATGAATCATCCTGCTGAATTTTATCGGATACGGAGCCTGTAATAATTTAAGCTGATAATTTATTCCCTGCAGCATATAATTACAAAGTAAATGTACAAAATACTTGGAGCTTATTAGAAAGGCCTCATCTACATTTCATCGTTGGTCGCTCGCGAGATGATGATGATGGAGGATGGTGGTTTAATTATTATTCATAAAGTGGCGAGTTGTGCGCAAACAAAATTGTAACATCGCCTAACACCGGCGGCGGCGGCGCGGTACGGCGCGACGCACCGGGTCCCGAGTCCCGACCCTGCCTCCTTGCTGGCCGACTGTTGCTGCAAATCAAAAGGGTACAACACCAAACTTATTTTCCGGTTCCACGGTCTCATATTTACATAACAGATTCCGACGCCTCGCTAAAATGAAGCGCGGCTTTTTAAGTACAAATTCTGGAAAATGTTCCAATCCGCCACGTTCTTTGTAAGTTATTACAGATTTTTGTGAACGCGGCGGCTGATTTTAATAATCTACATTAAACGGTCTGATTAGGCAGATGTTGAAGTTGCCGACGACGGTATTAAATAACCAATCCTTTTGTAGAAACTTATGCCGATGTTTTATATAGTATTAACTCTTTTTTTAAAGTTGTGAGTCTCAATCAATCTGCCTAGCCTTTTCCCAACTATGATGGAGTCGGCTTCCAGTCTAACCGAATGCAGCTGAATACCTGTATTTTACATGGAGCGACTGCCAATCTGACTTCCACAGTCCATTAACTGGGTAATACGATACCCCTTGGTAACAATGGTTATCAGACTTTCGGGCTTCTGACGACCCGTAACGACTGTCAAAGATCCACGAATGACAGCCGCGATCAACGGCTTAATATGCTTTCCGAGGCATGGAGGAGTCTCGGTATGTAAAAATGGTCAGCCATCCACGGACCAACCCTGGAAAGCGTAGCTTAACCTGATGGATCGATCCGTGCGGTTGTTATTACTTAGCCACGAGCTCCTTGTCTATCTTTTTCAATACATTAGTGTATGCCAATGGAGTGTAGGAATTTTTATAATGTTTTGTGTTTCAAGATCTCCTTGGAGTGTTTCTGCAGTCAATATCCAACTTGTTTGTGTCTTGCGCTGCTAATTTAATGAAGGATAGCATTGCTCATTTGCAGTTCCGTTGAATTAGCGCTTCAAAGACCCTGAGCACCTGTATGCACCTCGTTATGCAAATTGCTGTGTGATTTCTCTGAGTTACTTGGGTGTCAGTTGCTACACAAATTTTCGAGAGTGTGACACGGCTTAGAGGAAAGTTCAGGCAAGTCGGCGCATTCTGCTCATTACCTCCACCCATTTCTGGCAATTAACTTGACACAAACGTAAAACTATTTTTCCCCTACATTGGTTCCTTGTTCGGCTTTAGCTTTGAACAAAACTCTTGCCTTTCATTGCAAAATATGTTCTTTCTCGTTTTGTACCATTTTTTTCTAGATTGTGAGAAATCCTCCATTGACATGAAGCTCGTTACTGCTGAACTCCGTTTGATATGATTACTGCTGGGTTACCGCTTCGTGACATATCGATTACACGCCTGAATCAGTACGTTAGTCTCTCGTATTGGTATGTTATGGCTGTGAAATTGTACTACTTACGTTAAATAACGTTATCAAGTTTTTAGGTCCACAAAACTACATGTTTCTAAATTCCATCTAAATCTGTTGAGCCATTGAAACTCCAATCTTTCTTGCTAAAATATGTATGTGACATTCAATTGTCTTTTTTTAAGAATGACGGTCATCACACTAATATTATAAAGGCGAAAGTTTGTGAGTGTGTGTGTGTGTGTGTGTTTGTATGTTTCTTACTTCTCCACGCGCCTGGACCGATTTGGATGAAATTTGGTATGTAGATAGCTTATATCCTATGCTTATACTTTTTAACCCGGTTTACGCGGGTGAAACCGCGGGGCGCAGCAAATAATTATCATAACATCTTTCTTTTGTTTTAGGTAGTTTTTTTACTTGTCCCTTTATTACTATCGTACATCATAAAACGTAAAAAGGTGTAAAATAAGTCGATATTTATTGCATATAGTTCTCGAGAAAATATTCAGGGTCAACAACTTCTTACGCTGTGAGATATTCTGCTGCAATGTATCGATGTGTCGTGTGCTCCGTGCCACTCCTTCAACCACCTCCATCTGTTGTTTTTGTTGACATTAAAATAGGCAACAGTTTTGACAACCTTTATTCAAAATGTATTCAAAGTTTTGCATAGCAGGTACACTTACTCATAATACTTGAGAGTTACCACGGTATAATATCAACTCACGTATAAGCACTTTTGCATTAAGTCTACTTTCATTTAGCTCTATAAATAAGGAAGTCTCGAGAACCTGCTTAATAAGTACGACTTCGTTATTTCCTATAATAAGTTGTGTTAATATATTCCAAACACGTATTTAATAATTTAACAAAGACTCGAGAAAAGATTTATATATTGCAGAATTACTTTAACCTAATTGTTGGAGAGAGTTCGGAATGTTCAATTTGTAGTACCTACTTATATCAATACTTTGCTCGATAGGTACCTAATTTTATCGATACTTTCATCGTTTTTATTACGAATAATATTCTCGTAACATTACATTTATTATTCGATCCAATTTGTTAACTCAGTTGAAAAAAGAAATCATATTTAAAGTAAATCCAAAAACTACAAGGTACTTAAATTGTATTAATGTATCCACATATTTTTTTTTAGGAACGATTTTCTTACGTATCGAGACACTTATTTTTTTTTTTTTCTAAATGATGAATTGACTTGAAAGTATTATCCAAAACGTAAGTTTTTAACATAAACAACGAGCCTAGCAATCTGGCAATGAAAGAAAAACAAAGTTTATCAGGTGCCCCTGATCCCACGCAAATTGTAAGTCAACGAGGGGAATGGGGTGTAAAGGCACCCGCGGGCAGGAAGCCAGCAATCTTAATAGATTGTTTACATTATGTGTATAATTGAGCGATGAATGTCATGGATCCATAATTATGTGTGTACAGGAAACATGTTTGCTTACAAAACATTCAACTGCCTAGCCTTTTCTTTTCTTTTTCTTGCGAACTGAATGTAAAATAATTATGCAAACATGCTTTCTGACTTTCGCTATCCCTAGAGATTGCTGATACCGTAAGTTTAGCAGCTCCTATCCCTTAATACTTTTTTCAGCATGGGAAAACAATTCTTAAAATAAAAAAACCTAAAAAAAAAAGTAAAAAAGTTTATTGATAACATATTGTCATCATATCATCGATAATTACCATTTTCTGTCTAGCCTTTTCGCATTTGTGGTTTGCTTCCAGTTATATGTAGCTGAATACCAGTATTTTACATGGAGCGACTGCCTACCTGACCTCCAGTTACTGCGTAATACGATACCCATTGATAAGACTAGCTCTCAGACATTCGGGCTTCTGACTACCCGTAACGACTGTCAGAGATAAACAAACAAATGACAAAGGATAGCCGGGACCAACGCCTAACGTGCTTTCCTAGGCAGGAAGTAGAGGTCTCGAATCTCGAGGATCTAATGAAAGGTTATCCATCCACAGACCGACCTTGGCAAGCGTAGCTTAACCATCTATTGACCCGTGGGGCTGTTATAACAACGCCACGAGCCAATCTCAAAAAAAAATCTACTGATAACAAACGCGTTAGAAAGACTTATTTTGAAAATAGACACGAACGTGGAGCAATACGAGAATATCTCATGCCGTGTCGTGCTCATGTCATGATTATGTAGTCTGATGCAAGGATAGTAGTGTTACTAAACTGACACAACTGTAAAACTGTAACTGTTAAAGGTATGTCAGACCGTCAGACGTAGCTACCTGTGCTTTAGGCTCTTCTATATTTCTAAATAGTATAAAACAAAGTAATTTTCGTGTCTGATAGTGTGACCGCTTAATTCTTCTAAACCACAACGGATTTTGCTTTGGTTTTCACCATCATTTTGAGAATTTATTCTGGAAGGTTTATTACAATGTTAACTTACATAAAGATATCTTGATGTTAGCGAAGCTGGGTCCGGTCGTTAGTCTATACATTTAAATATTATAATTACTTGTCCTGACTGACTGATTCATCAACACAGAGCCTAAACCGCTGGGGCTACAAACTTGAAATCTTGGCAGTTGATGCCTTTTATGTTGTAAGCATCCACTAAGGAAGAATTTTTGGAAATTCGACCTTTATGGGGGTGGTACAGGTGGATTTTGTTTGTATAAAAATCTTATTTATGAATCTTGGCACGAATACTTATATTAGTAAATTTTTTATTTAAATGTAATATAAACATAACCTAAAATAACAAAATTATATCCTAACATAGCTAAAACTATTAAAAAACTAAAATATGGCGTCGAAAAATTCCTCCGCATCGCTTTCGACTGGTAAAGTACGCAAGAGACTGGCTTTTTAAAGTACTTCAAGACTGAGGATATTACCAATGTAACTTTTGTAATTCATAATAAATATGTTATGTATGTATAAATTATGAAGTTTGTATTTTTATATTTTTCTAGCCCTATAGTTGAGACAAAACTTTAGATGTATTGGGGGTGTCAAAGTTTTTATGGAAGACTCCGATTAACTCGAAAACCGAAAATAAAAAAGAACTTGTATCAGATAAATAATAATAATAATAATAAACCTTTATTTTATTTCTCTCAATTTTTAAAACCCAATCCATCCTGGATTGGGTTTTAAAAATTTAGGAGAAAGTACTAAATCCACGCAGACGAAGTCTTGGGAGAAGTGCTAGTAAATCACACTAATATTATAAAGGCAAAAGTTTGTGTGTGGGTGTGTGTTTTTGTATGTTTGTTGCTTCTTCACGCTCAAACGGCTGGACCGATTTGAATGAAATTTGGTATGTAGATAGATTATGCTCTGAATTAACACAGACTTCTTTTTAACCCGGTCTACGCGTGAAACCGTGGGCGCAACTAGTATAAAATAAAACTAGAAATATATTATATATCACAGGGGTTTTAATGAATATTACTCCCTCATAAACATACTATGTCTGATTTTAGAGTCTAGATTTTGGTCCCGTTGATAGCAATAGGCTTTCTATTACATGAGACTGAAACTTAACCGGCAAAATATGGGTACACAGCAATTTAAACATACATCACGAAAAACCGTGACTCTTGTAGAAAAACCGGCCAAGTGTGTGTCGGACCACGCACAATGAAGGGTTCCGTAGTTGAAAAGAATATATCCCAAAAACAAACTTAACATTGTAGTTGGAAAACATGTTTTCAGACAGAAATATCATAGAATTTCGTTTCCCAGAAAATGTTTCGTATAATATTTGGTCCTTGTATTTTTATTTCGAATATTATTGTTTCAACTACTCTTTACTCCAAGCGGCTTGTTGACACTTCCCGTGACCCAAGAGCTGGCTTTTACCTTGGCCAGAGGCTTAGCATTGCCATACAACGTGGCAATGCCGCCAGTCTCTTGGGTACTTTACCAGTCGACAACGATGCGGAGGAATTTTTCGATGCCACATTTTAGTTTTTTAATAGTTTTAGTTATGTTAGGATATCATTTTGTTACTCTTTACTTGAATGAAACATATTTTACAGAAACACAATTCAATGAGTTTTATTATCACATTTTTTTATTTAACAAATATTGTTTGTTCGGTGTATTTTTCCATGGTATTTTATTTCACCGGAAATGTAAAAATATCCACAAATAAATTTTATAAATAAATATCGTATAAATGTTTAGTTACATTAATTAAGCGTTTAAGACATATATATGTTATTAAATAATAAAAGACTCAAAGCGTTTTAATTTTTAGCTGCAAGTGTGTTTTAATAATAATTTCTACCCATTTCAGCTTTTTAAGCATTTATTTCGAACAGAAAAAAGATTCGTTAAGACGAATAAAAAAAAAAAAGAAAAAAAAAAAAAAAAAAGTCAATATTTTCTGCTACAAAATTTAGTGACAGAAACGAATCGCTGCAAAACCGGCTCCTCGTAGTCTTGTCTGCCCTACCCCTAGAGTGTAATTTAAGTTTGCGTAGGCGCGGAGGGGCAAGGCGGCCCGCGAGCTGAGGAGCAGGTGGTTTTAACACTACCCGCCACTGCTGAGGCTGGCCGGCAAAGCTGGCCAGCACGCCTAAGCTACGGTGGTGAGCGTTAATACCATATGCGACGATAAGATCGCGTGGGACCGCGCCGGAGCCCCACAGCGCCGGAGCCGTGACAGAAATCATGCCTGCTGCATGTTGCATGCTCGTTTGTATGCTGCATGCTTGCTTGCACGGTGCATGTTGCATGCTCGCTTGCATGCTGCATGCATGGTTTGTGCTTGTTTGCATGCTTCTTAGAGGGAAATAAAAACTACATATGTGTACAATCAACTGTTTTCTGCAAGGTGATAGATGAGTCTTTCAATTATTTTTAAAACGAATCGCCATATCAGAATAGTAGGTTAGGTTAGGTTAGAACTGTGACCCCACCAGAAAACGAATTGCCATCAGAAACGAGCAGCTGCCAGAACAGTAGGTTTGGTTAGAACTGAGACAACAGACAGAGATATTGGTTTAGAAAGTGTAATTCTATAAAATGTTATTCTTGGTAATAAGTTTTATATTAAATAAACAAAATAAGGATAAAGAATATTTGATTTGTTATTCTGTGATATGAATATGCTAACATTAAACTTTAGGTGAAACAAAAATCAATGATTTAAATTTCTTCAAAGTAAGTATTCTTCGTATTAATTCTATGAAATGATAATAATGAGAAAAATTTTATGTGAAATGAAATTCTATAAAACTATTAGCTATAAAACAACGTACCTACAACGGTACAACCATGTTCTCCCAAATATTGATATATACACGGTCAATTCTCCAACTGAAAATTTAAGCTTATAATCGCAATTTTGTATGTGATTAAACTACAAATTAACCATTTTAGTACTTTTCCTTGCTGTGAGACCTTGCTTCTTGCCAAATTTCATGATTCTAGATCAACGCGTTGATCTAGAAACATGAAATAACCCATAGGTTTTGATTTATTTGCCAGTGTCAAAAAATGTCGCCGTATTTTTTATAGCTTGATTTTTTTAGAGCTCGAAGGGACTATAATTATAATTTCAACTTGATACCTCCACGCATTCCTGAGAAAAAGAGTCTTGACAGACTGACAGACAGACGGACAATGAAATGTTCTTTCCATATGAGGGTTAAGTTTTTTCCTTTTGAGGTATGGAACCCTAAAAAGCTAAGGTACATTACATTGAGTAATCATTTGCTTTCATAGTTAAAGTAGAAAGTTAAGCCGATCTTTTAGAGTGCATCTCTGAAGTTGAGCAAACATTTATGAATATCAAAGGTTAGCTGAAACTAGAGACAGTGAAAACGAAATACATTATTTAATTCTGCTTATTCGAGTTGAGTATGTGCTCAAAAGATGTAACATAAACTGTTTAGTGAAATTATTATTATTTATGACTTTGATCTAAGTTTTAATTGAATTAAATACAGTATTGATTTTTCTCTTTTTTTTGAAAGCTGTAGTAATAACCTCTTAATCATCAACATAACTAACAGATTTGGTCTATTTGAAATTTAAAATCGGCCAAGTGCGTGTCAGTCCACGCACAATGAAGGGTTCCGTAGTTGGGATGAATTTATCCCAAGAATAAACTTAACAATGTAGTTGAAAAACATGATATACATTCCAACTGCAAATGTAAGTTGGTCGATTATTAGTCGTTAACTTATAAGCCTATATAGCTGTGATAGTTTTCCTTTTAACTTCGTTAACCGTATGATTATGAACTTCTTAGTTACTGCGACCAATTCGACTACCGCCAAGACCTATCAATCAGGGATGGTTCACAATTTTACGAGAGATAAAATTGGACAGATTGTGAAACCTGTCGGTTTGACATGGATACTACCTACCGAAAAACTACCTGCCTATTCGACCTGTCGAAAATTAATACGTTATAATTTTTGTAAGCAGTATTATAAACTGACGATGTTCACAATCTTACACACATATATACTACTGCCGTGAATATTTTTCACATATCCAAAAACAAGAAAAATATATCAACCCCAGACGTGCAAGGGAGGACCCTACAAAATTGTTTTTTTGATTTAAGATTGTATTAGACCAATTTTAATTCTAGCTTTCTAGTACTAGCTAAGCCGCGGATAGACAGACAGATAGACGGACATAGCAAAACTATAAGGGTTCCTTGTTGACTACAGGTACCTTAAAAACCGCCTATAGATCGTTCAATTTTATTTCACTTTATTGCAGTAAGGTCCAGTACACTGTGATAAAGTTGTAATCACCTAATCGTTATGCAAAGGGACCATGATTGTTATGTGATTCAATAACTAATAAATTTAATATCCCCATATGCTACGATTTGTTAAAATCCCCCAAAGTTCTTAAACGCTGCTACGCGGAAAATGGAGACACCTACGAGCAATGTGCTACGCCGTAGCACTACTACGGCGTAGACCACATGACGTGAGCAATGATTAATTACTTGCATCTGTTACAAAGAGGAGTAATGTTCTTGCTGTGTTTGTGTAGTTCACTTTGTTTGCTTCTAAAATAAACTAAAGCAACTTCAATAGCATACAGTATTTGTAACCAGAGCATTAGAAGTACGAAACTGTGATCAAATCAGCTTAACTAGTGTTTGTACCCTGCTGGAACTAAAGTTAGCCTAGCTAACAGACAAGATACTAACTTAGTTCTTCCTACAAGGTTTGTGGAAGGGCAACTTTGACTTACAATGCACGACAAAGTACTTGATTTGATCCCGAGTCTTGATCGAAAAATATTGGTTTTAAAGTGTAGTTCGATTCTTATTTTATTTGAGTTACTGAGCGGACCAATCGCTTATATTGATTTCAAATGTTTTTTTTAAATTTCTTTCAATATGTTATTATAAACGAAACATACAATATAAAAATCTACGCATACATTATTTATGTTATCAACATATATCTCGCGAATACCCTCACAATGGGTATAAGGCGTGTGAACACGCGCGAAAATTGATAGCTTTTCTTTCTTTTCATAGTAAAAGAATTGTGTGAGTGGCGCATCGGGCGCGATAACGAGGTTTCCGCACAAATAGCAACACGTGTGTAGTGGCTAATGGAGCGACCACCGCGCCTGTCGGTCCCAGCCGACCGACGCCAACCGACGACGCCCGACCGGTGCCCGACGCCCGACATACCCCGCTACCGCATGTCGGCTCATAACAAATATTACGAACAATTCACATGATATTTGATTTATAATTTGTTAAATTGTTGCGGCATTAGCTGGAATTGGATTCGGTTTTGGCATTATTGTTTTGTGTTAGAAAATATCGCGTCATCTCTGTGCGTAGTCAGAAATTGAACTACAGGGCGACAGAGTATACAAATGTCGGCGCCTGCCTATTCAGTCCTCACTAAATTACTACAGTGTTAACTCTTTATAACGGAACTCAAGGGACCGAGCATTTTTTTTCGTTATAGAGAGTTTACGACCGTTTTTTTATTTTAGACCGAGCTATTTTATGTGGAGTGAAGTAAAAGAAACAATCAAATACTAATCACAATCAAAATCAATCTGCCTAGCCTTTTCCCAACTATGTTGGGGTCGGCTTCCAGTCAAACCGGATGCAGCTGAATACTAGGGCCAACATTAAAAAAAAAAATGCAATCCAAGAGTAATATCACACGTGTTCTCGACAATTAACAAAAGTAAGGCAGCTGTTTACGACCTCCTGGTGTCTTTCATAGAAATTTCAGCACCTCAAAGATTTAGTTGGAGCCTTTGTAAACTGGTAACATAAACAGTAACGCTGATAAAATATATTTACTGACGTCTAAATTACTATGAACGTATTTCTTCGTAATAGAGAGTGCGCTATAAAGAGTGTATCAATGTATGTGTTTCAAGGTAAACCAACGAAATTGAACTAATTTCTACATTATAGGAAGTTTTACGTTATACGTCTTTACGTTATAAATAGTTTACACTGTTTTTAGTAGGTACTTTATATTCAGGCGCCGGCGCCGGTTGCCTTTTACCTACCATAATCATCATCTGCCTAAGCCTTTTCCCAACTATGTTGGGGTCAGCTTCCAGTCTAACTGGATGCAGCTGAATACCATTTTACATGGAACGGCTGCCTATCTGACCTCTACAACCCAGTTGCTGGGTAATACGATACCCCTTGGTTAGGCTGATTGTCAGATTTTCGGGCTTCTGACGACCCGTATCAACTGTTAAAGACCCACGAATGACAGCCGGGACCAACGGCTTAACGTGCTTTCCGAGGCACGAAGGGGTCTTGGTACGTAAAGATGGTCACCCATCCACTGACCAACCCCGGCAAGCGCAGCTTAACCTGATCAATCGACCCTTGCGGCTGTTATTACTTGGCCAGAAGTCTGCCATATACATGGTAAGTAAAAGGCCAACCCTAGATGTAGGAACTCGTCTTGTTAAAATAATACTTGCTGATTGCTAATGTAATCAAAAAGAGATGTAAGGGCAACAGCTACTTATCACCAATCAGCTACTTAACAAGTTATTAAATTCGAATGTAAACCGAGTCATTGCGGTGATTGCAAGCGATCGTTCAAAAATTATATTTTTCATTTACCCATAAAATTTTCACCAAATTAATAGCCGTTCTCATTTCATCGTAATTTTATGATTATGGAAAACCAATAGGCCGACGATTGATCGAAACGGGATAAAAATCTGTTCAATATGTTTTACAGACAAGTTAATGCGATACGGGGATCATGGCTCGTTGTCTGTGCCAAACGGGAAGGTGCTACCTTCCCCTCACCCCCCGCGCTTTCCGTTTTGAGAAAAGCCTAATTTCCTGTGGCTGCTCATTATGCTTCCTACTGTACTTTTTACAGTTATTTATGTATAAGATATCATGTTTTCTCATCGTTGATAAGGACCCTAAACTTTTAGAATTGGTGTTTCATATGTGCATTATGAGGAGCTCGTGGCTAAGTATGAGGAGCTCATGGTTAAGTAATATGAAGAGCTCGTGGCTAAGTAATAACAGCCGCACGGGTCGATCCATCAGGTTAAGCTACGCTTGCCGGGGTTGGTCCGTGGATGGGTGACCATCTGTACATACCGAGACTCCTCCGTGTCTCGGAAAGCACGTTAAGCCGTTGGTCCCGGCTGTCATTCGTGGATCTTTGACAGTCGTTACGGGTCGTCAGAAGCCCGAAAGTCTGACAATCAGTCTTACCAAGGGGTATCGTATTACCCAGTTAATGTGTTGTGGAGGTCAGATAGGCAGTCGCTCCATGTAAAATAATGGTATTCAGCTGCATTCAGTTAGACTGGAAGCCGACCCCAACATAGTTGGGAAAAGGCTAGGCAGATTAATTGTTTCATATATCCGCTCACGAGAGCGCGGTGTAAATCGGGTCCGTGGAGTCATTTTTAACCGACTTCAAAAAGAAGGAGGTTCTGAATTCGTCGGAACCTTTTTTTTTATTTTTTTTTATGTATGTTCCCCGATTACTCGAAGATGGCGGGACCGATTTGGATTTTTTTTTTTTTTGTTTGAAAGGGTATACTTCCCAGGTGGTCCCATGATCATCAAGTCAGGATCTGATGATGGGATCCTGGAGAAATAGAGAGAACTCTTCCAATTTTATAGGCACACTTGAAGCGATTTGGATAGTTTTTGGAAGAGTACTTTCTTGGAGTGGTCCCATTTCAATTTGGTGAAGATCTGATGAACAACTTCTGAGATAGGCAACGGAACTCCTCAATAAATGATAGCAAATGGACTGGGATTGCTGAAATCTCATGTCTGTTTGTTGTTCACACCAGTTCATAACATAACATCACGCCAGTACGCTATGAAGGGGTAAGCACATGTGAACCACTAAAAAGTGAAAAATAAAAACTTTTTTACAAACAAATACAACCGACTTCCAAAAACAATACTACAAAGTGAAAAATAACTTTAATTTCGGAAGTCGGTGGCAAAAACGAAAATATATTTAATCAGACACCGACTTCCGAAATTAAAGTTATTTTTCACTTTGTAGTGTTGTTTTTGGAAGTCGGTTGTATTTTTTTGTAAAAAAGTTTTTATACCTAATATTGTACGTGGTGTGAGTTCTATACCAAGAAAATATTTTTTTATTATTAACGTTGTTCGATCACAACAACGTTAATAATAAAAAAATATTTTTATTATTAGGTAATTATTAGGTAATGTAACGATTTTAAAATTCTATTTGGGCTGTCACATCACAGTAATAACTGTCACACCGATTTGATATGAAGAACGTTTTTATATTAAAATTAAGCGAGCGTATAAAATCTGGAAAAGCGTTCTAATACACTCACTGTAGGTGATGGAATAAACTTGTTATAAACTTTTTTTATTTTGACACTTATTACGAATTACGAGTCCCTAAAGTGGTTCGTAATGTTTCCCCTTCCCTCACGTAATTTTCCATCCAGAAAACTGAAAATAAAAGTAAGGAATAAAATTTAGTTGGACGAAAATTACGAACTCTTGAAGTTGTTCAACTTTAGATCATAATGAGCAATTCTAGTTTACGAGAAAAAATATTATGTTTTCTGACTAAGGATTGGTCACAGTCAGGCGAAAAGTACACAAGATAATGAGGCATGTAGAACAAATGTAAGTAACCGTGACATATGTTCAGTATCCGTTCATGTTCGCGGTCAATTATAAATGCAGACCATAACAATTTGGCACTGAGTGTACTGTTGAAATACGTAGCAAGTACTCGTACGTGGTACGTAGATGTTTGCGTGTGTTATATGTCGCTGTAGTGTGCGGGAACAGGGCGAGTGCGACCCGACCACACGACAGCCGCAAACATGTCGCATGTCGCGTGTCGCGGTCCTGTCCTGCCCTGTCGACCACTTAGCATACCCGACCCCTTTTACGTAAAATATCGTATATCGAAAACTGTTACAGGACGGGCTTAACCTTCGAACATTGAACTGTTGAGCACTTTATTCATTTACGTGATAAAAGTCCATTTACATTACATGATAACTAAGTTTGTTTGTTAACCTTTGTAACGTGTCTTTCTGAACATTAATAAAGATTTAAGGGGATACTTAATGAGTTTAGTGTCTTGGTATTTTAAGGTAAACTACAGATTTTTTTGTACTTTGTTGAGATATAGGTACATCAAAAGTGATCATTTTAAATCTACTTTCTGATTATAACAATAAATGTGAATAGGTAGAATAGGAGCTCGTGGCTAAGTAATAACAGCCGCACGGGTCAATCCGTCAGGCTAAGCTACGCTTGCCGGGGTTGGTCCGTGGATGGGAGCTCGTGGCTAAGTAATAACAGCCGCACGGGTCAATCCGTCAGGCTAAGCTACGCTTGCCGGGGTTGGTCCGTGGATGGGAGCTCGTGGCTAAGTAATAACAGCCGCACGAGTCAATCCGTCAGTCTAAGCTACGCTTGCCGGGGTTGGTCCGTGGATGGGAGCTCGTGGCTAAGTAATAACAGCCGCACGGGTCAATCCGTCAGGCTAAGCTACGCTTGCCGGGGTTGGTCCGTGGATGGGAGCTCGTGGCTAAGTAATAACAGCCGCACGGGTCAATCCGTCAGGCTAAGCTACGATTGCCGGGGTTGGTCCGTGGATGGGAGCTCGTGGCTAAGTAATAACAGCCGCACGGGTCAATCCGTCAGGCTAAGCTACGCTTGCCGGGGTTGGTCCGTGGATGGGAGCTCGTGGCTTAGTAATAACAGCCGCACAGGTCAATCCGTTAGGCTAAGCTACGCTTGCCGGGGTTGGTCCGTGGATGGGAGCTCGTGGCTAAGTAATAACAGCCGCACGAGTCAATCCGTCAGTCTAAGCTACGCTTGCCGGGGTTGGTCCGTGGATGGGAGCTCGTGGCTAAGTAATAACAGCCGCACGGGTCAATCCGTCAGGCTAAGCTACGATTGCCGGGGTTGGTCCGTGGATGGGTGACCATCTTTACATACCAAGACTCCTCTGTGCCTCGGAAAGCACGTTAAGCCGTTGGTCCCGGCTGTCATTCGCGGATTCGCGGTGTGCATAATAAAGAGTATTCTATTCTATTCTATTCTATTCTTTGATAGTTGTTACGGGTCGTCAGAAACCCGAAAGGCAACAAGACAACCCCTTAGTAAGACAACCAGTCTTACTAAGGGGTATCGTGTTACCCATGCAGTTACTGGGTTGTGGTGGTCAGATAGGCAGTCGCTCCTTGTAACATATTGGTATTAGAAAGAAAGAAAGTAAGAAAAAGAAAGAAAAAGTATTTATTGTGACTCGCACAGGAAGATCACAAACTAAACTAAAAACACAATAATAAAAGTTTGAACTAAGCAGATTGATTGATTTGAGGTAGATACAGCTAGTGGAACTACCGACCATAATACCTACCCATGATGTTTGACAGAATTTAACAAAGGAGCAGGAACCTGATATTTTTAGCATGACCACTCTCGTTGCGAATATACATAGGTAAAATATATTCGTATTGTTATACAAATCCAATCCATAGCTTTGTCCTCATGCTTTTCGGAATAAAAGCCAGCGCGTGTACGAATTCGTATTAAGCTGGTCATGAACTATGTCTATTGTCTATATCAGATGCCAAACAAGTTATGAAGCCATTTGGATTCAACAAACAATCCAGCTTTATTTTGATAATATTTGTGGTTTATCAATATATTTTATTCATGGTTAACTAACCAACCAACAGTACAGTACCTTTATCCATCCGGTAATCTTTATGTTATCGCCCTGTAGGTAATAACATAGGGTGTTCGGTAACGTTTACGTTAGCATATATTACAAGCAAACATTCACGGTTCGACCTGGATCTCAGTAATTGTGCTAGGATTTATGTAGGTTTGACGACGCGTGGCGCCCGCGGCGAACTGCCGGCCACCGCAGCATCGCCGGCGCCGCCACGACGCCTTTGATTAACGGAGCCATTGGACGTACTCCGCCGCCAATAAACATTACTATAATACATCTGCACTATCGCTACTACCGTTTGTATAGCCGTTGGGACCCAAGTAACAGCTACATCGCCACTACCGCCAACCGACCGGCAAAGGACAATAAATTTGTCTTAATAGCCAGGGTGTGGCTTTTAGCACCCGGTAGCCCGGAACGATCACTAGACGGTACCTTCATACCGATGCAATTCAACAGCTCATCAAAACAATACAGATGAATGATGTTTATTTTATACATGAGGAAAATAATAAACAGTTTTGTAGTAGTAAGTAGTTTATGAAACTGTTGCATAATGAGGAGTATTAAAACACGAGAGTGAGCCGTACACACGAGTGTTTTAATACCTAGTTATGTACAGTTTCATATACACTTCTGGACACATCTTTTGGCCCACCTTGTATTTTCAGTTTCGTTTGGTCCTAGCTAAAATTTTATATTAGGTCGAGCAAAAAGTTTTTATGCAGTTTTGAACCTGGCACATTCACAATTTCATTCAATAGTCTTTTTTTGAATTTCGAACACAGAATTTAAAGAAACAAAAGACAATTTGGAGCCTGTTTGTTGATATCAAACAATCGAATACTAAGAAAACTTGGTTTTATTGGTTTACTTGGATTTAATTCTTGAAAAAGTGATTGATATCTTTGGTTTTGCAACAAACATTACTTATTCTTAACATTAAGGTGAGGTTCTATCAATAATCTATGGATACTTCACCTGAAGTCGCCGCCCAAGCTGTGGCACTTATTCAGGCCGGACACAGCCAAAGAAACGTGAGTGCTCAACTTAATTTAAGTCGATCTGCGGTCCGAAATGTTTATCGGAGGTACCTAGAGACTGGCGGCATTGTTCGTCGCCAAGGAAGGCCACGATCTCGGGTCACAACTGAAAGGCAGGATCGATTCATCGTGACGACCAGCTTGAGAAATCGTCACCTTACCTCCATTGAGATACAAAACCAACTTCGCGACTTCCACGGAGTATCTGTGAGCGCTCAAACTGTTTGGAGAAGGTTAAAAGAACGCGATATGGTACCACACAAGCCAGCTAATGGCCCCAAACTAACGCGAGCCCACCGAACAGCGCGCCTTCATTTCGCACGCAGTCATTTAAATTGGACACAGCAAGATTGGAGCCGCGTACTCTTTTCTGATGAGTCTAAAATTGTGTTACATGGCAATGATGGAAGGAAGAAGGTCTACCGACGTAAGGGAGAGCGTTTCTCACAATGCTGCTTTGAAGAGAGGGTTGCTTATGGCGGTGGCTCATGGACTGTCTGGTGCGGTATATCCGCGAGCGGCAAAACTCAACTTGAGGTTGTTACAGGACCACGGCTGCCAACATTAAATGCTGAAAGGTACATTCGTGAGTGCTTAGAACCTCACGTGATACCATACGCGGACTATGTGGGCCCAAATTTCCTTTTTATGCATGATAATGCAAGAGCCCATGCGGCCGGCATCGTCAGGGAATATCTTCGGGATGTGAACATCACAGTTATGGACTGGCCAGCCAGAAGCCCAGACATGAACCCCATTGAGCACATGTGGGACGAGCTAAAAAGACGTGTTAGGGCTCGTCAGCCAGTTGCCCAGACGATGCAGGAGTTGAAAACTGCCATAGAAGAGGAATGGGAGATGATCCCTCAAAATTTCATAGAGCGGTTGATAAACTCTATGCCTAATCGTATGAAAGCTGTGGTAGATGCCCATGGAGGCAACACACGTTATTAAATTAAACCTTTATTTGATAAAACATGTTTTTTATTCAAAAATCAATTGCCTTTAACAAGGCGCATATCCGACTTGTTAAGCGTAGCTCCATGTCGTATGGTATTCTGAATTCAAATTTAAAACAATACGATCGAACAAGATGGTAAAATGTATCAGGTTTAAAACTGCATCAACAGTTTTTGTTCAATCTAGCAATCATATTTCGGTAGGGGCCATCGAAACCTAAACTCTAAGGTGGGCCAATAGATGTGTCCAGAAGTGTACTATTTTATCTACTCTCATACATTGGGATTGAACCTAAATAATTTTTTTCCACTGAATTCAATGCAACAAAACAAATGAATGGCGCCAAAACCCAGCACATCACGCGCATGCGCTAACCCTTTAACGGGCAGTACGAAATACGTAGATTTTTTTTGTGATGATGAGTGAGTGAGATGAATGAGTGTCGACTTAGATAAAGGCCCCCTACAAAACATTTCTGAACAATTTCACCCCCCCCCCCCCCCTCCCGATATCCCTATTTACTTTTATGGGGGGTGGCAATATGTTTGCATATGCCACGTCTATGTATTTTTTTGGCATCATAATTGCCAATGCCCGCGATTAATTTTGGTTTTAGAAGAGCAATGGAAACGTATATTTATATATTTTATGCTGCCAATGCTCTACTGAAACCTAAATAAATTAAAATAAAACAATAAAAACATAAATCAGAACATTCATTAATCGCAAACCAAACTTTTACAAAAACTCAAACAAAATACCAAAAAATTACATATTATAAATAATATACAATAATAATAGCATGGTCAATAATTATAAAAAAAAACATAAAAATACCTACATTTCTCACGGCCAAATTCGAGATCCAATTAGATTTTTACTCAAGGACTGTCAAAATGCACCGCAAACTGCATGTGGTGACACTAAATGTCTAATAATACGTCAATCACTCAGATGAATGAAACCAAACGAACCATAAGATGTTTTTGAAAAAGAAGTTCAAAGTGAAGAACCGATAATAAAACAAATTATGCGTAGTTCCCGTTCGATTTCATCAGGTTCCAGTAAGAAAGAACTACCAAGGCTAATTAAATTGGAAGCTAGTTGAGAACAAAGTGACTCGTTAATGTGATAGTGTCGCTGATGCCGTACCTGACCCAAAACTTTGTCTTTGAACCTCAAAGGAAACACTCGCCAAAGCCACATTATGAGAATTGTTTTACAAGTTTTTTACATTTGCTGAATTGCTTCTCTAAACACAAAGCTAATTACTTACGACTTATTTTTGACGTAGTTTGAAACTTTTTATTAGCTCTTGTTTTTATTAGCATGTTGTTATTTTTAATTTTAATGCTTATGTTTGTGTTTTGTTATGTTTGCTCGAACAATTCAGAGTTTTGTGCATGTTATCGTATCATATGAACGTGAGCCATTGATTTTGATTCTTATATCATATACTAAAATGAGCAAAATTTGTTTATATATATTTGTAATCACGTTCTCGATGAAAGTTGTAATATAGGGGTTTACGGAGGGCGAAAAATCGATCTAGCTAGGTCTCATTTCAGGGAAAATTAATTTACTCAATTTTCACCCGAGCAGAGCTCGGTCTTCCAGGTACTAGTTTTAATATTATATGAGTCAGTGACATCAATCGTCATCGTAACACAGTTACAATCAATCAATCTGCCTAGCCTTTTCCCAACTATGTTAGGGTCGGCTTCCAGTCTAACCGGATGCAGCTGAATACCAGTATTTTACATGGAGCGACTGCCTATCTGATCTCCACAACCCAGTAACTGGGTAATACGATACCCCTTGGTAAGACTGGTTGTCAGCCTTTGGGGCTTCTGATGACTCGTAACGACTGTCAAAGATCCACGAATGACAGTCGGGACCAACGGCTTCACGTGCTTTCCGAGGCACGGAGGGGTCTTGGTATGTAAAGATGGTCACCCATCCACGGCCAACCTCGGCAAGCGTAGCTTAACCTGATGAATCGACCCGTGCGGCTGTTATTACTTAGCCACAAGCTCCTAACACAGTTACATGTAAGTGTATTAATATAATTACTGTTGATAGATTAAATGAATGTATTACGATAAATGATTAAACAATGTTATTCACGTACTTTTTATTTTATTTTACTTAAGTTCTACAAATAAAAATATTTGAATTTGAAAACGCGGGGATTGAATCAAAGTGTATTTATTATAAAACTACTAGTAGGTACTACACTGTCCGTATCAATGCTGTTTGGCCTCGGGCAGTATTTATATGAACACATCATCCACTTATTACCGCCGCACACAATACATCCCCTACTAATTACTACACATTAACATGAGAGTTTAATATACATCTGTTAGTTTTACATCGATCATTTCGCTTCCATGTTAAACTTTTTAACCGGATGGTCTTGCGTAATAAGTTACATAAATTACATTATTTATTATCATTTACTTTATTTCACAATTATACACATAAAATATATTTTGAAATATTAAAACGTTTAAAAATATAAAAAATAGTAGCCCACCGGTATCGGGAAGAGGGTCCAAGCTACCGGCAGGGCTGTACGTAGCACTTATTGGACTCAGCACTTATTGCGCGTAGCATTTATTGGGCGTAGAACTTGAAATAGAAAAAGCAAAAAAAAAAATGAAGAAGATCATGATGATGATGAATGTTAATGAAATGCTTTAATAGATTTTTTTAGACCTTGAATTATCACTATTTGATTTTTTTTCTTTAAAGAACATCGGCCAATTTTCTATAGAAGCTAGACCTGAGTTTTATTTTCAGTGTACAAAAACAAATTATAGTGAGATTTGATTTTTTTATGTAGTAAACACCATCCCGTTCGATAATAAGGTCTAAATAGCCAAGATATTTTATTAATGAAAAAAAAAATACTTTTGAGGTTAGAATAAATAAATAAGTCGATTTAATGCTATGCAGACGACACACAGTTTTTATCCGACAGCGGCGAAGCTAAGCGGTAGTTATCAGTCCGTAAAACAGTCAATGCAAGGTCAAAAAACAGAAGGAAATCCAAAAGAGTACAGTACGTATCACAAAAGTCACACTAACAACAACAACAACAATGCGAAATTGCTAATGATCGCCGGGTGTCAAATTGATACCCGTGTGTTTGACAAAGTCAATCAATGGCGCGCGTCGATGACATATTATGACGTTCCGTTGTATGCAATTCAATAAAATACTGATACTTACTATCATCTGCTTAGCCTTTTCCCAACTATGTTGGGGTCGGCGTCCAGTCCAACCGGATGCAGCTGAATACCAGTATTTTACATGGAGCGACTGCCTATCTGACCTCCACAACCCAGTTACTGGGTAATACGATACCCCTTGGTAAGACTGGTTGTCAGACTTTCGGGCTTCTGACGACCCGTAACGACTGTCAAAGATCCACGAATGACAGCCGGGACCAACGGCTTAACGTGCTTTCCGAGGCACGGAGGAGTCTCGGTATGTAAAGAATGGTCACCCATCCACTGACCAACCCCGGCAAGCGTAGCTTAACCTGATGGATCGACCCGTGTGGCTGTTATTACTTAGCCACGAGCTCCTCCTGATATACTGATACTTACTATGAACCAACATAATTATTTTTATGACAAGAATCCAATACATAATAAAAACAGCACTAGTTGATTTGATACAAAAATGTATAGAATTGAATTACATATAATAACTATTCAAAAAAACGTGAATAATTATAATGTTTGAGTACTAAATCATTTCTTAATCAAAATGAATCGTCAATAGGTGCGTTCTGAACATGTTATTCTAAATAATTTCCAAATTATGCTATAAACAAAAAAATGTGCATATCTTTTTTTTCTGGCGACTTAAATATCTATTTCTTATGTTTTTTAAGACCATAAAAAATAATGGATTTTTTCATATATATGGCATATCAGTACACCACTGCCTCGTTGTCTGGTACGATTTGGCCATCCTTCTTTCAGTATAGGAATATCTTTTTAACCGACCTCCAAAAAAAACTAGGAGGAACTCAATTCGACTATGTTTTTTTTTGTGCTTGTTACGCAAATTCTCCGTCAATTGGGGACCGATTTTGAAAATTCTTTTTTTTTGTTTGGAAGGCCCCATTGTCATCACTTGATGACAATAGACAGTATCTGATGAGGGGATCCCACGGAAATCGAGGGAAACCCTCAAATTTTATAGACACACCAATAGCGATTTGGGTATTTTGTATAGTTGCTCGTGCATTTGCTCTCGGAAAGCACTATTTGGTAAAGTAGAACTGATGATGAAGACCACAGATGGCCATCGGAACTACTCATTTATACCTAAGTATGTAACGGGTTGCGATTCGTTTACTTTGGTTGCTAATCAATTTTTGCTCATCACAATGCTTAAGTTGATGGATCCAGATCTCCTGGTTCTTACTAGGAGGACTACTGAACAATTAACGGCCCTGCTTCGGGAAAAGCATATTTTGTAAAAGGTGTTGAGCAGTTGATGCTAGGCTAAAAAGTGAAAAATAAAAACTTTTTACAAAAAATAAAACACAACAAAGTGCAAAAAAACTTTTATTTCGGAAATCGGGGGCAAAATACTAAAATACAGATCCAAAGACACCGAAATCCGAAATTAAAGTTATTTTTCACTTCGTAGTGTTATTTTTTTTTTTTTTTGGAAGTCGGTTTTTTTTTTGTAAAAAAGTTTTTATTACGAATTGTTTTCACAACTCTTGTACCTAAAACATTCCAGTAATATTTAATGTTGGTAATATCTTCAGTATCAGCTTATATCCATAGAATTTTCAATTATTTTTAACCGACTTCAAAAAGGAGGAGGTTATCAATTCGTCGGAACCTTTTTTTTTATTTTTTTTTTTTATGTATGTTCCCCGATTACTCGAAGATGGCTGGACCGATTTGGATTGTTTTGTTTTATTCGAGAGGGTATACATCACAGTTGGTCCCATATAAAATTGATTAACTTTGCTTTGGTAGTTTTTGAGTTAGCTTCAATAATACGTATTTTTTCCTCACTTTTATATGGATGATGTTCTAGTTTGTTTTGCAGGTAGTGGTATTAGAATTTGTGTGGGGTAGGTTCCACAACTAAAAAGTGAAAAATAAAAACTTTTTTACAAAAAAAATACAACCAAAAACAACTACAAAGTGAAAAATAACTTTAATTTCGGAAGTCGGTGGCAAAGAACGAACATACATTTAACTAGACACCGACTTCAAAAATTAAAGTTATTTTTCACTTTGTAGTTGTTTTTGGAAGTCGGTTGCATTTTTTTGGAAAAAAGTTTTTAATATTAGCTAATTGGTTTGCACAGTCAGAATCGCGTTGTGCCGTAGCCCGTAAGCGACCACTAATAGAAAATGCTTCAGTGGATTACTTTGTATTAAACATTGAACCGTATTTTACAATGAATGTCATTTCTGATGCATTTTGTCCTAGCTAGATCAGTCTGGCATTTCAAAATAAAACACATTTTTTGTGGGACACAGTATAAAAAAACCGGCCGAGTGCGTGTCGGACCACGCACAATGAAGGGTCCCGTAGTTGAAAAGAATTTATCCCAAAAACAAACATAACATTGTAATTCCAAAAAAAAAATTGTATGTGATAGAATTACAAATTAACAATTTTCTGACTTTTTCCTTTACTTTTCCTGTGGGACCTTGCTTCTTGCCAAATTTCATGATTCTAGGACAACGGGAAATATCCGTAAGTATGTTTAGGTTTTGATTTACTTGCGAGTATCAAAATATGTCGCATAAATGGCCGTATATTTTATTGCGTTGACTTGCGTAAGTTTTTTAGAACTTCAAGGGACCGTAGACCTACGTATTTGATATTAATTTCTACTTAATACCTCCACGCGTTCCTGAGATAAAGGCTCTTGACATACTGACAGATAGACAGACAGACGGACAACGGAGTGATCCTATAAGGGTTCCGTTTTTCTTTTGAGGTCACCGTACGACCTTAAAAATGGTCATATTTATGATGTAAGGCAGCAAACAAAATAATATGCTTTATACTAAACATTCAATGACACTAAAGACACAGTGCATTTTCTACCCGTAATCATCTGAAGCTGTTTTTAAAGAGAAATTAAATGTACAACCCTGATGTATTTATGAGACCAAAATCTGTAATAAGAAAGTTTATGTTCGGAAACAAGAGTAAATACATAATAGAGTCGTAATAAATAGCCCGAAGTAACATGTTTTGTCCCTTGAAGTAAATCCAAGACAAGACAAAATAAAATACAATAAGGTATGTGATTGAACATCGGTTACCTTCACGAGAAAGTGACTTTTATGCTTTCCGACTTTGGTAGTATCATGTAAACCAATTTATTTGAGGAAAATAAAACTTAATTTTATTTTATTTGATTGATTATTTGAGTAGGTAATAAGAAATTTAGTTAGAATACTAAAATAAGTTTTCGACGAATTTCAATCAGTACGTATCCTCTCTTTTTGCCCGACTGCGGCGAAGCCAAAAAAGGAGGGATATGTGTTTGACCTGTATGTGTGTATGTCCGTCCCTATGTTCCTTCTTAACTACTAAACAGCTGAACTGATTTTGATGAATATGTCGTAAGATTCTTCTTTATTGCGCGAGTGGCACTGAATATATGCAAATTATAAAAAAATCAAAATGGCGCATTTTTGGCGCCAAAATGTATATTTAAAAAAATCTCCCAATTCTATCGACTCGGGTATCAAAATGAAGGGTTTAAAAGGTGATTACCAATTATATGTTTGAAAAAAAAACCGAACTTTTGGAGTGAGAACCTTACCTAAGAAGCCGTTATTATAACCCGATTATAAGTGGGTATTGTACCACGAGAGTTAATTATTTTAACTAATATAATATTTTTTTTTAAAACACATTATAATATTTATTTAAATGTAATATAAACATAACCTAAAAATAACAAAATGATATCCTAACATAACTAAAACTATTAAAAAACTAAAATATGGCATCGTAAAATTCCTCCGCATCATTATAATTCTTAAAACCGAGTGACAAAACCAGAATTTGACTGCTTTAACAGATAATTTTAACGACCGTTACCTAAAGCGTTACATAAGAGAAAAATAATCTTAGCTAAAAAGTGTAAATTAAAAAAAAAATATAAAACAAATCTAATACTCGACTGCGTAACAAGTGGACTTTAAAAAAGATGGAAACAAGATAACCTTTTTCTGTGTCCAATCCCACTTAAAACAATCTCAAGCAGTCGGCGGCGGTCTTTATTGCTTTAAATTTAAGAAGATGCATCGACTACATGAGATTGTTGTATAGTATTATGTGGGATTGGAGACAGAAATAAGTCATCTTGTTTCCATCTTTTTTGAAGTCCACTTTTTACGCAGTCGGGTTTTTATTTTTTTTAATACTTAGTTACCTATTAGTCCTTTTGAGCTTAGGACTATTTTCAGTGAGTTAACAATCAATCTGCCTAGCCTTTTCCCAACTACGTTGGGGTCGGCTTGCAGTTTAACCGGATGTAGCTGAGTACCAGTATTTTACATGGAGCGACTGCCTATCTGACCTCCAAAACCCAATTACTGGGTAATAAGATACTCCTTGGTAAGACTGGTTGTCAGACTTTCGGGCTTCTGACCACCCGTAACGACTGTCAAAGATCCACGAATGACAGCCGGGACCAACGGCTTAACGTGCTTTCCGAGGCACGGAGGAGTCTCGGTATGTAAAGATGATCGCGCATCCACGGACCGACCCCGGCAAGCGTAGCTTAATCTGATGAATCGACCCGTGCGGCTGATAACAGCCACGAGCTCCTAGCTACGAACTTTCAGTGAGTTAACAATAATAAGTATTATAACTACTAAATAGTCCTTTATCAATTTTTTTTTTATAATACTTATTATTGTTAACTCGTAATTCTTGATCTTGAAGTGGGTCCACACTCCACCTCAACTGTGCACACCTATTGTGCACAGTTAAGCTGGAGTGTGGACCCTCTATAAGTAAGCAGCACAGATAGACTGATACTTGACCTGCACTTCGCATTCTACATATTATAATACTACCTGTGCCCGCGACTTCGTTCGCGTGGATGATTTTCTTGATGCAGCATGTTCTGTAGTTCTGATATAAGATCACTGTTAAGGTGGGGGAAATGTCGATTTCTGATATTGAGCTGTTCACTGTAATCAGATACAAAATAAATTTGGAGAAATTTGGGCTCATTTTCTGGCAGTAACGATCCGACGAGATGGTAAACTTGGCCTTGCATTTAAAAAAACATTAAAGATTGATTAATATCTTTTTATAGAGTAAAGCGATTGCGATGAAACAAAAACTAAATATAACTCTGAGTTACACACAATATTTGAGTATAAAATTAAACCATTTCGGTTTTGTACTTTTTACGGGATACTTGAACAACAAAACTTCTCATAGACAAACAGACAAACAGACATACAGACAAACAGACAAACAGACAAACAGACAAAAATGACAAAAATGGTAGAAATGGCATCTGTTGTATATTCTTTAACACCCCAGCCAATTTTTTTTTAAATATTCGCAATGTACAGAAACGCTTCGTCTAGAGACTTATAAGATGTCTAGAAGATACCTATAGATTTATGACGTTCACACTACTGTTTCATGTCTACGTGTAGGTAAATGGAAAAAACAAATAAATGCACGTGACCCAATTAAGTAAAATTTCCCTTTGTTCGCCTGAATTCGAATAAAAAAATAGCATTATTAAATTAGTTCAAAAACCTGTGCGAGTATTGCTGTTGCAGTGACCATTCATTGCATCCCATGGGAGCGAATTTCCGCTCTTTTTTATTTTTATACTTGCAATCCAACGCAGACTGTATGAGTCGACTAGGGAACGTGGGAAAACTGATTGATTCGGTATAACTGTGGACCAATAATACACAACTTGTAACCTCTATAGTCTTTGTATTTTATCTGTATTGCAATCATCGAACTATCTAACACACGTTTTAACAAAGATGAAAGGTTCGTTCATTCAATGCGGTATCCATAAGTATGACATAAGAATTTTGTTTTTTTTTTCATGCAAAATGAAAAAAGCCGCACGTATCATTCAAAGGTTCAGCTACGCTTGCCGCGGTCAGTTCATGGATGGGTAACCAACCATAACCTATCGACACCCTCCGTGCCTCGGAAAGCATGTTAAGTCGTTGGTATCGTACGTCATTCGTAGATCTTTGCCAAAGGACAACCAGCCTTACCAAAGGGTATTGTGTACCCAGCAGTTACTGGATTGTGGAGGTTAGATAGGCAGTCGCTCCATGTAAAATATTGGTATTCAGCTGTATCCGGTTAGACTGGAAGCTGACCCCAACATAGTTGGGAACAGGCTATGCAGATTGATTGACATTGGTATTTAGGTAATTTAGCATCTGTATCTGTTCTAGTTCGTAATGGGAGTTAAGTTTTCAAAGAATTGCTGAAACTTACGGGGCCAATTAAGGTAGGTACCCTACGTTAATTTGCTTAAATTTCCCTGACTGTACTTACCTATGCACAATTTTGATACGAATATATTTTAGTTGAATAAAAAGTAGTGTAATATAAAAGTCTTCCCGCAACCACCTGGAGTCAGGCGGGCGGCACTGCCTCAGCGGTTGTGGACCCCTAGTCCCGCACCCAACTCTTAATTCTTATTGCCCACAATCTGATCCGTCCTCTTCATTTTTATTGTTTCTATCATTAATTTCTTTGTCATCATAACCTTCGATTGGTTTTTGGAACTTGAAATTAAATATCAAAATTAAGAAAAAAGGTAAATTGTTCAATAAGCAAATAGACGTTTTATTACACAATCACAAGCTTTGTTACGTTATTTCGTAAAGTAACGTGACGTTTCTTATCTACCTACCCTTTAGAAGAAAAACGAAACAAACTTTCTCATCAAGGTTTCTTGTTAAAGTTCAGACATTTTTCAAATGGGCAATGGGGCAGAAAGATCAACGATCGGTTGCGTGCAAGTAAAATTATCAGTATATTATAGGGTGACTGGTAATTAGTGACCGATACTAAAACAAATGTTTGTACTCATGATAACAAACAACTTTTACTATGGGACCAAACCTGAAATCGCGAAAAAAATCAGTCAATTTTGACGAGTTATGCGAACATGAATGTATGGGGCAGCTGATTTTTTTTTTTCGCGATTTCAGGTTTGGTCCCATAGTAAAAGTTGTTTGTTAGCATGAGTATAATCATGTGTTTAAGAATCGGTCATTAATTACCAGTCACCCTATATATTGAAATGAAAGAACTGTAAAACATTTACTAAAACAATATGAGCGTTAACGAAAGAAAAAAGTTGAATTGAAATTAAGTTAATAGTCAGCAGCAGCAGGCGGAAGCAGAAACCGCAGCAGTGTAGGGATTGGCTATGAAATAAGCGAACACTCGGACACCTGGATCAAGCAGGTTTTAGCTCAGGATTTAATTGCCCGACATAGACACTGAGCATGTGAGACCACCGCAAACTACTCGCCGTGTTTTGTGCAATAATTATTCGAGTTGAACCGGGTTTGGCTTTTCAGTGACCTTTGGAACGGCTTTGTTTGACAAATCACAGTCACTAGTCAGCGTGTGTAGTGCTACATTTATTATTTTTTTAAAACTCATAATAAAATAAGAGCTCACTAATCAAATTAACTTCCAAGTGGATTTAAATTTTGTTAGTTAAAATGCACTCTTTTTTGGACTAATTAGTGAATTTGAACGCAACAGTTACAGTTTAAATAAAACCCCTGTTTCTCTACCTTACGCACACTTGGTGTAAGTCTGACATTAATTTAACCTTGTTATATACTTTTTTGCCTGTTCATCGCATTATTAGCGACGTGCGAAAAATAATTCTCTCATCTTAACTTTACGATTTGTGTGGGAAGTTTCCTTGGCAATTGACACAATACCTATTATGTAATTTTTTTGTTTAAGAATCTCACAACCTAAACAACCCAATTTTTTTTTTTTTTGACGCTGATACATGCATTACGCATCACTGCTCGTGGGGGACGAGACTGGGTATGTGGGACTCCTGTCGGAAGGACAGTATACCCACTAAAACTCAGCGGTGTTCCCACATCGCCGTGATGGGAGGGCCATGGGAAACCGGCTCAGCCTTTACTTTCACAACCCTCCCGGCGCATGCCCGCCTAAGTGGCGGGCCCCGCATGCCCCCCAAACTAGGGGGCTACGGGAATGACCGGGAACACCTGGCCATTCCCGTCCGACACTGGTGGGGGCCTGTGCAATACAGGCAAGGGTGCCCCCACACCCGTTGCCTGCTGGCCTCCACCTGGGAGGAGTCGGAGATGAGTATCAAACTCACGTCTTCTTCGACCCCTCCTCCGCCTTCGGAGCGGCGCCGCGTCAGGATCGACCTCCCGCGCGCGCTCCGCCGCCTCCTTCTGTGACATTACTTCCTCGCAGAAGGAGGCGACCGCAGCCCAGGCCCCCTCGCTTTCCAGCATGAAGTTGACGACGCTGGGAAGCGAGAGATCCCGCCCAACCGCTGCGATCACAGTACGGCGCAGCTCGGACCAGGCCGGGCACACCTCGAGGGTGTGCTGTGCCGTGTCCTCCACCGCGCCACAGTCGTGGCACGACGGGGTCCCCTCCCTTTGGATCCGGTGCAGGTGCGATCCGAAGCACCCATGGCCGGACAAAACCTGCACCAGACGGAAAGAGAGGAAACTGTGGGACCGCTCAAGCCAATCCTTCAGGACTGGCCCGAGCGCGTCCAGAGTTCGGCGGCCAAAAGCGGCAGTGGCGAGGTCCTCCGTCCAATAACCTAACCAACCCTAACCAAATATATCGAAATTTACTGATTAAGTGCAAGGAAATTAAATTGCTATGTTCAGTGATCTAAGAATGTTATTGAATATACAAGAGGGCTGCGTTAATCTGAATACTGCCGATCTGGTGATCGCGTTCGCGACTATCCGAACCGTCGAATGCCACTGATTTTCTTTTGTTAGTTATTTGGTAAAAAGTGATTCAAAGAGGAATTCGTCCATAGAGCAGAAAACCATTATACTAGATAATACGAGATCTACGAGAATAAGGTTTTAATAGAGCTTGGGTTTCCTTCCTTCGTACATACAAGGTTGATATGAGCGAGAGGCATTAAATTAAACCACATATACTATAAGTACATAGTGTTAACTCGGAAGTATTAAAAAAAGTTTAGGAGAAAAATAAGAAAAAACTTTTTTCGAACAAATAAAATAGCTTAGTAATCGAATTAAAATGTAAACATCCTTTGTAGAGATTTCCACTGACCTGCGTAACAAAACGGCAACGTCGCGTCAAAAATTCTGTTGTTTTAAGGTGTACTCTAGATAACTATGCGTAGGTACTTAGTCAGCTGTTAGGGCAGATACGTCGTGTTTCAACAAAGAAAAACTAAAAAATAATTCTGTGACCTAAACTATTGCTTCTAATATATTTATCTGATTTTTAATGTAGAGGCTGAAAATTATACTAAGTATATGTGGTTTAATTTAATGTCTCTCGCTCATATCAACCTTGTTTATGGTTTCCGTATTATCAGTAAACTTAGATATAGAACTGAATAAAAACCATATTTTACTTCAGATACAAGACTTACAAAAAACGTACCTCCCATTCCCCGAAATTGATTCAGCCACTCACAGAAAAATCGTAAGCAATAAACCTAAACAGCTTCATCTCGCGACACATCCTTTGAATCGTGAATAAAACCAAAGAACCCAATTCATTCTCACAATTTCTCGGTCCCCGTCCCGCCTATTTCATGGCTCATAACAAAGAATTAAATGTAGCGTCGGTCGGATCCGGGATCGCTGAGTTAGTGCTCCGTCGGTGGCCGGAAACAGGTGCTGCCGCCCCACCCGCTCTTACAACTCACTAATTTTATATAAATGTACGTACATATGTACGGCCCGATGCGTATGTGGTCAAATGATTTGTCATGGAAAATTTAAGCACCTGAAAATGAGCCATTTTCCCATTGATATTCGATGCATCTGCATCTGAAATTTTAGTTAGTATTCGGAAGGATTAATGGCTCATATTGTGTGCTACATATTATGTTGCTACTTGCTACTACGCTTGCCGGGGTTGGTCAGTGGATGACCATTCTTTACATACCGAGACTCCTCCGTGCCTCGGAAAGCACGTTAAGCCGTTGGTCCCGGCTGTCATTCGTGGATCTTTGACAGTCGTTACGGGTCGTCAGAAGCCCGAAAGTCTGACAACCAGTCTTACCAAGGGGTATCGTATTACCCAGTAACTGGGTTGTGGAGGTCAGATAGGCAGTCGCTCCATGTAAAATACTGGTATTCAGCTGCATCCGGTTAGACTGGAAGCCGACCCCAACATAGTTGGGAAAAGGCTAAGCAGATGATGATTGTGTGCTACATTAAACGTGACCTTTTAATTTAGAACGCTTCGTTAACATCGCTCTAGTTACATGAATAATTGAATATCATATGTTCACGTAAGACATCAGTCACAAACAAGTATAAACGGACGTCAAAAACTAAGAAAATATGAACACATGTCCATGGTATGCTGTAATGAAATTACACGGCATTTTTGCAGACAAAAGCTTTCAAGACGCTCTTTGGCCTCGCATACATATAACGGTACATACATAAATTATCACCTGTCACCGCTCAAGGCATTATTCGCAAGTGCTGACGCGACAGGCGCAGCGACCTCGTTTGATTTGTGTCCTGTTTGCTGACCCGTTTGATGAATACAAGACACACAATACCAGCCCACAGAGAAGTCACACCCAGACCCAATTGAAACAAATTAACCCTTGAAAGAAAACAATTAATCACAATAAAGTAGAGAGGAGTGGCTCTCCCTATTTTATCGTGCACCTCACTCAGCCAAAAACGCAAACCAACGAGTTTTGCAGCTGAAATACATTCCCAAACTGAATTTGACTTGCTACGTGCTCGTACGGCTACACCTCTACACCTGTAATCGCACCAATCGAATTTTAAAAGATGCAAATACATATAAAATGGCTGGACTGTTCACCGAAACAATCTCTACAACCATCAACAGACAATGCAGCGTATTTCGGTGCTGAATCGCGTATATTTCAAGCTTGACAGATTTTATATTTACAAAACTATTTTCTACCATATGCTAACACATTAATAACGATTATTTTAAATTTTGACACATATACAAGTAATATCTTTGATATCATGAATTGAAAACGCGTTATATTATATTTACTGTGGTGTGTACAAACGCGTGCACTGGCGGATATTGATTTTTTATTTGTTTGAAGCTGTGGATAATGGACGCTTTTATGCAAATGCAGCATCCGCACTGCATCATAAACCGAGCGAGGTGAGCAAGAAAAACAAACAGGATGAGCCCGTTGTCCATTATACCGTCATACCTACGTACTGTGCTGTGGCAAAGCGATCACTAACTTTATTATGTGTAAAGGGGATGAGGTAACGTTTAGTACAAACAAGATAACGGTAATGAATACGTTTCAGCAGGTTCTTTAATAATAAAACTGAACAAAATCAACTAGCGTATGGCTTGGATGTGTACAGTTTGATTCTCGCTTTGCACAAATATTTTATGAGCTACAGATATTTGTTTCGAGTCTGTTTGTTGCGTGTGATTTGTGAATGTAATAGAAACCATGATATAGGGAATGCAGTACAATGGCGGGCTGTGTAGGTGACGTTTATTTATTAAATTATATATTCTGTTAAAGGTAGCAGTTGTATAAACTTTTAAATATACTGTCACCAGCTGTTGCAAGTTTATCTCTTTCAATAGCAAAACAGCTGTCAGTCCCGGAGATAGCCACATAAGCTATCTGGAAAGGTGCCCCCAATCTCTAAGCTCTGCAAATGGACTTGTGATGACGGCATAGTACTATTAGAAAACGGCTAATAGTTATTGCCAATTCATTAGCTTTTAGACGTTAAGATACCTTTGCTGTGACAGTGTACATTCGGAATCAACGTCAAACAACAACCCGCTGTAACCAATCTATGTAAAGAAAAAGAGAAGTCCTGACTGACTGACTTGAGTCAGTCAGTCAGTCAACGCCCAGCCCAAACCCTTGAAACCAGACAGCTGAAATTTTGTACATAGGTTTCCTTTATAATGTAGACAAGGAATAAGGACGGATTTCCGACATCCACGCGGGCGAAACCCCGGGCAAAAGCTGGTGTATAATAATTAGTGCTACAATCGAAAGCGCCAACAATAAAACACTTCACGCAGTCTGGAGAAAATTATAATCTTTTGAAGCATACTTCTTCGCCACCCTAATGTCTGCAGGGTGAAATTAATTTAAAGGTACTGAGCGATTAGAACAGTTTCAAAGTTGCAGATACCATTTGGATTGGGACAAAAGATGTTTGTAAGTATTCGCCCCAAAATCACCTCTTTGATCTCAGCGACTTTGACGAGACTTCAAATAAATAGCGGCTTATGTTGATCGTTTAAAATACGGCACATCAATATTAAATAATGGAAAAATATGGAACATCGTGTAAAAAACATTTTTCTTTTTCTTCCTCTTATTTAAGTATATTAAGCATGATATTCACAAAGGAACGACATATCTAAATGAGATTACGTTCCTACATTCGTTATTTCGGGCTAAATAGCTCTTTAGAAAAAATATAGTTATTAACTGTAATGAATAGAGTTTTATCAATATTGGGGGCTTATGCCCGGTTTCCAAAGAATTCTTAAACGGAGTTTAAACTCTTAATAGTGATTCGACAAAATTATCTATTTAAGCGAATTCCTTATGCTCAGTTTTTGAGGTCCTCAGATAAGCCCTCGATAGTACCTAATTCATTCGACTTTTTTAAGCCAAATTCTTCCATATTCTATATATATTATATATTATTATTTCATATTCTTATATATTTGTTTTTGTTCGGTAACACGATATTGAACCAATAATCACTATCAAATGAATAAACTCCGTTTGAAAACCTCAGAAACCGGGCATTAGTAAATTACAGAACTGAGCCCATTTGGCAAATAAAACAAAATACGATACATTGACTCGATAAACGCACCGTAACAAATTTGTGGCATGGTTGTAAGTAGCACAAAAAACTCTACATTAGACACAAAGGGACTGCTTTGGGGTCGTTTAAACTTGATATAATGAAAACTGAGTACATTAATGTGATCATTTAGTAGATCTGTTAAAGCACACGTAGAACATAAATTGTTACATATAGGTGGTATGAATCTATCGGTTGGCCATAGTCTGCGTGGAACCAACTAAGTACATAGGTAATTATTTTGAGTGGCCGGAATCACTATGATTTGAATTGGTGATTACAGTAATTTCTACAGTACGCTCGGGTGGGTTTGGATTTAAAGAGATCACGAATTAAACCATCAGACCTCGAGTAATTAAATTAAACTCATTTTAAACAGAATTTACGAGTTCAGCGACTGAGCAATAAACACAGTCGTCGGCTAGAACGATAAGCTTCGTTCAGTTAGTATTTTCACGTTGTTTCAGCATTAAATGTTACCTTGTTTGCAGTCACAATCTTTGTAGTTAGTTGTTTTCAACAGCTACTCGTATGTATGCAGATATCGCACCGGTTCGATTATCAACATGAATGCAGTAGTCATTTCTAAAACACAAAACCCTATTTCTATTATATTGTGGTAGATTAAGGTAAGCCACGGTAGCCGAAGTCTTTGAAGCATTACACAAGTGAATAAAAACACATAACTGTCCTGACCGCACTGGACCCGCGTGGCAGATTATAGATTACAGCCCACGAAGAGAGGAGGCCTGTGGGAACGTTGCAGGCTGATTATGTGTTATGTGTGTTCTGACGCAGTTGGCTGAAAAAACATAGTACGTATTGGAACATTTACACAAAGAAAACTTGAAATAAGCAAGGCCACCTGTTATTTCAATAAAGACAACAGACGCACAATCAACTGACGAGCAATCACCGCGCATTGTAAGAAGCTCCCTCAACTACCTCACTCACTCTGCAAAGAAAACGAAAAGGTTTTCTACTCCACTGATGTTTTATTTCGTTATACTTGCTTAAGTTCGACTTAGGGCCGGCGCACACCGAGCGAGTCGCAGAGTGGCGCGGCTGCCACTGCCAAACAAATATCAACTTTGCTTAATACCTAAAAATAAAGTTGAGAATAAATAACTTGAGACGCGCGCCTCTTTCCGCTTAGTCGCGCTCTCGAGCAAATGGAAGTTTATTTATCTTCAACTTTAATTCAACCGGTGCGAGGTCGATATTTGTTTGGCAGTGACGAATGCGCTGTGCTGCGCTATCGCCAGAGTTGCGCCGACCCCTATTGTCAGCATCAGACACATTAAGGACCCATTCACACGTACCACAACCACACCACATCGCAGCGACAAAATGTGGGCAAGCCACGTGTGAATAGTGTCACTGCACCTTCTTGCAGTTGCGTTGTGGTAACTACAAAATCGAATCAAATAGTCGACGCAACGTTGTGTTTGCGATGTGGCCGGCCGCTAATGCGCGGTCTGGTTGGTGGTTGCGTTGTCGCTGCGACATGGCTGCGATTTGGTCGGTAGCGCCTACAATGTTGATTTTGACGGCCAAATGTGGACCACTAAAAACTATTCATTTTCATACAAATTAGCACCCGACCACTACACGTGTCGTGTCGTTGTGGTATGGTTGTAGTTGTGGCGTGGTTGTGGTACGTGTGATCGCGCCCTTAAAGTAGAATTTTATTTAATATATATCAATTCATTGCAAAATATAGTTTTGTATAAATTAGAAGCATTTTTAAAATTTTTGTGCCATACGTACCATATATACCATACGTATTATTGTATTAGGATGTTTGTAAGTTTGACTTGAAAGAGCATGGCAGTTGGGAGTTTGTCATTCTCACTTAAATGTCTCGCTGATGATGGCACGTGTGTTGTTGGATCATTCGGTTCCCTACAAAATGGTTGAGCTGGATGGAGCTGATCCACGCGTCATGTTCGTGAACGGGCGCAGTCAGTTCAGATTGGCCATCTCTTATCAGCCAGAGCTTATTTTTAATTTTATATTTTGACTTATTTTTAAGTATTTTTTGTTTTTTACATTGTTCTCACATGTAGAAGCAACAAGAAGGAGTTTCTTGCCCGTTCTTCTCCATTGAGATCTACGTTTTGGAATGGGAATCTAGCTTCAACTTTCTGACTAACTGACCGACTCTTTGACAATTCAAAACAATATCAATTTTAAGAGTTAATTGAAATAAATGCTTTGAGTTTGAGTTGAGTTTGAGTTTGAATAAGTTAGGTTACAACGGAACGGACTGGCTTAAATTAACAAGGAATAAAAATGTGTACATACCTATTTGTGTATGCTTTGTTATGTGGAGAGTGTAGATTTGAGGCCTCTTTTATTTATTATATATATATAGCGACCCACCCCGGCTACGCACGGTAGCCCGATAGATAAAAAAAACTCTTCACAGGATCACCGCTGGGCTAATCTGAAGACTGTCTGAAAATTTCATAAAAATCGTTCCCGCCGTTTTGGAATCCATTGATCCATACATATAGTCTATAGATATAGACCATAGATATAGTCCATAGATATAGTCCATAGATATAGTCCATAGACATAGTCCATAGATATAGTCCATAGACATAGTCCATAGATATAGTCCATAGACATAGTCCATAGATATAGTCCATAGACATAGTCCATAGATATAGTCCATAGACATAGTCCATAGATATAGTCCATAGACATAGTCCATAGATATAGTCCATAGACATAGTCCATAGATATAGTCCATAGACATAGTCCATAGTCCATGGGTAAACTCCATAGATAGTCCTATACTACATTACACACATGGATTTTTATAATAATCATTTTATGCAGCAGTTTATTTGAATGTTTACAACTGAAATGTAATTAGGTGTTATGATTTCACTAAATCGTTTTGGTTTTGGTATTTTTCCTCTTAGGGCGAATTTCAGCAATGAAACTGAACTTTCAGTTTCTTTGGTGAAATTAGCACTTAGTTACGGATATTGAGTGTTAATAATTTCATATCGACTTACCTCACTGACCGACCTATTTGAAAGGTAGTTTATTAAAACACACTGCGAGGTAAAGCAGGAATACATTTTGAATATTTTACTTCGTTATTGCCTATGAAAAGCCTTTGTGTGAGCCACTATCGGCTAACAGCTTTTTCCGATAAACTTATCTGTCGAATATAATCACTAGACTAGCCAAAGCAACGGTATTCTCACACGATAGCGCGAGCTAGCTAACATAATTTCAGTTCACTTTAGAATCAAAGCCAAAGCGATACATCCCGATAACTACATAGCCAAACAGGTAACGACTATCGATTTGTGGAATTCCGTTTCTAGAATTGTTTAAGAACAATTTATTTATACAGCATTAAGACGGCCGCAAGCAGGTAGGAAGCCCAAGTAGATCAACTGCCAAAACCAGAGTCAGGCCCGCGGATATTACGCGAGACATTTAATTTTCTACGTGAAAGGATAAGGCAAGTAGAATTTCCTGGAGCATCCTGGGATGCTCAAACTGTGTTACGATTTTACGACCGCCTTAAATAGGTGCGGGCCGTAGGGTAAGCATGACAAGCATTTGTTGTACTCACTTGTATTCGATTCAATTTGGACCGTTCCATAGATAGAACATCTATAAAAGTACGATTATCGATTTCGAGTTCCGATTGTTGTGCGAATACTAAATGTTGGTATATTCTTCCATGTGTACATTTATAATTAGATGGTAATTTAAAAGAGAGTGCATTAACCTATGTAAATAGTTAGGTAAACTCATAACAAAGCTAGGAAGGTATAATATGTACCATGATAATTGCTATGAATTGCCGATTTCTCAGTTTTTCTGAAGGCCTACCCAAACATCAAAAAGTCCTTTCAATTAGTCGACGTTTGCCGGATGGACGGGGACGGGCGGTTATACGTTCACAGAGTTAAAATAATCAAATAATTTTAGTCACAAACATATCAGGGGTCATAAGAACATAACTGTCTCTTCTTATGACCCCCAGGAGGTGCTCACAGCAACTGTACATAACCGCACAAGACACTAGAACAACAGCCTATGAAGGCAGTTTCAGGTACGCGGCATCCAAATTCTGGAAGAACATTCACGAAATAAGAAATTTTATAACACTCTTCAGAAATACATGCAGAAAAAACTACCTATATGTAATAATTATCGGTATAGCGACTGCATGGGCCGCGTTCTTCACAAGTCACTTTGTTATTTAGGATAAAGTTGCAAGGCTTTGAACAAAATAATATTTTTTAATATAAGCTATCAATCGTTTATTTATTTATTCATAAACAAATAATTCAAACAAAGTAGGTTGGTACTCTAATATACACTTCTGGACACATCTATTGGCCCACCTTAGAGTTTAGGTTTCGATGGCCCCTACCGAAATATTATTGCTAGATTGAACAAAAACTGTTGATGCAGTTTTAAACCTGATACATTTTACCATCTTTTTCGATCGTATTGTTTTAAATTTGAATTCAGAATACCATACGACATGGAGCTACGCCTAACAAGTCGGATATGCGCCTTGTTAAAGACAATTAATTTTTGAATAAAAAACATGTTTTATCAAATAAAGGTTTAATTTAATAACGCGTGTTGCCTCCATGGGCATCTACCACAGCTCTCATATGATTGGGCATAGAGTTTATCAACCGCTCTATGAAATTTTGAGGGATCATCTCCCATTCCTCTTCTATGGCAGTTTTCAACTCCTGCATCGTCTGGGCAACTGGCTGACGAGCCCTAACACGTCTTTTTAGCTCGTCCCACATGTGCTCAATGGGGTTCATGTCTGGGCTTCTGGCTGGCCAGTCCATAACTGTGATGTTCACATCCCAAAGATATTCCCTGACGATACCGGCCGCATGGGCTCTTGCATTATCATGCATAAAAAGGAAATTTGGGCCCACATAGTCCGCGTATGGTATCACGTGAGGTTCTAAGCACTCACGAATGTACCTTTCAGCATTTAATGTTGGCAGCCGTGGTCCTGTAACAACCTCAAGTTGAGTTTTGCCGCTCGCGGATATACCGCCCCAGACAGTCCATGAGCCACCGCCATAAGCAACCCTCTCTTCAAAGCAGCATTGTGCGAAACGCTCTCCCTTACGTCGGTAAACCTTCTTCCTTCCATCATTGCCATGTAACACTATTTTAGACTCATCAGAAAAGAGCACACGGCTCCAATCTTGCTGTGTCCAATTTAAAATGACTGCGTGCGAAATGAAGGCGCGCTGTTCGGTGGGCTCGCGTTAGTTTGGGGCCATTAGCTGGCTTGTGTGGTACCATATCGCGTTCTTTTAACCTTCTCCGAACAGTTCGAGCGCTCACAGATACTCCGTGGAAGTCGCGAAGTTGGTTTTGTATCTCAATGGAGGTAAGGTGACGATTTCTCAAGCTGGTCGTCACGATGAATCGATCCTGCCTTTCAGTTGTGACCCGAGATCGTGGCCTTCCTTGGCGACGAACAAAGCCGCCAGTCTCTAGGTACCTCCGATAAACATTTCGGACCGCAGATCGACTTAAATTAAGTTGATCACTCACGTTTCTTTGGCTGTGTCCGGCCTGAATAAGTGCCACAGCTTGGGCGGCGACTTCAGGTGAAGTATCGATAGATTATTGATAGAACCTCACCTTAATGTTAAGAATAAGTAATGTTTGTTGCAAAACCAAAGATATCAATCACTTTTTCAAGAATTAAATCCAAGTAAACCAATAAAACCAAGTTTTCTTAGTATTCGATTGTTTGATATCAACCAACAGGCTCCAAATTGTCTTTTGTTTCTTTAAATTCTGTGTTCGAAATTCAAAAGAAGACTATTGAATGAAATTGTGAATGTGCCAGGTTCAAAACTGCATAAAAACTTTTTGCTCGACCTAATATAAAATTTTAGCTAGGACCAAACGAAACTGAAAATACAAGGTGGGCCAAAAGATGTGTCCAGAAGTGTACATTTATTTGAATAGTAACTTTAATTACTAATGAACTGTTCCCAAAACCTATTATAATTGAAAATACATAGGTAAAACTAGGGTAAAACCTACTAGTTGCACGTAAATGAATGTAAATTTAAATTAATCAATCAATCAATCACTTTATTTTCAGGCAACTGAAAGCCCACAGAAAAAATCCACAAAATAATATAAACAACAATTATAAACCAATAATACTAACCTACAAAAAGTTAGTAAGTAAACGCTATCTTTTTAGGGTTCCGTACCTCAAAAGGAAAAAACGGAACCCTTATAGGATCACTCGTGTGTCTGTCTGTTTGTCTGTCTGTCTGTCTTTCCGTCTGTCACAGCCAGTTTGCTCCCAATCTAATGGACCGATTAAGTTGAAATTTGGTACACATGTGAATTTCTGTGGCCCAAACACGGACGGGTAAAGTAAATAAATTAAATTTGAATATAGAGGTCACTTTTGGGGGGCAAATAAGAAAATAAAAAAAAAAAGTTTTGCAAAGTACACCATGTGGCATATCAAATGAAAGGCTTACTATGAGAGTCTCAAATATATTTTTTTTTATAATTTTAAAATAAATTGTTTTAAAGTTATTTAAGAAAATAGACGAAAATTGACCATTCCCCCCCCCCCTTATCTCCGAAACTACTGAGCCTAAAATTTTGAAAAAAATACAGAAAATAGATCTTTATCTGTAGATTACAGGAAAACCAGGATTACAGGATAAGAAGTCTGTGGTCTTAAAATAACATGGTAAATCTATCAATATTGTGAGTACAAACTTACATTTACAGTTGGAATGTATTGGAGAACATGTTTTTCAACTACAATGTTAAGTTTGTTCTTAAGATAAATTCATCCCAACTACGGAACCCTTCATTGTGCGTGGTCCGACACGCACTTGGCCAGTTTTTTTTTTTACATTTTGTTCTGTGTGTTGGCACTACAAATCGTTATTTTCTTCTTTAAAATCTTCTTCTTCTTCGGTCTTTACCTATGAAATAGCCGTTTTGTATGAAAAAATTTAAACGAATTTTTTTCATGCATTTTTTATTTGTATTAATCGAAGTAATCACCCATGCAATCAATGCATCTTTGCCAACGCAGTGGCAGTTTATTGATGCCCTTCTTAAAGAAATCAGCTGGACGGGAGGCAACAAATTCTTCAAAGGCATTTTGTACTGCCTCTCGGGTATTGAATTTTTTTCCCGCCAAGAAGTTATCCAAATTCTGGAAAAAGTAGTAGTCTGTAGGCGCAAGGTCTGGTGAGTAGGGCGGATGACGGAGAGCTGCCAACCCCAGTTCTTGCAACTTGGAGACCGTCTGCTGTGCAGTATGAGGTCGCGCGTTGTCGTGCAGCAGCAGCGGAGACGAGCGATTGGCCAATGCTGGTTGGAGATGTGCCAGCTTCTCCATCATTGTGTTCAGTTCTTCACAGTACACATCTGAAGTAATGCTCACCCCGTTTGGTAAGAAGCTGTGATGAATCACACCGGCGCTAGACCACCAAACTGTGACCATCACTTTTCTAGGAGTAAGTTTTCGTTTAGGGCATTGTTTAGGTGCTGAACCAGGATCCAACCAACTTGCTGAGCGCTTGCGGTTATCAAACAGAATCCATTTTTCATCGCAGGTATCATGCATGCATGCGGTTCAAAATTCCTTCATTTGTGTGTCTGTTGAGCAGTGCAAGGCACGTCTTGACGCGTACTTCGCGCTGGCGATCATTGAGTTCGTGGGGCACCCATTTGTCAAGCTTTTTTACCTTGCCAATTTGACGCAAATGGACCAATATTGTTTTGACGCTAACGTCGAAAGCTGCTGCTAATTCAGCCGTAGATTGTGTATCATCAGCTTCCACAATCGCCTTTAATTCGTCATTGTCGACCAAAGTCTTCGGACGACCGCGAGGTTCATTTTTCAGGTCGAAATTACCAGAACGGAAGCGAGCAAACCAATAACAAGTGGGGCGTTGGTTTGTAGTGTTAGCTCCGTAAACGTCGTTGATGTTGCGTGCCACTTGTGCCGCGTTGCTGCCACGACGGTACTCATATTCCATAATTACTCGAATTTTTAACGTATCCATGATGACGAAAAAGATTGAAATGCGATGAAAATGTAACACTAATCAATAAACAAATGACTACTTTTGGAAAAAAAAATCCATGTTTTTAAAATAAAATTAATTTGAAATTAGAATTCTTAGCCAAACAAAAATTATTTTGATTTGAAATGGCCAGTACTGCAGAACGGCAATTTCATAGGTAAAGACCTAATATTTTATTCCAAGTTTATATTTTCTCTTCCGTCTTTTGTTGTACTGATCCATGAAGGTTGCATTGAGATCTATCCGTGGAATTAGTATGTAGTCTATAGCGTGTAGGTATTCGGATGGTGTGCTCTTTAAGGTTGTGGCGCAGACCATCAAACTGAGCAACTTTCTCCATGGTACCAACACCGTAATCGAGAAAAAACCAGCCAAGTGCGAGTCGGACTTGCACACGATGGGTTCCGTACCACAGCACAATATTAACACTACATTTTTTTTAAACTTAATTTTAAAAATCACGTTTTTTGTATCCCACTTTAATTTTTTTCACTATATTTAGTTTATATTATTTGTTGTTAGAGCGGCAGTAGAAATACATAATCTGTCAAAATTTCAACTGTCTACCTATTACGGTTCATGAGATACATCCCGCTGTCAGTCGGACGAATGGACGGACAGCGGAGGTTTAGTACAATCAGGCGTCCCATACATTTCGGTCGAGTAGGTATTGAAGTTTTGTATGGGACAGTTGATAATTTTTTCGCGATTACTATGTTGATCTTATGGAAAAAGTTGTTCAGTTTGATGGTCTGTGCACACCTTTCTGATACATGCTATATGGCTAGCTGAATTAACTTCGACAAAAAAAAACTGCGATTGTATAAATATAATTATTCCTTTTTATAATCTCATAGGAATGGATTTAGTAACAATGTAATTCCCGTTTAACTATGAGCAAGCTTAACTTGCGCTTCGGTTCAGAATCCGGATGCGAGAAATCTAGGCGGGCCGGAATACACCCACCTCACATTTCCGTATTTAAATTGCGTGGATCTTCGCAAACATGTTTTATATAAGTGAGAATGCCTCCGTGTCTTTTGACTTTACCTTCAACATTATAAACAATACGCAAATTACTTATGTGCAAGTGACATCACATTAGACGTTCCTGAAAGAAAACCTTTTGTGTTTATTTCAAGTAAAAAAAGACCAGTGAAAGGCAGTTCAACCCGCTATTTGTCTTTCAGAATTCCAACCGGGAACCTTTCTAAATGGACTCTTATCGTCTTAATATTGAAAGTAACCAACCACTTATCAGGTTTTCAGTAACCACTGAAGGGTTACAATAAAATTTAATATCGCAATTTAACTTTTGACTCGATGGAACTTGAAAAAAGAACGTTAAAAGCCATTTCGGTGCAGTTTTTCGCCGAAACGGTTGATAATTCTATTTCACCGCTATCCGAGAGTGCTGTGAGGTGAAACTATAAAGTACTATCTTTTGATAAAAAGTGAGTATTTGATATTGTTTGTCGGTTTACTTTTGAAGCTAAATAAAATTTTAACGACATTGAAAAAAAAATAAGAACTTTTGGGCATAGGTAGGTACATACGTTGATACTGTGAAGTTGTTAGACAGATGGTGTGAGCTGACGGACTTGAGCGATAAAATTCAACCAATGCCACTGGCTTTCAAGTGCAAACGAAAAGAACATCATTTATTGACCTATTTTTAGACTGGTAATTGGGAATTAAAAATAACTGCAGTTGAACGTAAATCAGGCAAAAGGAGTATTTATGTAAGGATCGCCTACCCCCATGAGAAGAAGGCGTGAGTTTTGTATGTATGTATGTTTGGATTCGTAGTATTTATTTTCCATGTTGATAAACCTTGTGGGTATGTAAATCATCATAATAACATAGCAACGGGAAAAGCATAAATGAACAGACTAAAAGAAACCAAAAATGGTATCTAGCTGAGCATGATTCATCAGCATGCATACATTACTTAACGTTATTAACAAAATATTGGTGTGCTTACTTAGATCAGAGAGATTGGTTAGATTAACCAGTCTAATTGCATACAAAAATGTTATCCGTACGACGCTTGTCCACTCTGAAATAACGCGCCCCACTACAGCATTTAGCGCAGTGTACGAATACAAATTTAAGTAGTGGAGCGCGTCAATTCTTTTTTCAATTGGATAAGCTATACTACACATATCCTGCCTATTGTACAGTCCACGAGGCCCAAGCTGAGCTTTGCATTTGTATGAGTGCACATAGATAGTGTAGGTGTGACGTCCAGTCTAGAGCGCGACGCGTCCTTGGCTTGGTTTAAAACCGGTTTATACTGCTTTTTGGTAATCGGTCTGAGGCGCAGTGCGTCCGTCCCTCGCGCGACGCAACTGTACTTCTTTGGTGATCAGTGATCACTCACACAAATGCAAAGCTCAGTTTAGGCCTCGCGGACTGTACTACCTGACAATGTAGATACCTATTAAGTATAAGTTTTCAAAAATGATTTTGTTTTACCTTTGCTTTGCTTTTTACGGCACAAGCACTTGTTTATTGCACTTTTGTTGAAAACAGTGGTGGCCCAGTGGTAACGGCCCTGACTTACGAATGGTCGAACCCAGGTGGCGGTGGTAGTGGTGATCGTGGGTTCGAACTCAGGCAGGTGCTTTACTTATTGTAAATTATTTAATCACCACTGCTCTCAAAACGGTAAAAGAAAACATCGTGAGGAATTGGGCATGTCTTAGAAAACCAAAAATTCGAAGACATGTGACATCTACCAACCCGCACTGGGCACGCGTGGTAGACTACAGCCCACTGCCTCTCATCGAGAGGAGGCCTCTGTCCCAGCAGTGGGAACGTTATAGACTGATTATGTTTAGTTGTTTGTTATTATTTTTTTGTTTAAATGTGTGGTAACTATAGGTATAATAATAAGTTATATTTAGTACAGAGGTTTTGGTTTACCCAGTAAGTAATAAGTAAGTAATCTTATAAACAAAACTAAAGAACGGGTCTTCTCGCGATATTCCGACGAGGTCCGCCAGTGTGTAGACGTCATTAGTGTTGTGTGTAGAAGTACCGACAGTGACAATAATAAAAATTGTGAAGACCAAGCGAGGGTAGATGCCAATACCCGCACTTTACGAAGACGTCGCTGAGCTGTCATCAGTCCTCCCGTGACCACGATCGCTGCAAGGCGGTCCAGGGGGGTGAAACTTCCATACATTGACTTCAAACAAAATATTCATAGACAATGCTGCCGTCTGAAGGAAAAGGAACGGAAACTTTGGCCATAGTTTTACATTTTAGCAGATAGATAGAGCTACTTTTACCTACCTTAGTATCTACAACAAAAGTATAGCTACTATACAAAATAAATAATAATAAATAAGCATTATTGATTATTTTACTATTGCATTAGAAATAAATTTATTAAATATAGTAGCAAAATAAATAAAACCTTTTTCACAATTGAAACTCAAACTCAAACTCAAACTCAAACTCAAAGCATTTATTTCAAATAAACCAATTACAGGCACTTTTGAATTGTCAATGGGTCGGTCAGTCAGAAAGATGAAGCTAGTTGCCCATTCCAAAGCGTAGTAGATCCCTATGGAGAAGAACGGGCAAGAAACTCCACGGACACTCTTTTAAATCATAATATTTTTACAAAATATTGGTTACATCGTTCAAGTTGAAAATATACATGTGAGAACAATGTAGAAAGACGTGCACGTTAAAAAGCGTCCGTAATAAAAAGATAATAACTAAAACAACTAAATTAAATATTAAAATTAAAAATAAGCCATGGCAGCTAAGAGACGACCAGTCCCAACTGACGGCGCCCGTTCACGAACATGACGCATGGATCAGCACCATTTAGCTCAACCATTTTGAAGGGAACTTAATGATCCAACACACACGCCACCATCAGCGAGACATTTGAGTGAGCATGACATACTCTCAACCGCCAGGGCACACTCAAGTCAGTGAAAGACGTACCCAGTAAAAGGTAGCTTAATAGTAGCTACATAGTGCTCACACGTGCTATGCAATTATATAATACTAAGAGATTGAATCTAAACAATGCAAAGAAAGTTTTCTCTCATCTTAATCTTCAGCAGGTCCAACAATATATCCGAATGCTAATCAATTAATTAATGCGTCCTTGTGGAGCAGGACAAGCATTCAGCCAAGCATTTTTGTCAGCGATGTAATCCCCCAACTTATAATATGCCTGGCTGCATAGTGTGCGTTTTATACAAGATTTAAATTTCCTTTCATTCAGCTGGAGTATGTGGGGAGGTATTTTATTATAACATTTTAAACAGTACCCCATGAAGGATGAGTCTACTTTAGCCAGTCTGAAACCTGGTTGAACTAATTGGTCCCTATTTCTAGTCCTATAATTGTGTCCTTCACCTCTTTTACCGAAAAGATTTAGATTTTTCCTTACGTACATGATGTTTTCGTAGATATATTGACAAGGTACCGTCATGATGTTAATATCTTTAAACAGTTCCCTTAGAGAATCGCGCCTGCGGAGGCCATATATTGCTCTGATGGCTCTTTTCTGCAGAATAAAAATAGACTCTATGTCTGCAGCCCGTCCCCATAGTAAAATACCGTAAGACATAATACTATGAAAGTAACTGAAATAGACCATCCTTGCGGTGTCTACATCAGTGAATTGACGGATTTTTCTCACCGCATATGCTGCTGAACTTAGCCGTCCTGCAAGAGATGTTAAATGCGGACCCCATTGCAGCCTTGAGTCGAGCGTGATCCCCAGGAAAACAGTTTTATCGACGAATTCTAGTTTCTCTTTATTCAATACTATGTCACAATCAGTACTTTTAACATTTGGTAAAGCAAATCTTACACATTTAGTCTTTTTCCCATTTAATACTAAATTATTAGCAGTGAACCAATTATGGATCTGCAGTAGGGCGTTATTTACGTCGTCAAGATTTGATGCACGTCTATTTATCTTAAAAATTAAGGATGTGTCGTCAGCAAATAACACCATTTGTGGTTGGTTTTTTAATAAATGGGGTAGATCATTAATATATACTAAAAAAAGGAAAGGACCCAATATCGAACCCTGTGGAACACCCATTTGTACTTTTAGACCGAGTGAATTGACACCATTTATTTGAACTTGTTGCTGTCTATCATTTAAATAAGATTTTACTAAACTGAGCGCAAGTTTACCTAGTCCGTAATGCTCAAGTTTCAAGAGTAAGGTTTCGTGATTTACGCAGTCAAATGCCTTGGAGAGGTCACAAAAGATTCCTATGGCATCTTGGGCCTCCTCCCACGCTGAAAATATGTGTTTTAATAAAGTGGCACCCGCGTCAGTCGTGCAACGTCCTTTGGTGAAACCAAATTGCTGATCGTGCAAGATTTGGTTGGTGTTAAAATGATTAAGCATTTGATCGAGCATTACCTTTTCGAATACCTTGCTGAATACCGGCAACACGGATACTGGTCTATAATTGTTGGTGTGTTTACTGTCCCCAGATTTAAAAAGTGGTATAACCTTACTAAATTTCATTAAATCCGGGAAGACTCCTTCATCCACACACAAATTAAATATTAATGCTAAGTATGGTGCTATAGTCTCGATTATGGATGTACAAACTTTGATAGACATTCCCCATAGATCTTCGGTCAATTTGATTTTAATGTGCCGAAAAGCTTTTTTAACTACCATGGGGTTTATATGTTTAAATTGAAATTCAACCGGGCAGCTTGGAACGTTCGCTCTTAATAAATCAATTGAGACATCGGGTGAGGAATTTAAAGCTTCCGTCGTTTTAGATGGTATATTTGTAAAGAAGTGTACAAATTCTTGAGCTACTTCTAAGTTAGAGCTTATATCACCATGAGAAGTCTCCAATGTAAAATCCGTGTTTCGTATTTTTTTCCTATTAGTTTCATTATTTATAACTTTCCACACTGCTTTTACTTTATTTTCTGCTGATTTGATCTTGTTACTAATATACAGGGCTTTAGCTATTTTGCAAGTATTTCTAAAAATTTTGGAATATGTAGCAACATACCTGTTGAACGTCACAGTGTTAATGTAAGGCTTAAGGCCATACAATTCGAATAATCTTTCCCTACTTATCCTAATACCTCTAGTTGCCCAGTCACTAAATAAAAAGTTAGGGAAAATATTTTTTGTTTTCTTTTCAAAAGTTTTATTGAATTCAGTGAGCACTACTGAAAAGAAATCCTCATATAGTTTATTTGCTCCGTCCATATTATGGCCCAGAACATTTAACCTATTACCTAGGGCACTATTGAATCTATTTAATTTGCCAGCTGTTATTGGTCTAAATTGTATTTGCACTTTTTGCAAAGTTGTTTTAGACTTAAAAGTTACTGTTTGCCCACTGTGATCAGATGGTAAATAATTTACGATGGCTTTATCTAAATAATCACAATCGCAGAAAACATTATCAATACAAGTAGCAGAAGTGAGAGTTACTCTAGTCGGTTCTGTAAAAATATTAGATAAATTGAATGATTTAAAAAGGCTTAATAATCTCCTGCTATTTGAATTATTTTCCAGAATATTAATATTAAAATCACCACAAAAAATTGCAGCTTTATTACCGGATGCAAGTTTCGCTAGTACATCTTCCATTATTGACTCAAATAAAGAAAAGTTCTGACAATTAGGGGGTCTGTACACGCACACTACAACATGCCTATCCAGCTCAACACAGGATAGTTCGACGCAATGTTCCACTGATAAACCAACTATGTCATTACGTTGCTTAGATTTTAAACAATTTTTTATCAAAATTAGAGAACCTCCACGCAGCATAGATCTACGGCTAAAACAACTGCCCACACTATAGTTCTCATAATTAATTAGCATTTGGTAATCCTTTAACCAATGTTCAGTAAAACAAACAATGTCAAACTTTGTTTTTTCTAAAAACATTTCAATTTCTAATAATTTGGAAGAAATACCTTGAATATTTTGATGGAATAATTTCAAGGCATTCTGCTGAACTCCTTTTCGACAATTATTTATTTTAGAGCAAGAAGACACCTTGTTGTTGTTAGGTATAAGAATATTCTTACTGGTACCTTCTGTTGTCTTACAAACTAGTTTAAATTACTATCCGGAGTTAACCCCAAGACTTCAATATCATCACCAGGCAATGAGCTTCTAGTGAGTGTGGGACATCGAACCTCCTTCGTACAATTTGTGTAAATATTTATAGCATTTGAGCTACATTTATTCAGGCTCACCACCTTATTATTAGTATTATTACTAACCATTGTGGTGTTAATAATACAAGACTTCGACATACTATTTATGTCTGAGTTTATACAAAAAGCTAATAGCCTTGCTATTATGTGTCTAAAACTAACAGGCAGATACACAGTATCCCTAGTCGATTTTAAAGTTTCCAAAAAATTATTGGTGTCAAAAAACACAAGCTTGTCACTATAATGACTAACTAAGAATTGCATATGCTTATTAAGCATATGAATATAATTATTTTGTCTACTTGTCAATTTTTCAAAATATGGGAAAGCACACAATATTATTTTTCTACAATTTAACTTTAACAACTCAGTTACACAGTCAGTGATTTCATTTTTCCTGACCCGACTACTATTACCTACAAATACAGTAATGTTGGTTTTAGGATTATACACCTTACCCGTTACTAATGCCATTATTTGTTTGAAGGTTGACCCTGGCATACAATAATTTTGATTAGAATAACCCAGGTTGTTACTAATTAATTTTCCTAAACCTCTTCCTATACTATCTGAGAACATAACTGAATGATAAGAATCATGACTACTGAAAGATGGACAACTAACATTCTCAGACTGTACCATTTGAGATCGATCTTGTACTATATCAGATATATCTTGGTTGAGGGTACAGTCTTGAGACAAACTCTCAGTATGGGACGGGTCCTCTGTTGCCTCAGGCTGGACAGCATCACGGTTTGAAACCTTCTGACAATTACACTGACACAAAACTAACTCATTTGCCGCAAGAATATGTTCTTTAATTTGGTTCTGAGAGCACACATATTTCATGTAAAGGGAACTAAGTCTGCTCTCAAGTACCTGCATGTCAGACTGTAAGCGCTGTGTATCAATCTCATAGATTTTTTTGCTGTCTTCTAATTTGATTTGACAATTAGTTAACTTCTTGATTAGATCAACATGTTCTTTTCTCCGTGGAATATTTTTGGAAAAGTCTTTTTGTCGTTTTCTAATTTGATTACACTTTTTAATAATTCTATTCAGTTTTGCATATTGTTTCATTTTCTTATGACTAGATGTATAACTCTGTCTATAATTCTGTTTTAGCATGGAATCTTCAGTAAGGTCAATAGTTATTATGGAATGTGGATTACAATTAGTATTTAATAATTCATTATATAAGTTCTTAGTTTCTTTAACCTGAGTACATTCTTTTTGTTTCTCTAACTGGATAATACGACTATTTGCATCAATTAATTCATCTTCTAGGTCCCTAACTTTGCTTAAAGCCTCCTCATACAAGTTACTACAGTTGTTGAAACCATCCGTGACCACCTTCAGTTGATTGCGTTCAACAACAACATCTAGATATTGTTGATGAAGGTCGACTAGCTCCCGTTTAAGGCTTGAGTTTTTGTCGACTACCTTCTTGACTTCCTCCTCACTTTCATCATTCTCTTGCAACAATTGTTTACAATGGAGCTGCGATGCTTCCAGTTCTTGGAGGGCCGTTCTCAATTTAAGCTCCATATCCTGAGCAGTAGCCTTACGGGTCATCACAGGCATGGTTTCAGGATTTGTTACTGAAATTGGAATAAAGAAACGGTGAGAACTAAACGTAAATGATGATAGACAGGAACAGTCCAGTACCGTTGACTTTTTTTTTTTTTTTTTTTTTCAAATCAATCTTTATTTGTGAACATAAGTACAAAAAGGTGTTAATTTTTGTAAACATTTCTTCTGTTTCGTTCAAATTTCATATTCCTGAACAATATTTTAGGAATTATTATTTATTCCATTTCATTTTGATTCCAAATCGTCATTATTATTTTTGTTAATACACTTCATAAATTAATGTACAGTTTCGTTCGTTGTTTCTGTGTCGTGTGTTCGTGTGTTCTGGTGATCTGTTTTGTGCTCTTTTACAACTTAGGACTGTGCTTGTTTTCTTAAATAAATATTATTTCATTTCTATCTACCATTTTATTCCGTTTCATTTATTGGTATGTCCCTTGATGATGGCATTTATAGTTTAAGATTTCGAAAAATGTTTATGTTATTTATTTTGTGAAATAAGTAAATTTTTATGTGTATGTTTCGAATTCTACATTTCCTCTTGAATATGAATTTGTCATAGTCTTATTACACATAAGAATTAATTTATTCCACAAATAAAATAACATTCATTCTTCAATACAATGTTTAGGGATTTAATACTAGAAACAAAAACTCCTAAAAGCGCCATCTAGTGAGCTAGGTAAGGAGACATTAGGACATGCAGCGCTATCTCTAGGATTGAGTACTCAATTTTTAGAAAACGAAAACCTGAGTGGCCCATCTATATTACTTTAGATAGTGTATTATCTATGAGGCGGTCGAAACGTCGGGAAACAAGTAGGTACCTGTTTACCTCGTAAAAAGGAATATCGCGAGAAGACCCGTTCTTTAGTTTTGTTTATAATGTGTGCAAATTGCGAAAGTTTTAAAAAGTTTAAGTAAGTAATCTACAAAGCACACGAAACTCAAGAACCATATGAATTACCGGGACAGACGAAAAAGTCGCTCTAGTTCACATCTCTGACATGCGAACTACCTGAGCCACCTCGCTGCTCCAACTATGTTAGTTAGTTACACAGCAATAGTTTTCGGGATACTTTATTCTCTGTGTATCCACGTCCTAAGGATTGCTTTTGTCCAACGTGTCAAGAGCACTCTCTACTTACAACATTCGTTATACTTTATTATTCAATGAAATGGAGTTTTCCTTATGTCAACCTTCAGTGGGAGAGAATAAAGAGCTAATTTGTAATTGAAATACTCGTTGGTGCTCGTGAATTAAATGCTTAATTGTTACAAAAATACGGATACAGAACAATTAATTCTACAGATATAACTAATCTTGTATATGTCGAAGAAAGAGTAATTATGTAACGTATTTACAGGAAAGAAAATTAACCTTCAGCCCTAAACTCTCAATTTCGTCCGCTGAAAGAGACTTTTCTGGTTTAGAATAGCGTAGGTAGAGATTTCAATGGACATACCCACATAATGTATTTGTATGTTGTGAAGTGCCGTCAATTCAGGCTAAAAAGGTCAATGGCTACTTGAGTACACACTCAGTTCGAGAGCCGAACCGTTTCCGTTTATCGATTAAATTTTACACAAACCCTTTAAAGTCGCTCATTGTATCTGGAGTGAGATGTTGTAAATAGGTTCTTTTATAACTTGTATTTTATAAGTAATAATAATAGTAATATCAAGAATTACTGCATTTTAAAGCTTTATAAGATAGGTCTGGTTAGATATAACATTATTTTACGTGATTAATTTATGTTATCCAACGTTACCTGGATAAAAATACATACACTTTTAGATTACCGGCACAAGTTTATAAAGCCATTTACTGCTATTAACACTTAGTATGTAGATTCACACTGTTTTTCTGAGCTGTCTAATCAGATTGATCTTAATACTTCGTCGAACGAGTCGGCAAAACCGTTTCACAACTAATTATTTGACGACAATTCGCTTTTAAGCAGCCATTTATCCAGTTACTAGCACCTTACCCCACTTTAGTTGTGTGATAGTTAACAAGCTTAGCTCTCCTGTTGTGTAAACACAAACAACCAACGTTATTTCATACACGCCGGTTTCTGGAATTGAACGAGTTTAATCAAGTAGATTACTGCGTGTGTATGGAAAGGTACTCATACATATTTTGATTTGTTTTAAAACGTAGTTTCTATTTTGAGAACAGTCAATAATATAGGATGAACAAATTACAACATTCATGAGCAAGACTAGCGATCAATCTTCTGACCGTGAAGAAAAAATTTCCTTATGTATGTACACATTTTACAGGGTGGCGTAGTTATTAGGTATTGTAACTTCTTAAGTATAAACATATACGGTGACCGATACTTAAACACTTGATTGTACAATCAAACAGCAAACCTGAAATCTGAAATCACTAAAAAAAATCGTTTATGTTCGCATAACTCGTCAAAACGTAGGGAATAGCTGATTTTTTTTAGCGATTTCAGGTTTGCTCGCGTAGTAACAGTCGTTTGTTATCATGAATATATAATCATGCGTGTTTAATGATTATATTGTTATATCATGTTTTTGTGTATCGGTCACTAATTACCAGTCATTCTATATAGGGTGACTGGTAATTAGTGACCGATACTTAAACACATGATTGTGCTCATGATAACAAACAACTTTTACTATGGGACCAAACCTGAAATCACGAAAAAAAAAACGGCTGCTCCCTACATTTTGACGAGTTATGCGAACATGAATATATGGGGCAGCTGATTTTTTTTTCGCGATTTCAGGTTTGGTCCCATAGTAAAAGTTGTTTGTTATCATGAGCACAATCATGTGTTTAAGTATCGGTCACTAATTACCAGTCATTCTATAGGTATATGAAAATCAATTGCCGTCCGTTTTCTCGCTAAAACTCAAAAACGGCTTGACCAATTTGAATATATTTGTTTTGTTTTATAATCCTCTTTACTGGGGTGGTTTAAAAAAAAATAGGAAAAAAAAGAAATTTAAATTTTGACAGGACAATGTCTGGCGGGTCAGCTAGTCTTAAATATAAAATACACCAATCTGCCTAGCCTTTTCCCAACTATTTTGGAGTCGGCTTCCAGTCTAACCGGATGCAGCTGAATACCAGTATTTTACATGGAGCGACTGCCTATCTGACCTCCACAATACGATATCCCTTAGTAAGATTGGTTGTCACTTCCGGGCTTCTGACGACCCGTAACGACTGTGAAAGATCCACGAATGACAGCCGGGACCAAAGTCTTAACGTGCTTTTCGAGGCACGGAGGAGTCTCGGTATGTAAAGATGGTCACCCATCCACTGACCAACCCCGGCAAGCATAGCTTAACCTGATGGATCAACCCGTGCAGCTGATATTAGTTAGCCACGAGCTCCTCCAATACACCATAAACAAAAAATACACCCTAGGTTACTAAAGAGAAGGGCAAAGTTCCACATTAAAATAACATCGACCCAGTTTTCCCCGAAAGATTAGGCGGAGGTGTACCTGTACAGCGTGTAATTTTAATGATCACTATTATCCTCCTCCTATCCGTTAAGGGGTCATTGCACTCATCATTATGAACAACTTTTGGCTCGTCTAAGTACTAACAGCCGCACGGGTCAATCCATAAGGTTAAGGTACGCTTGCCGGGGTTGGTCCGTGGATGGGTGACCATCTTTACATACCGAGACTCCTCCGTGCCTCGAAAAGCACGTTAAGACTTTGGTCCCGGCTGTCATTCGTGGATCTTTCACAGTCGTAACGGGTCGTCAGAAGCCCGAAATTCTGACAACCAGTCTTACCAAGGGGTAACGTATTACCCAGTTACTGGGTTGTGGAAAATCTATCCATGTAAAATACTGGTATTCAGCCGCATCCGGTTAGACTGGAAGCCGACCCCAACATAGTTGGGAAAACGCTAGGCAGATTGATTATGAACAACTTTTACTATGGGACCAAACTTGACATTGCAAAAAAAAAAACAGCTGTTTTCTACATTTATGGTCGCATAACTCGTCAAAATGTAGGGAACAGCAGATTTTTTTTTCACGATTTTAGGTTTGGTGCCATAGTAAAAGTTATTCATAATGTTGAGTACAATGAGCCCTTAAGATGATAATGGTAATTAAAATTACACCCAGTAGTAAATCCACATTTCGCCAGTAGTTTTTGAGTCCCATGTAATAAGAGGAGAGGTAGGTACAAATCCAGGCTCCGGGCTGCTACTGAGAAATTCATCATGTAAAAGCCCAATATCAATTACATGACGATTATTATTGGACATTACGTCAATGTTGAAAGCCTACCTATCACATAAAAGTAATACCTACCCATTTAGTTTTCCTGAAGAAGGCGTCGGATCCAAAATCTACATTGATAAGGCGCTCTCAATGATAATTTACCTTTTTTTTTTTAGGCATATAATTTAATTCAATTATTATTGTAAAAGACTAACTAACTAACTATACAAATAAATACAAAACAAAAGGACACTAAGGCGTCGAAGTACTCGTCCGCATCGATGTCATCCGGAAACGTGCCCAGAAGACTGGCAGCATTGCCACGTTGAATGGCAATCCTAATTCTTTGGCCAAAGAACGAGCCAGCCCTCTGGTCACGTGAAGACTCGACCAGTCGGCGAGAAATTTCCTTAAAAAGTAGACGCGCACTCGGGCCCCATGACCCGAGCGTTTCGACGCTTACCGTTATATTTACCTTTATATTTTCCTAGAACTCGTAAAATATTTGTTGCATAATTAAAATCTGCTAAAAGTACAATATATTCCGCTGTTTTCTAATTTAGGATGTCAATCATACTATGCATTAGTAATCGAGCATTGTATTCCTGTGTGTCGCCATTTATTTAGAATGTAAGCAGACGCGAAGCAAATGTTTTGAATCATGTATGTCTAGCCTGCAGCGAAAAGGTAGCTGGTGTAGTTTTTACTTGTATAGACAACATCCTCGTTACTACGAGGTGGAACGCACAATGTTCTTTTGTGTTGACGCTACCTGCATTTTGTATGCTTGCATCTGCCATTTTATTCGTTACAATATTGCACGGAGGTGCTGTTGTGTTTTTATTGACGTCACGTTTACTGTCAGTTTGTAAATATTTTTTGGTGTACTGCATGTACCTACTTTTCTTGAGCCTTACATTGCTGGGTTTCTTTCAATAAAAAGTCCATGCTCTTCGTAAAGCTCGAGGAAAGACATAAATACAATCTCAACTATGTCTGCCCTGACTGATGAGGATACAATTTATGTATTTAATAAGGTTTTCCTCAATGAGCTGTGGGAGGAGCAGCCAAATACCACGATAAATGAAAACTTTGTTTACAAACAAATACCGCCTCCTGACATGTTGGCATATTTAGCAAAGTGCAGTGAAATGTATGAGAGCATTTCACAGCGTACCCTGTTATTCATATGCATTCCAGCTGTTAGATTTGATTATTATATTCGAAAGGATTGCGTAACACACGATCAATCGGAATTTTAATCAAGTTGCTAATACATTGGCTTCATATTTTCGAAAAATTTGTCTGCTCGACAACGTAAATAACGCAATAAAGTTGGTGAACTGTCAAAATTAAACCGATTCAGATTAATAGTTTGTTACGCAATTAGGGTACTGGTCAGCTATTTTCTTGTACTCTGGTACGTTTCATTGATTTATTGCGCCGTGAGAAAGGAATAAACACCGGATTTCTGTGATCGTATGTTGGCTCCAAGTTTGTCATAGATACTGGCCATTTCAAATCAAAATAATTTTTGTTTGGCTAAGAATTCTAATTTCAAATTAAACATCAACGACGTTTACGGAGCTAACACTACGAACCAACGCACCGCTTGTTATTGGTTTGCTCGCTTCCGTTCTGGAAATTTCGACCTGAAAAATGAACCTCGCGGTCGTCCGAAGACTTTGGTCGACAATGACGAATTAAAGGCGATTGTGGAAGCTGATGATACACAATCTACGGCTGAATTAGCAGCAGCTTTCGACGTTAGCGTCAAAACAATATTGGTCCATTTGCGTCAAATTGGCAAGGTAAAAAAGCTTGACAAATGGGTGCCCCACGAACTCAATGCTCGCCAGCGCGAAGTACGCGTCGAGACGTGCCTTGCACTACTCAACAGACACACAAATGAAGGAATTTTGAACCGCATTGTTACCTGCGATGAAAAATGGATTCTGTTTGATAACCGCAAGCGCTCAGCAAGTTGGTTGGATCCTGGTTTAGCACCTAAACAATGCCCTAGACGAAAACTTACCCCTAGAAAAGTGATGGTCACTGTTTGGTGGTCTAGCGCCGGTGTGATTCATCACAGCTTCTTACCAAACGGGGTGAGCATTACTTCAGATGTGTACTGTGAAGAACTGAACACAATGATGGAGAAGCTGGCACATCTCCAACCAGCATTGGTCAATCACTCGTCTCCGTTGCTCCTGCACGACAACGCGCGACCTCATACTGCACAGCAGACGGTCTCCAAGTTGCAAGAACTGGGGTTGGAAGCTCTCCGTCATCCGCCCTACTCACCAGACCTTGCGCCTACAGACTACTACTTTTTCCAGAATTTGGATAACTTCTTGGCGGGAAAAAAATTAAATACCCGAGAGGCAGTACAAAATGCCTTTGAAGAATTTGTTGCCTCCCGTCCAGCTGATTTCTTTAAGAAGGGCATCAATAAACTGCCACTGCGTTGGCAAAGATGCATTGATTGCATGGGTGATTACTTCGATTAATACAAATAAAAAATGCATGAAAAAAAATCGTTTAAATTTTTTCACACAAAACGGCAATTTCATAGGTACCTATTATAATTATATATATACCTATTATAATTACCTGAATTGTTCAGTGCAATATTGTAGTATCTTACACGGGCTCAATATCTTATTGCATACATACGCCACCTGCATATATACTATTAAAATATAGGTATTATTATTGAATAAATTATCCACTAATAATTCCTGCAAGGATTACCCCTAGAAGCTGTGCAGTGATAAGTGGAAAGAGGGTGGCATTTTACCCTGGAGTGGGGGAGTACAGTTTAATAAAAATTATACCCATATGCAATCAAGTTAGGTCACGCTCGATATTTGAATTAATAATATGCTACGGACGTCCCCGTTAATGGCAGTTGATGAAGAAGAAAACCTCATTGTAATAGGTAGACAGTTAAACTTGAACACTAGTTAGGCCCTAGACTTAAGTCTTGAACTATTTACAACATACTGAATATTCATGAGAGCAAAATTTAAAGTGGCCTCCGTACAAAGCGATGCCATGAAATTTTTTAAAACATGTAACTTAGATATTATCTACATAAGTATAATGGGTTTCGGTTGTCAACGAAATGTATATAAGCTTATGTGGACTGATTTCAGAGTACAGTTGTAAGCGATTATGGCTCCAGTGCACATTAAACTGTTTCTAGCGTTGGTGTTTCTTGTGGGAGTGGGTTTCTGTCAGAATGCCACCAACACCACCGTGGCACCTGCTACCCCCACTGTGGCAGCTCCCGGACCTGCATCCACGACCCCTTCAACTTCTAGACCACCCTTTGCGAATTCTGTAAGTCACAAATAATCGTATGGTTACTTATTTTATTTTTCTGGAACAGCAATAATGAAACTTTGTAAAAATATTTGTGTTACTCAATATTTTCACGGGATTGGCGTCATAACCGTAATTAATTTACATTTGGTCGTAACAGTATCTTTTGTTAAAATTTAAATTCTGATTAAAATTTATTACCAATAGTTTCTTAATTTAATCTGTTTAATTTTTTATTTATAATGAGTGAGTAGTAGCTACATACCTAACCGGAGTTGCCGACACAGGCTCTAATGTAAATAATGAATCAATGAATTTTCAATGAAACATTTTATTTTCCGATAGTTTATGAAGTCATTTACTGGCATTGTTTTAATTGATTGCTCCTTGACCTAAAACAATGACTGGTGTTTTTTAGGGATACGTACCCGAAGGGTGCCCAACGAAACTCTATTACTAAATGGCCCCACATATTATACTGTCCACCGGCAGTCCGCCGACAAGCGGTCCGCTCATAAACACTGGCGGTCCATTTTTTATGAGTGGACCGCTGGCAGTCCACCTGCAGGCGGTCATTCATAAAAACTGTTTTTAACAATTTCTATGAATGACTGTCTGCCGGCGGACTGTGTAATATGTGGGGCCGTTTAACCCTCCGCTGTCCATCCGTCGACCATCCGTCTGTCTGTTAACGAGCTGTATCTCAATAATCGTAATAGGACAGAAATTTTGCACAGATTGTGAATTTCTATTGCCGCTTTGACAAGAAATAATAAAAATTAAATAAACACACAACGTCACACCTGTAATCCCCGAACGGATGCCGTCAGTTGAGACTGGTCATCTCTTAACTGCCAGGGCTTATTTTTAATCTTATATTTTGAATTGTTATTTAATATATATTTTTTTTACATTGTTCTCACATACAATGTCTAAAAAAATGTTGTAATATCTTGATTTAAAAGAGTGCTGTCCGAGGAGAGGAGCTTGTGGCTAAGTAATAACAGCCGCAAGGGTCGATCCATCAGGTTAAGCTATGCTTACCGGGGTTGGCCAGTGGAGGGGTGATCATCTTTACATACCGACTCTCCGAGCCTCGGAAAGCACGTTAAGCCGTTGGTCCTAGCTGTCATTCGTGGATTTTTGACAGTCATTATGAGAAGAAGCCCGAAAGTCTGACAACCAGTCTCGCCAAGGGGTATCGTATTACCCGCAGTTACTGGGTTGTGGAAGTCAGATAGGCAGTCGCTCCATGTAAAATACTGGTATTCAGCTGCATCCGGTTAGACTGGAAGCCGACCCCAATATAGTTGGGAAAAAGGCTAGGCAGATTAATTGATGTCCGTGGAGTTTCGTGCCCGTTCTTCTCCATAGAGATCTACGATTTGGAATGGGCAACTAGCTTCAGCTTTCTGACTACCTGACCGACTATTTGACAATTCAAAAGTGCCTGTAATTGGTTTAATGAAATGCTTTTCTTTTTTAAAATTAAATTTGGGTCAGGCAGAGGTGTACCTGTAGTACACCCTCATTTATGTTAAAGACCCGTGTAATAGGGGGCGAGCCTATGGCCATCAACCGGGCACAAATTCAGACCCCGGGCTGCTACTGGGAAATTCTAGTTGAAGAAACCCAATAACACTTTGCCCGACCTGGGAATCGAACCCAGAACCTCGTGCTCAGTAGTAGAAAAATAAAACAAAGTAAAAAAATTAAAGGTGGTCCGAAAAGTGTTTTTTTTTTTAAATGAAGTTTTTTTTTATGTAGTTTAAAAATTGTACGGTAGTACGGAACCCTTCGTGTGCGAGTCCACCTCGACTTGGACGGTTTTTTATAAATATCAATTAGTATATTTCACCTTCTTTTTTCAGATACTCAACCTGGCAGCAGCAGTTCCTATGGGCATCTTACAAGCCTGTAAATATGTGAGTGATATATGATTATAAATGATTTATTTCTGTAAGTAGATTTGTACAAACACTTTTACACGTCAATCATATTTTTATTTTAAAAACTAGATGAGGTCGGCGTTTCCTACCTGACTACTCAGATAAGAAAGGCTGAAAGAAACTCAGAGGTCACAGTCTCTTTTAAAATCCAGACATAATCTTGGTCAGATCATGTGAAGACCACGTAGATTGGTGTCTGAAATGGTCTTTTGAGGAACGAACCACACAGATTGTATGGACCTGTCCAGTCAGTGCAAGTATTTGTCAGTAATCGAGCAGCTCAACTCAAAATTTAAGGAGCTCAACGATTCGACGAACAATACCAAAGTAAAGACATTTGGGTAGGCAGCATAAATTACTCAAATTGCCAGACTATGATTAAAACTAACTGAGAAAAGGATTAAAAAAAAAACAATGATCCACGTAGTCTTCACATTCACAATAAGTTATTTCTATACGAGTATAACGTATTATTCAAATCATCAAAAAATATCCTCCTTACCGAATTTCGATCGCGGCGGCCAATCTCAAAGGAGACTAGTTAAATACGCAGGAGATACTACCTCGTCGGTCTAGTGATCGCAAGCGCTACTGCTGAACATGATGAGGTCCCGAGTTCGATTCCCGGGTCGGGCAGTGTTATTAGGTCTTTCTACCTGGAATTTGTCAGTAATAGCCCGGAGCCAGGATTTGTGCCCGGTTGATGGCAATAGGCTCGCCCCCTATTACATGGGACTTTAAACATAACTGGCGAAATGTGGGTGTATTATATAGATACACCTCTGCCCAACCCTTCGGGGAATTAAGGCGTGATATTATGTTATGTTAAACTCCCTGTTCCTCTCTTATAGTTTGATAGGAATGTTTTTGCCTTCCTTCAGGTTAAAACTTTTTTACAAAAAAATACAACCGACTTCCAAAAACAACACTACAAAGTGAAAAATAACTTTAATTTCGGAAGTCGGTGTCTAGTTAAATGTATTTTCGTTTTTTGCCACCGACTTCCGAAATTAAAGTTATTTTTCACTTTGTAGTGTTGTTTTTGGAAGTCGGTTGTATTTTTTTGTAAAAAAGTTTTTATTTTTCACTTTTTAGTTGTGTACCTACCCCACACAAATTCAAATACCACTACCTGCAAAACAAACTAGAACATCATCCATATAAAAGTGGGGAAAAAATACGTATTATACGCTAACTCAAAAACTACCAAAGCAAAGTTAATCAATTTTATATGGGACCAACTGTGATGTATACACTCTCGAACAAAACAAAAAAAAAATCCAAATCGGTCCAGCCATCTTCGAGTACCTAATCGGGGAACATACATAAAAAAAAAAGGTTCCGACGAATTCAGAACCTCCTCTTTTTTGAAGTCGGTTAAAAATAGTCCTATTGTTAATAATATTATTGTTTAATTTTGTCCTTTTCCTAACATCCATGCCGAGTCTCATTTTTATTATCCTCATTCATTATATCTTATGTTGTTACAGAGTCTGACGGCATTTAGCAGTTTCATCCAAGCTATAGCCAATCATAAGAAAATTTAATAAAATGTGAAATTATAATAAAAAAGCTGTTTTATTTCATTAACACGCTTATAATGATTTTTTTTTATTCTAATTAAAAAAAAAAAAAAAAAAAAGATTTATGAGTCCTCATGAATCCTTATCAACTCGTGCACAATGGAACTGATTTAGATGTATATGGTTCTATAGAAGAGATATTTCTATGAGGTAAGTTTCAAACACTGTGTTTGAAAATCAGAGTGACTTTCAGAGATGCAGTACATAACAGTAAATAATTATGAGTACAACTAAGTAAGGGGGGTACTCCGATGATCACACCTACACACCTATACACATACATCATCATACCATCATCACAAAACTCAAACTCAACTCAAACTCAAAGCATTTATTTCAATTAAACCAATTACAGGCACTTTTGAATTGTCAAGGGGTCGGTCAGTCAGAAAGATGAAGCTAGGCGCCCATTCCAAAGCATAGTAGGTACATATATCATACCTGCACTATCTAAGATCTTTGTGAAGTCAATACTGTACCTAACTCTGTCAACATCGTCAAAGCATGTACTTATAAGATTATTAAAACGCAGAATGGTCCACATGAAGGACTAAGTGCGAAAACATAGAAAATAGAAGATTATTAGAAATGAAGTCCTTGATACGACAAAGAAGATTATTTAAGTGTAATTAATTGAAAAATTAATAATTGTCTATCATTATTAATAATTACCGAAAGTCGAGGTAAAAGTAAGAAATTAATCACATTTACTGGTGATTGTTAATAATGTAACCTTAGTACCGATAAATGTAATAATTTTTAAAGTTTATTTAGTATTTTAGTTCAGTACCTTGTATTGTGGTACGTATTATCAATAAATATCTATTGGATAAAGAAATAGAAGAAAGATTTAAATTTTTAATGTTGATTTTACGGAGTCTATGATTGTACTTACATTTTTAAGCAAAACCAAAGAATAAACGATTTTGCATGTAAATTTCTTTTAGTTATGTATTTGTAACTACTGTGGTTATTTTCAATAAATACCTACTGGACAAAATAACTTCGAGTTTTAAGTATTTTATTTTATTACTTTTACCGACGAGAATAGTGAATTATTAATAACAACTGCTAAAAGTGATGAATTTCAATTTTATATTCACATTTACGAAATCATGAGGTAATTATTAATAATGATGGATAATTATTAATAATTTTCAATTAATCACATTAACCGTAACATATATAATATATATAGAAGAAAGGTCGGCAAAGGAACCATGCGCTTGTTTTCGAAGTTATTTAAAAGAGATTTTTTAGCTTTATGAAGAACCACTTGGTTTAGCTCTAGCCAAACCAAGCTGAACGGAAAGGGAACTCGTTGCCGTTCCGTTTCGTTCAGAAATCGTGCCCCGCATTATTAGTCTAACCTCCATTTTCTTAGCTGTTCCTTGAAAACAACCAAAGACTTGAACCATTTCTTATTCAAACAAAATTGGCTATTGTAAGGTTGCCCGGTTGGTAACATTTTCCAGAAACAACAGTATAGAAAAAAAAAACCGGCCAAGTGCGTGTCGGAACACGCACAATGAAGGGTTCCGTAGTTGAAAAGAATTTATCCCAGTAAAAAAAGTAAAAACCGAGTTCAAAAACCAAAAATGAATAAAATAACTTTCTTAAAAAACTTAACAGCTTCTGAAGTCGGTGCCAAGCTAAGGTGCATTGAAGAACTGAATACACCGACTTCAGAAGCTGTTAAGTTTTTTAAGAGAGTTATTTTATTCATTTTTGGTTTTTAAAGTCGGTTTTTATTTTTAAGTTAATTTATTTTTTAATTTTTAGTTGAATATTCAGTTACATAAAAGTAAGCCCAAAACGAACAAATAGAAAAGAAAATCAAAAAATAAAAAAAAAATCATCAAAATCGGCTTAGAAATGCCGGAGATACAGTATATTTATGCATATAACTTCCGTACATCACATAATGTATCATCTACTAAAACCTTCCTGTAAGCAAGATCACGTCAGTGAAAGAATCATCAAAATTGATTCTTTAGTTTTTGAGAAAATCGCGGACAAATAAGCATACATACATACATACGGGTTGAATACAGAACCTCCTTTTTTGAAGTCGCTTAATAAAGTCGTTTAAAAACAAACTTAACAATGGATCCAAAAAAAATTTTTTTTACGTCATGAAACTTTAAATTAACAATTTTCGGACTTTTTCCTTTACTTGTGCTGGGAGACCTTGCTATTTGCCAAATTTCTTTATTCTAGGTCAACGGGAAGTACCCTGTAGGTTTTGATTTACTTGCGACAGTTGCGAGTATCTAAATGTATCGCAAAATGGTCGTATTTTTTTATTGTCTTGACTTAGAAGCTTGATTTTTTTAGAACTCTAAGGGACCCTAGACTTACGTATTCGATATTAATTTCAACTTGATATCTCCACGCGTCCTGAGAAAAAGGGTCATGACAGACTGACAGATTTGAATTTTTTTTTATATGATAGAATTACAAATTAACAACTTTCGGACTTTTTCCTTTATTTGTGCTGTAAGAGCTTGCTTCTTGCCAAATTTCATGATTCTAGGACAACGGGAAGTACCCTATAGGTTTTGATTTACTTGCGAGTATCAAAATATGTCACACAAATGGCCGTATTCTTTTATTGCGTTGAATAAGATACTTGTGTTTTTTTAGGACTCCAAGAAACCATAGACTTACGTATATTGTATTAATTTCAACTTGATACCTCCACGCGTTCTTGAGAAAAAGGGTCTTGACAGACTGACAGACAGACAGACAGACAGACGGACAACGAAGTGATCCTATAAGGGTTCCGTTTTTTCCTTTTGAGGTACGGAACCCTAAAAAGCAGCAGATATAAATCGGTGATATAAGAAGCAATGTTTTGTGGTACATAAATCAACAAAAATGGCATGTTAAATCTTATAGCTTACTTACAAGAGAAAATTAAACCATTTCAATTACAGGACTAAAACAAACTGCGCTTGTTACGTTTACCTATAGTTACAAACTTACTAGGCAAAATTTAATTAAAAGTAAAATTAACAATTTATTCTCGCACTAACAACACATCCCCCTGAAACGACACTCATTTACAACTAAATTAAAAAGGACGTAACTCCAATTAAAAAATATGTAAATTTTGTGAAAACAAGTTGTAGCGCAGCTTGGGCTCTAACCCATCCAGTGACGAAGTGACGATAGAATATATTGTAATAAGTAGTACAAAAAAAAATGTGCCTACTTAAGTAAGTAGAGTTACGAGTAGGTATCTATCAAAAATTTACTTATAACTTAAATTGTAAAGTAAACAATCGATCACATTAATCTCACTAAATGTTGCCGATGCCCGTGTCTTTGATTATTGATCGAAGCTTTTATGTTCTATATTATTTGGTTTCCGCACTTAGTCCTTCATGTGGACCATTGTGCGTGGTCCATGGCGGCCGTCGGGGGTTACTCCAACCAGCCCACCTCTCTCCAGAAGTTGATCAAGTCTGCTGGTCTGTTATGAACATCTGTTAAAGATCCGGGTGTTCCGAGGGTTTCTGTTCTAATCTCGGTGACGTCTGTGCATTCAAAGAGCACGTTCGTAACGGTTTCCTCAGCTTCCATGCAAGCCCTGCACAAAGAGAACTGTCCGTTATTCCTATTGTGTATTACAAACACTTGCAAGTGTTTTTTTAGTGAGCAGTGTCCTGTGATGGTCCCCGTCACCAGGCGAAGCCCGTTCCTGTTCAAAAGTAATAAACGTCTGGTTAGTCTACCATCTAGAGATAGCATAGCCTCCCTAGACTGCCGATGTCTGCATCCCGGTGTATTGTTTAACTATGATACTATGATGATATGACCGAACTATGATAACTAGAAATTTTTTCGATAGAAAAAAATTCCAAAGTAGCACCGTCTATTTTCTGTTTTATACGATTATACGTAAACAGTTCCTTATTGTGCCGTAAAAGTTGCTTTAAATCGAAGGTATTTAAATATTACTAAGCTCAAAATTTATTTAAGTATAGCATTTTGTCATAAATCGACATTTAAACGAAGCGTGTTTAGTTCCGGTGCGCATGAGAGTCTTCTATCTCACGCGTCAAACTAGACAGCCAGAACGCCATTTCACTTACACACCGAGCTAAACCACGCTTCAATGTATCCTCGTCACTCAGTCACGTAACTGTGTGATAGGTATAACATGTACCTACAGAAGATAGCTGTCCAGTACTGGACACACGCAACACAACCAAACGACGACGCTTGGCAATGTGTTGATGCTTTGGCTAAAGATGAACAACAATACCTACCAGGGTTAGGACCTATTATCCCTACCAAGACTGAATCTGCAGTGTTCCTGGCAGCGGCAGAGAAATATGTCCAGCAAGAAGAAAGGCAGTTTTTATTACGCAGTGCAACCAACCATAAAACTAAGACCGTGGATTTTCAGTCACAAGAAAGTATCGAAAACTGTTATTTCTGTTCTCTGTAGAATCCGCTTAGGTTTTTGTTGCACTCTCGTCGTTTTACACAAAATCCATGTCCGTGACTCCTCTCTCTGCGAGTGCGGGTTGGATGAGGGCGCACTCTTTTTTTTTTTGTGGATGGGAAATCATCAAATGACTTCTCCCGCTCTGAGCGGAGCGGGAGGGCGAGTCAGACTATTACTGACTAAAGTCCACCCGTGTCCCTTCAGTTGCCTGTGCCAGGGCCACGGTATCTTTTTCGAACAACCCGCGACCCTGGCGGCATCGGCCCTATCGGACCCCATCTCTGCTGACATTTTTTTGAGGCGCGCGTGGAACACAACGCGCCGTCGACCCGGGCCTGGTTCTTACTGGACGGCGAGCTACCCATTGCTCGCCATCCCCAAGCCCGCGCCTACGGTGGCCGGGAATCGGCTATAGATTTCCGCCGCCCAGGGCGTCTCCTGCGGTGACTATAGGCGTGAGGTTGCCTCTCCCTCAGGCGTTCCGCCTCCTCCTTCGCGAGCATTACTGCTTCGCAGGAGGTGACGGCCTCCCAAGTACTCTCGCTCCGTACCATGGCCTGGACCAGGTTCGGACGCGAAAGATCGCCGCCCCCGATCGCCTCCTCCTCCATCCACTGTATGCGTTTCCATCCGTTTCCTCCCGCCTTATTCGGAACAGGAGGGCGCACCCTGGATCACATATTTTTTGAGTGTTCTAACAACATTAGGCCACTCTATCGCATTGGGTCGCAGATCTGTAATGGAAGATGTAGGTAAGATTTACGTAAATAAATAAACATCCTACCTCTAGATCTGTAGTGCCGTCTCCTTAAATTTAAGATCTCCCCTCTCTTTTAATATATTTCTCTTCTGAACTGCTTGTGGCGCTGATGATTTTCATCCGTCACAATAATATAAAATTATATTTTTTGTTCCCCATAAATTCTGTTTGTGTGATATGGTCTAAGTATATTTAATGTTCTAACAATTATAATATTTATGTAATTTTATCTTTTTGTTTGTATCAGTCCAGTACTAACCCCACAAGATCTACATTAAGTGCAATGTATCATCGAAGATTTTATCATGTTTTATTTTTAATTTCATTTTTAACAACACAAACTTGCTCATCCAATTCACTTTTGACATTGGCAGCATGGTCAACATCGGCTTTGCTTGCCCTACCCGCTTACGCGAGCGCTGTATAGGTCCTATACCAGAGTCACAATTTCAGTAGATTGTACGTGGTATAATAAAAAAAATAGAATAGGCTACGCTTGGCAGGTGAAGTAATTGATGCAACCCCTCAGTCACTTAATGCGGCAATTCTGTTATTTATGACCGAAATGGACCATAGGAATAGTTATAATGTAATTTATGTAGAACAGTTATGAACAGTAAAAATGACATAAAAAAAATTAAAAGTGGCACCGGGAAAATTCAGGGTTGCGTTTTTGAGGATGAAATGACTTACTATATAGTAATTTCTTACTATTAGGGTAATTAACTGCCTACCCTTTTCCCAAGTATTGTAGGTATATTAGTAGGTACTTTTCTTACTTTGATCGCATGGTACCTCTGGCATTAGTATGCTGATTCCCGCAGCTATATTCATCACCTACACTGCAAAAAGTAGTGCTACGAGTACACAAGCCATTGTTTGTTTACTTGGATTAACTTTTAGTTTAGTTTGAACCTCGGCGTTGTTGAGTACTAACTTTACACAGAATGTTCGGATTGAAATTGCATCGATTTTTAGCTTAGAGCACTTCACCGTGTGCAAATACGTAGAGACGGGTCAGTGGTGTTTGTTTATCCGGTACCGAGAGATACGAGGTTAATTTAAATGAATTTAGTTAAGAAACCGAATAGGAGCTCGTGGCTAAGTAACAACAGCCGCACGGGACGATCCATCAGGTTAAGCTACGCTTGCCGGGGTCGGTCCGTGGATGGGTGACCATCTTTACATACCGCAACTCCTCCGTACCTTGGAAAGCATGTTAAGCCGTTGGTCCCGCCTGTCATTCGTGGATCTTTGACAGTCGCTACGGGTCGTTAGAAGCCCGAAAGTCAGACAACCAGTCTTACCAAGGGGTATCGTATTACCCAGTTAATGGGTTGTGGAGGTCAGATAGGCAGTCGCTCCATGTAAAATACTGGTATATAGCTGCTCTGGTTAAACTGGAAGATGACCCCAACATAGTTGGGAAAAGGCTAGGCAGATTGAGATATGAAACCGAATAAATTTTGGTGTTTTTGTGTACCTATGCTGTGCATGTCTTTGAACTACCTTCCTTCATATCCAAGAATAGTAAGATAGAAACAATTCTCTTTAATCTCAATCTCTCAGTCAGAAATCTTGCAAATGCACCATCTGCAACTGTATCCTATAGCACAGAAGCAAATATCTCAATTAAGTACTGACCATCCGATACTACCGATAACGTGACGTAGGTACCGGCTTTATATCTTCGACGTAGGTCAACCTGAACGTCACAACCAAGTACTCTATCAGAAGGGGTGCCAGTCATTGTCTAAAATCTGAATTGGTGAACATAATCAGGACCACTTAGTTCACGTCTTGAGACACGGTTCTCCGTTCACAGTATTCAGAAGTTTCTTGGAACTTGAATATAGATGCTGAAACGTTTAGACACTGGAGACGTTTCTAAATGCTTTTGTCATGTGTCTGTGTACAAAATTGTTATGCCCCTGTGCTAATTAGATTCAACGTAGTTCTTGCTTAAACATAAACAATACATGACCTTTAATGCCATATACATATCATCAGTTTTTCTTTGAATATGAATAATGTATGCGCGTTCGTGAAATACGTCAATGTCTAAATAACTTATATAACAATAGGTACGTTAGTTAAATACATATAAGTGTAATGTTCAATAGGCGTGACAAGTGTGAATTGGAAAGGATTAGCTCTAGCTTTGAGGCTTTGACGTTTAACTTGCTTCACACACGGAGTGCGGTGAGGTGCGGTGCGGTCGATTTGCTTTTGTTTTGTTTCCATTCATATAGTGGAGCGACACACTTGGGATATGGGAGCCTAGACAAAATCCCTTTTCTGTAAGCGTTGCCAGCAGCAGTCACGTGACATCTCTGAAGCTAATGTCAACTCCATACATTTCGATCTTTCCATTGGCTTTAACGCTCACAGAAAAAAGATTTTGTCTAGGCCCTCTGCTAAAATTACCAAAGGCGTGTTTATGCCAAAAAAAGTGCCAAAATTACCTACGTCGAATTTTTGGTCTACAAGTGGTCAATGCATGCAAAATTGAAAATCCTGCTGCATTGCTAGTGTCAATTTGTTTTATTACTTACCGGTGTCGGGTCATTGAAAGACTAGGCAGTATGTACCTACATCATACTTCAGCAGATGCCAATATCGCGCATAAATGAAGCCTGGTGTGAGTAATTTGTAAAACGTATCTATGGGAAGCGATGAATTGGCAATAAGTATAGATCCGAGTATGAAATTGATGGCTCCGCTACGGAAAATCTTGTATTTTTTTTTAACAAAAAGAAAAGGCTGCAAGCCTTTTAAAATCTATTTTCAGAGCTTAGTATTCAGTAAAAAGGGTTCGTTGTAAGAGCCGTAAATAACCCTACTTATCTAATAATAGCTTTCTGGGTCTCAATTGTTCTGGTTTTAGCTCAATTTTTAACCGACTTCATTTTTTAACTTTTTTTTATGTATGTTCTCCGATTACTCGAAGATGGCTGGACCGATTTGGATTTTTTTTGTTTTATTCGAGAGGGTATACATCACAATTGATCTCATATAAATTGATTAACTTTGCTTTGGTAGTTTTTGAGTTAGCTTCAATAATACGTATTTTTTCCCCACTTTTATATTTTATTATTATTATTATTTTTATATATGATGTTCTAGTTTGTTTTGCAGGTAGTGGTATTAAAATTTGTGTGGGTTAGGTACACAACTAAAAAGTAAAAAATATAATTTTTTTACAAAAAAATACAACCGACTTCCAAAAACAACACTACAAAGTGAAAAATAACTTTAATTTCGGAAGTCGGTGTCTAGTTAAATGTATTTTCGTTTTTTGCCACCGACTTCCGAAATTAAAGTTATTTTTCACTTTGTAGTGTTGTTTTTGGAAGTCGGTTGTATTTTTATGTAAAAAAGTTTTTTTTAACTACCTACATAATTATTAACGATTTACTTTATGTATCGTTATTTGCTTTCACTACTTTCCAAGCAATGGTTTCTACGTGCCACAATTAGGTACCGAATACCATAACTGAAACTATTTTCCTGTATTGATTTCTAATAGCGGGACAGTAAGCAACCAATACATTGAACACACACGATATGTTCCTTAATTTCCGGCATACTGTAGAAAAATCAATATAATTATACAGGGTGAAATTTTAATCGTTTTAATCCTCTTAAGGGGTCATTGTACTCATCATTATGAACAACTTTTACTATGGGACCAAACATGAAATCGCAAAAAAAAAATCTGCTGTTCAGTACATTTATCTACATTTAACTCTTCAATATGTAGGGAGCAGCTGATTTTTTTTTTGCGATTTCAGGTTTGGTCCCATAGTAAAAGTTGTTCATAATGATGAGTACAATGACCCCTTAAGAGGATTAAAACGATTAAAATTTCACTATGTATTATAGAAATTGATTTTAAGATTATTCTTATCTAAGAGAAAGGAAAAATACATTCTAAAAATATAGATATTCTACTCGCTGATAGGTGACTAGCAGGTAAGGCTGTAGAAATAGGAACTCGAATTATCTACTTTAGCGGGTGTATTGATAGCACATTTTACACGAACTATGAATTCAATGTTCGATCATCTGAGTTCACTACACACAGAACTCTGGAATGACAATAACAAACGTACCTATCTATTTTCACCTTTATTTTTATCGGTTTTTCAGGAATATTTTTAGATGCAATTTAACAGTTTACCGATCAACAACAAAAAAAGATGTACCTGACGGATGTAGATAGATAGGTAGGTAAGGTAGGTGTTGAAAGATATACAATCTGAAATATCACACCTGCATCGCAAAATCTGCCTCGAACCTTCTCATATTGCATACAGCGTTCGCACAGGCACGTAGCATTGTGTGCTCACAATTAAGGTGAATATTATTCTCAGGTTCCTTTTGTCTATAAATTTTTTAAACATATTTTTCCAGGCATCATAATTGTGGCAGGAGTTTGAGAACTGTCTGCATTATTATGATGAGCAGCTAAATAACATTTTTTCGTCGGTAACGAAGGAACTTAAAAGCCTCCCGCTTCCCTTAAGGATCACCACGACGACTGATCCTTTTTTTTTTTTTTTTTTTTTTTTTGTGGATGGGAAATCATCAAATGACTTCTCCCGCTCTGGACAGAGCGGGAGGGCGTGTCAGACTTTTACTGACTAAAACCCACCCATGTTCCTTCAGCTGCCCGTGCCAGGGCCACGGTATCTCTTTCGAACTACCCGCGACCCCGGCGGCATCGGCCCAATTGACCCCGTCACTGACATCTCTTTGAGGCGCGCGTGGAACACAACGCGCCGTCGACCCGGGCCTGGTCCTTACCGGACGGCGAGCTGCCCATTACTCGTCGTCCGCAAGCCCGCGCCTACGGTGGCCGGGAATCGGCAATCGATTCCCGCCGACGACGACTGATCCTGTATTTTAGATATTACAATTTTAACAACAAAAATGGGCCCCTAATTTCGTATATACCAGCCGATACTTAGGTACGGTAGGTACCGTTCGTTCTAAATTTTCCACAACAAATAATAATTATGCTATCCAATAATTATGCTATCCACTTAAAAAAAAGTTGTAAACAGTGCTACATGGTAGCCTAATTAGGCATTACCTAAAGGTATTACCTAGGTAAAATAATTTCTGCTGATATACGTAAATGCGAGCAATTCTTGGTAAACACATAACAGCCACTATGTTTTCAGTTCCGGGAAAATCGTCACCGTTCTTAAGAAGCCATTGAAGATTCGTTCATATGGTACAGTAAGCGACGAAAGTCAAGTAACACTGCTACTTTTCCATATAACCTAGCTTTTTCTCAAAATTATGCAATACAATGTATTTCAGCATTTCATAATAGCTAAGAGTTAACAGTCTTTTGTTTTTACTTCTGTTCTTTTTAGAGTTCCATACCTCAATTGTAAAAAGGAACCCTTATGGTGTGTCTCAGTCGGTCTGTCTGTCTGTTCGTCTGTCACAGCTGGATATCTCAAGAACTACTAATGCTATCAACTTCAACTTTTGAACAGTTTTTAATAATGTTTGCCCAACTATTTTGTAAATAAGAAAGAAATTTAAAAAAAAATTATTTTTTTTGCAACAGGGACTGAAAGGGGGTCTTAAAAATTCGAAACGGGACTACTAGGGCATGTGGGGTACCTATCATAATATATGAAAGAACGCTGTTTGCACATTCTCAAACATTTTTTTTCTTTCTTTTAGGCATCATAGTTTTCGACTTCTTGATAAAATGTAAAAAAAAAATACCGCCCCCCCCCCCCCCCCCCCCATTCTCCGAAGTGTGCATAGAGAAAAATCTGAAATTATTCTGTGATACAAGAGTATGTAAAGATTACAGAAAAATAAAACAATGTCTCTAAAATTTTGAGACATCGTTTTATTTTTCCTGTAATCTATACGATATTAGTGACAAAATTATAGGACGACTTTTCGTTGGTGACAGGGGTCCACGCGGGCGACGGGGGACGTACTGCGGGGGTGGTTACAAGTGTCCAAGCGTCAGTCACTCGCCCGCGTGAACCATGGGAATGTCACCAACGTAAAATTTTGACACTAATTTCGTAATGTAATTTTGACTTTATTGAAAATGGGATATAGGTATAACCAATGGGTAGGTGCAATTTATTGCCCAAAGTCAATGTTATTATAGAGAAGACCAAAGACGTTTTCAAGGTCGTTTCATGGAGACAAAAGAAGCAAGTAAAACAGGATAGAAGAAAATAGTCAAGAGTAAAGTTAGAAGAAATAAATGATCTTAATAAAATTATTTTAATATCACATTGATATATTTTCGTTTTTATTTTACTGAGTTCTCTATTACATGGCATCTACATAATTTGTACAACAAAAATATACTTTGATCAAAAATAACAGATACCTACTGATTTTTTATAAGGTATACACAAGGTACTATCGACAAAACGAACGCCTTTACATTGAAGAATCCCTGCCCCTATGATCATTTATTCTCGTAAAACAAACACACACTAAACATATGCAAGCAAAATTATTTCAAAATTGGAAAGGCTTGGTTGTCGATGGTACCTATAAATTGAGTCATAGCATACAATATTATGAGTTTGCTAGCAATGCAATAATCTTAAAATATAACAGTCAATGTATATTTGGTAAAATAGTCGATTTGTGCATTTCCGAAATATATTTTTCAGCTTTTTATTCGAAATGTAAGGTTAATTCTATCATAAAATATAATGTTTACTATAATTTTATGAAATATATAGTATTTTTTCCTCAAAATTATAAAAACATCAACTATTTATCAAGTTTATTATTATTTCATAACTTATTTATTTGCAAATATACACAATAGGTGAAGTACCTATTACTTGCATAGAATTCTTACAATAGACTACCTACGTATTACTTGATTTAATAGTATTAAATCAAAGAAAACTAAAATAATGCGAACTTGTATACCTACCCAGTCAATCAATATTGCCGTCATAAAGCATTCTTAATTCACGCTGATTTATAAATATAATATTTGGTGGAAGTTTCCAATCAATATCACCTACACACACACACACATAAATAAAATATTAAAACAGTAACAAGTGTAACGCAAACTAATTCATAAGACTGTGTCTAATTGATAATAAAATACAATAGGAATGTTTTCGGTAGAAATAAAATATTTAAAACATATTCACATTTATTTTACTGGTGGGCTTCGCAGAACGTAAATACTGACTACATTCATACTGTCGAGTCCAATTACAATGTCCTCTAACAAAATAACACATCATACATATCATGCCTCCACACTTACACACGGCATGTGCACGGTATTGTCAGGTCCATGCTTTCCTATAATTGTAGGTACTATGGACAAAACTTAAGCATGCTCACATAAGAAATTATTCCTGTGAGAACGCAGCTAACGAACATTGTGCGATCGAGTCGTGAGCCATGCATGCGATAATCGCCTTTGAGGTGATCATGCGGAACTTTGGCCCATAGTACATGCATGGTACGTCAGTAGGTACTATTTGTATATCCGTACATCAACGATAACTTATGTAGTCAACAAAAGAGATATCTAGGCAGGGTATACTAACATATTTGTATGTGAATTGCTTCATGTTCAATTTTGTGACAATATACAATTTTGTGTCGATGTGTTACAATGTAGGAGTATTGCAAAAACAAAGTATTATATAAAATTGCACATGAAGCAATTCACATACAAATGTGTTACTCTACCCTGCCTGGATATCTCTTTTGTTGACTGTACCTATTTGTACGCCTCTGGCAACCTATGACATACCGAATGTCAAATATTCATCAAGGTGACCATTCCCGTCTACTCATGAGCCACCTACGCCAATCAGTCTACACAAAATGTAAACGTTTTTGTACATACAATACACCTAAGATACAAACCTATTAACATGAATGAAGATACAACAAATAAGCTCACTTCATGAAAGAAACAATTGAGACATACAACAACTATTTACGTAAGTTAAGGAAAATAAGAAATAAAATAATGTTTAGAAAGAAATACAGCATTTTCATCAAGAGTAGTTATAGAGATCAAAATTAACAGTAATCATAGACGTTCATGCAAAATAAGAGAATAATATACATACAAGTAGATACTATGTTAGTAAATGAGATTAGCTTATTCTGTTATATAAAATGAAATTATTTGACTAGACTACCGTTCGGTATGTTAATATACGAATTAATATCTTTCGGCTTCTTCTCGATGTCGACGTCTAACGTAATGTAGGTGGGGTTAGTGACTGTGTTGAGGGCGTTCTTTGCATTGTTTTGGTTTGTTGCGAATACATCATCTGTTTCTTCGTCTATTCTGGGACACATGTTGAGATAAGGTGACTGGTTCCCTTCGTGGTCGGATTCTGAGCCACTCCTAGCTGGTAAGTTGTTCAAAGTAAGCATTGGCGTCAACTCTGAACCACAGCTACTTGCTTCAGAGACCCTCGGATTGAATTTGCGAGAGTCGAAGTCAAACTTGGTGTCCTGGGCTCGTGGACTGAATACGTTCTGTCTTGACGCCGGACTCATCTGTAGATAGCCTTCATCATCTGAAATTGTGAAATAAGCTAAGTAGGTACCTACAGGTGTTGAATTGAAGGCAGAGAGAGAACACCAAACCACACCAAAGGAGTCGATCTAACTACTAGTAATTCACCCAAATCAACCAGATGAGTTTTAATGGTTTTAGTTTAGAGGTGTAGTGTGTACAGGTGCAGTGATCAGTACCAACACGGTTCATTGTTAGTTACAACACAGACATGCGTTGAATTACCATTTGTAGTATTTTTGTGTAATCAGAATGTAGTGTTATCCGTTCCGTCTGATAAAAGGAAATACAATTAAACTGACGAAAAAAACAAAAGGTATAGTGCCCTATTGTTACTGATCTAGGCATGGCGTTTGAACATGGTTCAAATAACTTAGTGGTTGAATGCTCTCTGAATGCTCGGCAGAGATTTTTATGAATCAATAATTTTACCTTTCTTAGTAACTTCGGCAGCTTGAAAAATATAAATAAATGTTTTATTATTATTTATTTATTTAAAATCTGTACTAACAATAACAAACATAAAGTCTACCAAACTGCATAACAGTTTGTCGGCAGTAAAAAAAATATGTTTGGTTAAATAAACACCACATGAGAAATTACTCCTGAATGTTGATTTTTCTGGTCCGCTATCTTGTCTTACCAATTAATATATTTAAGCAAACTTGTTCACATAAGGATTGTAGTATTACTACCTCACCTAAGTATTTGACCTCACATCCAACACTTCCAGCAGTATATAGGTACCTACGCAGTCTAAGTTCTCAAGATTACCTAATAGGTAAATGTTCCTGAACTTCTGCTGAACAAAGTGCTCGTTATCAATTTCTTACCTATTTGCGTGGGTGTGGTGGGGAAGAAGCTCCTGTCGTTGACGTAGTGGTGGGGGCTGGGCGTAACCAGGTTGTTGTAGTCAGGTGCACACACCATAGCCAAATAATCTTCTCCACCAGGTTGCACGTTCTTGTCCATGTATGCTGTGTTTAGGTCCACGTAGTGCTGGAAGTCAGAATTAGGAGTATTAGAAAAAATAGGATTGTGGATGTGGAACCGATCATTATACATCGGATCCGATCCGATCCGATTCCGATTATTATTCCGATTAAAATTACTACGCCATATGGCGTAGTAATTTTTTTCGGTCTTTTTTGATGAACACTAAAATGTTATCCTAATTTTTGTTGTGAGTGAAAAAAGCCATTGGACTATTTATTTTTTGTTACCCATAAACTCCTATAATGAAAGTAGAACATAAGTTCTGGAAACACTGTTAGCTCTTTAAAAAACAGATAGGGTATCAATTTTTTCTGAAAAGTCCTTCTGCTCATAAAGGTGTGCTGCGCCATCTGTTGCTTGAGATAGAAAACTATAAACGGGCGTAGTTAAAGCCGTGGCTCAATTGTTTCATTGCGTCATGTCTCTCGTACCATAGCGTAGAGGGAGTCAGTGTACTTCGAGTATTTTGTGGTAAAACTAGATGAATGTGATGTTTCTGTTAAAAATTTACGAAACTCAACAAGCGCACAAAAATATTTAAAAACCAATACCCGTTGAACTATCCTTGTCTTTTTACATGGTTTGCACGAAAACTTAAAAGTAATTTTCACGAATTAGTTTTATTCCAGTCCCATTCTTAAGATCTGTCTATCTGATCTGTCTTCAAGCTATTTTCAAGAGTCATCACGAACCGTCTCGCATGCAGGATTGACGACTTCCAGCCTCCCGAACAAGCCGGATTCCGTAAAATTAAGCTTTAGCACAAAAGACCACGTGCATACGCTGCGGCAGGTTATACAGAAGACCGAAGCCTCTCAGCTTAGCGTCTGTGGACTACGAAAATACCTTCGATTCGATCAAGACGTGGACTGCACTGCAGTGCTGAAGTGTCTGTACGAAAACGGCACTATGTCAGTCCGACTCCAGGATCGGACCTGGAAACCTATCCTTCTGCAGCGAGGTGTGAGACAGGGAGACGTTATCGTATATGATGTCTTCAAGGTTCTGGTCTGGAAACGGCTCAATGGCGACTGGAAAAGGTCAATCGTCGAATCTGACTTGGCTCGGCAGCGTTCGGGAAGCTACGCAATATCTTTCCGTCCCACATACCGCAGTGTCTCAAGACGAAAGTCTTTGACCAGTGCGTGTTGCCTGCTAAAAGTAATCCAAAGGGCAATGGAGAGGCCTATGCTTGGAGTTTTCCTACGTGATTGAATCAGAAATGAAGAGATCCGCAGCAGAACCAAGGTAACCGAGATAGCCCGAAGAATTGCCAAAGTTAAGTGGCAGTGGGCAGGGCACATTGCTCGCAGAATAGATGGCCGATGGAGCCGAACGGTTCTGGAGTGGCGATCGCGTAGTGGAAGGCCTCCCACAATGTGGACCGATAACCTTGTGATAACCGCAGGAATCCGCTGGATGCTGGAAGCACAGAACCGGTCGAAGTGCTTGGGGGCCTATATTCAGCAGTGGACGTCGACGATGATGATGATGATTCAAAAGATAATTTGAATATACTTACATTCCGCACATTATCCTCTAGGAAGCCACCGAGCAACTCTTGCAGCTGGCTGAAGGTGGGCCTGCTCGTGGGCTTCTGCTCCCAACACTTCATCATCACGTCGTACAGCCGGTCGTCCGCGTACGTCGGCTTGGCTAGGCGCTTCCTGTAACATTAATAATTAAAGGGTCGTTAAAGAAAATGGAAGTTGATTACATACCCACGTTTAAAATCCACACAAGTAGATTTCGGCAAATATTAGGTCTTTACCTATGAAATTGCCGTTCTGCAGTACTGGCCATTTCAAATCAAAATAATTTTTGTTTGGCTAAGAATTCTAATTTCAAATTAATTTTATTTTAAAAACATGGATTTTTTTTTCCAAAAGTAGTCATTTGTTTATTACATTTTCATCGCATTTCAATCTTTTTCGTCATCATGGATACGTTAAAAATTCGAGTAATTATGGAAATTTCGACCTGAAAAATGAACCTCGCGGTCGTCCGAAGACTTTGGTCGACAATGACGATGACGATTGTGGAAGCTGATGATACACAATCTACGGCTGAATTAGCAGCAGCTTTCGACGTTAGCGTCAAAACAGTATTGGTCCATTTGCGTCAAATTGGCAAGGTAAAAAAGCTTGACAAATGGGTGCCCCACGAACTCAATGATCGCCAGCGCGAAGTACGCGTCGAGACGTGCCTTGCACTGCTCAACAGACACACAAATGAAGGAATTTTGAACCGCATTGTTACCTGCGATGAAAAATGGATTCTGTTTGATAACCGCAAGCGCTCAGCAAGTTGGTTGGATCCTGGTTCAGCACCTAAACAATGCCCTAAACGATAACTTACCCCTAGAAAAGTGATGGTCACTGTTTGGTGGTCTAGCGCCGGTGTGATTCATCACAGCTTTTTACCAAACGGGGTGAGCATTACTTCAGATGTGTACTGTAAAGAACTGAACACAATGATAGAGAAGTTGGCACATCTCCAACCAGCATTGGTCAATCGCTCGTCTCCGCTGCTCCTGCACGACAACGCGCGACCTCATACTGCACAGCAGACGGTCTCCAAGTTGCAAGAACTGGGGTTGGAAGCTCTCCGTCATCCGCCCTACTCACCAGACCTTGCGCCTACAGACTACTACTTTTTCCAGAATTTGGATAACTTCTTGGCGGGAAAAAATTTCAATACCCGAGAGGCAGTACAAAATGCCTTTGAAGAATTTGTTGCCTCCCGTCCAGCTGATTTCTTTAAGAAGGGCATCAATAAACTGCCACTGCGTTGGCAAAGATGCATTGATTGCATGGGTGATTACATCGATTAATACAAATAAAAAATGCATGAAAAAAATTCGTTTAAATTTTTTCATACAAAACGGCAATTTCATAGGTAAAGACCTATTATTAAAAATTTACTAATTATTAACTCGGGAATCCCAGTCAAAGGCGTAAGGAGAAATCAATCATGAGTTTTTGCATATTTCATTTTATGTTACAAAATGTCCCTTGTATGACTGTCAATTATTTTGTAACAAACTACAAGAACCGAGCGTCTTTTTGGTCTTATTTATTATGGCTGACTAGTGTAGCTGCTTTGGTCACAAATTGTGTTTAAAGTTAGAAACTGATATTACAAATAAAATTTCCTTTCTTAGTCCCTTTACTGCCTAAGCTAGGATATAGGTAGGTACTTACCTATTTATTATTAACATAAAACAACTGTTTATGTATTAAAACGTCGTACATACCCTTCAGACAGCCACTGCAGCAGAGCTGCTGGGCTGATGTTCGGGTAAGGCGTCTTGGCGAGAGAGAACAGCTCCCACAGCACGATGCCAAACGACCACACGTCCGACTGCGTTGAGAATATGCGATCCGTCATACACTCGATCGCTAGCCATTTGACTGGTAGAAGACACTGGAAATACAAATAAAATTATCATTAAAATTATAGTTTGCAAAAGAGTAGAAAAATGTTAGGTTGCGAATATTTTCCACGAAATGGTATTTGCAACATGGAGTGTAGGAAGACAGATGAGCCGATAACGTAACTAAGTTTCAGAGCTGGTGCAAATCAGCACCCTAATTGCGTAACACATTATCGATCGGAGTTGGTTTCATTTTGAAACGAATTGCTAATCCATTGCTTCATATGTTCGAAAAATTTGTCTACTCGACAACGTAAATGACGCAATGAATATTGTTGAACTGTCAAAATGATACCTACTCCGTTTGATAATGTGTTACGCAATTAGGGTGCAGGAAAAGAATAAGTCTTAGGATTAGGAGTTTAGAAAAGCTGTAGGTGTAGATGATAAAAAGACCAAAAAAAAGGGAAACAGAAAATGATACGATTTCCATGAATCGAATATAATAAGATTATTAAACTAACAATACTATATATTGAGATTTAACCATTATTTTTGAGATTTAACTACACCGGAGAGATGTGGGTTAAGCGGTTGTCCTACAATTCAATCGGAAACCGTTTCTAGCTCCCGATGGACTATGCAAACGTATTTGCCGCTAACGTCATTAGATCAGTCTGTGCTTTAAGGGCAACTATCTCTATTAACTGGGCACGATTTCAACTTGACTATAAGATACTCGTGTCATTTCTTGCATGGTGATGACAGATGGAGGAATATGGGGGTACTTACTTGTATCTTATATTTATAACAATGGGTTGAGCCTCACAATATTATTTTAAAATAGTAGAAGCGAAAACACTGCTTAAAATGTTTATCAATTCTATTGTGCTTTCAAAATAACAACGTCAGTATTTATGAATTATGCATAAAATAATATTTAATTTGCGCAGTTTCTTCTGTTTGTCTTTGAAACTGAACATAATAAGTGTTCATCCAAGCGACCTTCACGGATGGTAAGGTTATTGAATATAAATATCTGAATACTCACGTTTTCTTTCTTTTGATATTCATCGTTTTTGTAAATGCTCCTGGCGAGACCGAAGTCGCAAATCTTTACAATGTTGTCATCAGCTAACAACACGTTTCTTGCTGCTAAATCTCCGTGTAGCACCTGAAAATATCAAAATTACTATCAGGTTAAAGCAGAAAGAATTCGCTTCTTCTTTTTTTTTGTCGATGGCAATCTACATGGAGTTAACCCAGAACTGAGCTTCGTGTTTTTAAAACTTTTAGAAGTCAGTTCGTGATGATTTTGTGGTTGAGTATCAACTTGTAAAAATGTATGGACTGAAACTGGCTAAATACTTAACCCTTCCTATTTGAACGTAGTTCCACGCGAGACACAATGGTTTTTTAAATGTTTCTGTAATTGTACATTTTTTCTTACTATCCTTTAAATTTCACACACTAACAAAAACTTTTTTACAAAAAAAAAAATAAAAAAACAACCGACTTCCAAAAAAAACACTACTAAGTAAAAAATAACCTTAATTTCAGAAGTCTGTAACTTTGGTTTTGTATTTTCGTTTTTGCCACGGACTTCCCAAATTAAAATTATTTTTCACTTTGAAGTGTTTTTTTTGGAAGTTGGTTGTTAGTTTTTTGTAAAAAAGTTTTCGTTTTTAAGATGTGGTACTCTACCTACCCTACACAACTTCGAATACCACTACTTGCTGTATAAATCACATCACTAATCACAGTGACAGGAAGTTATTACAACATCATTCACATAGACCAAGTGGGAAAAATACATATTATTGAAGCTAACTCAAAAACTACCCAAGCAAAGTTAATAAAATGTATAGGGAAATACCTAGACAGTACAAAAACATATTACCCTTTCAAAAAAAACCAGAATTTTCCAAATCTTGAATAATCGGGGAACATACACAAAAACAGAAGTAACACCAGTAGGTGAAAATCTTCGATCAGTGCTATTATTGTTCGAAGGTGAAAATCAATCAACCCTAATTTTGCTACCCATAGGGGTGGAATTGTAGATTTTAGATTTCAATTGTACATGGGACAAACTTCGAGGTAAAACAATGCGTAATAAATGAAAAATAAAAAAATATACGCGTCGACTTGAGAACCTCCTCTCCTCATCCTTTTTTCTCGTCGGTTAAAAAATCTAATATCTTTGTCTGTATCTTAATTTGTTTGGAACGTACTAACCTTCCTACTAGCAAGATACTCCATGCCCCTTGCGATCTGGAAGGCCCACACGAGTAGGTCACGAGAGGTCAGCGGCCGCGGGTTGCGTCCGTCGAAATAGTCGCTCTCGTAGTTTGTATGCCACTCCGGCTGCACGTAGCCTTCCGATACTGGAAGCAAATCAATAAGGAATGTATTCATTTATTATAATCTTTATTGCACACCAAACACTCATTAACTACACAGGGCAACAGACTATGCAAAGGGCGACCATTCCTTAGTGAAGTATTGCTCCAAGAGCTCCTGTTCTCTGAAAGGTTTATCATGGCTGATCAGTAAATCTGTTAAAAAAAAATCTCTTGAGCGCTCTAGGCGATATGGCTCCCAAAGAAGATATGGCGCATTTCACCTGTAGGCAAAATCATTTTTTTTTATGTCTTCAAAAACTACAAATTTGCCTAATTTTTTTTTCTTGATTATAAAATTTGAAGATTTTCTTTAGTAAATTATGAGGGCCAAAACACGATTGAAACAATTTGGCTTGATACAATAAAATCGCAAATTTTCTTCAAAATTAGCATTTTATGAGGAAAAAATGTTTTATTAATTTGTAATTATAGCAATTTCAATAAAATTTCGTCTACACGTTTACCATTAAAGACATAAGGGGATAATGAGTTTATTTTAATGTAACACAGCATACAGAATTTTAAAAATGTTTTTAAAATTCTATGTGCTCCATTTGGCCATAGGTCTACATAAGCACCAAACGCCTTTACGATATTAATATGCCATTTCGCCTCAAGCTGCTTTGATTGATTAATAGAAACAACAACAGCCAACCGAAGAGATTTTTCAAAATGAGTCTGTAGAAGTAAGTTGACCAAAATAAATAAATAAAAAAGTAGGTAGGTACCTACGCAACGCCCAGAGTTTTAAAAGCATACATTTAACGTACCTACCTACATAATTAATTAAAACTCATGTGAAAAAGGTCGAGCCAAACCAACATACGTCAGGAACGATTCCAATCGGGCTCAGAATATAAACCAGCACCCTAATTGCGAAACACAGTTTGTTTCGGAAATAGATTCCCAATTTAAACAAACTCCTGTCGGTTCTGGCTTCCATATTTGGAATTGTGAAATAAAAAAAAATCCAATCCATTAGAATTGTATAGAGATGTACTAACCAATTGCTCCTAATCTGTAACGTTGAAGCGTTTTGTTTCATCATATTGGAATTATTTGTTTCCGAATTATTGTGCTATAATTTAATTTTGTTTTAACTGCAACTGATGGTCTACTAATGCTTATAAATAAAAATGTTCAATAATTGCCGAAAAATTAAAAAAACAATTTTTAAAACACTTTCTACCAAAAGCTACCATATTTGAAATAGGTAACGAAACGTTTTTCTTTTCACATTTTTGTAATCTGTAGCCAATGAAAATATCATAGAAAAGCAGTGTTATCAACTTAGTAGAATTTCCACTAAACCTGGGGGTTTTGGCACCCCTACTGGCGGAGAAATTTTTCTTTTAGTGGCTGGTGGTTTTGTCTAGTGGTTAGTTTAATTCAAATTGTAGAAAACAATACAATCAATTTCCAAAACTTTTAACTCTAAAAAATGTTATATTATCACGATTATGGCATGTTTTATTGTTTGCCTAAAACCAGTGTTAATAATTTTACGATTTTTACTTTCAAATACCAAAACCTTTGCGGATTTACGCTGATTTGGAAATACTGTTCAGCATGACAAATATAGGGACGAATGTAGTGTGAATGGGCTCCACCCGAGTGGAGATCCAAAAAACATCATTTCGAAAAAATTGCCCCACGGGAACATAATTCCGGGATAAAAAAAAACTAAGCCATTATTGTCTGTCTAACAAAAATTCAAACACCTTCTACTAACTTTTTCATTCATTATTTTGTGATATTATAGTAGGATGATGAAAAAACCATGTTTACTATCATACCTATGTTATGTTTTATTTTCATTTTCAAATCTTCAAATGGACCTCCAAAACAGTGACCGAACGTCGGTAATAGGAAGATAAATAAAATTAAAAAGTTGTCTAGTTTATTTATGATAGTTTGAAGAATCGCCGCTAGCTAGTGGACTAGCGAAAAAGAAGTTGGCAACACTGATAAAGAAGAATCCTCCCATTATTATTAATAAAATATAAAAATAATAGTTGTAACATTTTTCAACATACAAATACAAATTATCTCATAAAGAAACATGGGCCTATAATGAATATTGAACTAGTCACCACGTGGAGTTACTCTATCTACCTATAGTGGAGATTTCTCTAGTCAAGAACTAGCGCTCTGTTGATGATAAAATGAGGGCTTTGTACAAGGTGCACTAAGACTAAGGCTGTTTTGCTCAATAGCGAAAGTGCCTATTTCGATATCATCACTACCTACAAGTAAGTAAGTCAGTTTATATAGAAATAACGTGTGTAGATTTGTAGAAGTGTCAAGTGTATTTGTGTAGTGTGTGTGTACTTATCTCATTAGATTATTGTAGCTGTAGCATTTTTATAAATCAATGAGCTGTAGGTACATTATTGGTCAGTCTACATATGGACAATCATTCCTTTGTTGCGTAGACAAGCAACTTACGTGATGTACTTTTTTATACGTCCATGAGTAAGGTTAACTATTTTTTGATGGTTAATTAATTTATTATACATATGTCTGTCAACCTCACATTCTAACAACTGAAATAATTGTTAGGTAGTTGATATTCCTGTACATAAGTAGATGCTAAAAATTAACCACTAATTGAATAACAATTAACTATGAAACATTGATCATAATATTTTCACAGACGGTGCTAAAGCTGAAAATACAAGAATTGAACACTGCCCTACCAACATTATATATAGCGAGGGATTTTCTAACAAAGAAGTTGGTGGCAAGGCATGAACATTATTGAATATGGATCTTCTATAAAAACCATTCAAGGTACCTAAGCTTTTTGACACATATTTAAGAAACAAGCATAGCAACTTACTAGGGGAGACAGGACACTTGATCCCTCGGGAGACTTGCTCCCCAGGCCATAACTAAAAAACTAATAATCACATCAGTGAACTTTCTACATAGTCAAATAAAATAGTCACATCATATATTTTATGTATGCCCAACTGTTTTAAAGCTTGTGGCTAAGCAAGCCATACGGGTCGATCTATCATGTTAAGCTACGCTTGTCGGGGTTGGTCTGTGGATGGGTGACCCATTTTTATATACCGAGATTCCTCCGTGCCTTGGAGAGCATGTTAAGCTGTTGGTCCCGGCTGTCATTTAAGGGGATTTTTTTTGGCAGTTGTTACAGGTCGTCAGAAGCCCGAAAGTCTGACAACCAGTCTTACAAAGGGGTATTGCATTACCCAGTAACTGGGTTGTGGAGGTCAGATAGGCAGTCACTCTATGTAAATACTGACATTCATCTGCATCTAGTTAGACTGGAAGCCGACCCCAACATAGTTGAGAAAAGGCTAGGCAGATTTATATCTAACTAATGTTTACTGTACTAATTTAGTGTTACAGTTAAATAAAAATATCTAGAGACTGAAAAATCAGATCCTGAAGAAACTAAACAACCGGCAGCAATGACTAGGCCGGTGGCTTTTGTCCAGCCATGGGCTGATGAAGGCCTAGTGTGCTACATAATGTTTATGTACTTTATTTGAGCAGAAATAATGTGATTTTGTTTTAAAACTGTAGGAGAGTTCCCGGGGTGGTTCACCTATGAAGATATGAAGGCAGCATAAATGATGTCGCCCATTGCTGCTATTTACTTGACATCACTGCACAGCTCCTCTGCAACTACTTCAGTTTCCAAGTACAAAAGTAGAAACAAAGATTTTTCATAAAATATTGTCATCACAACAGCAATATAAAAACATATGATATTGTGTTAATTGATAAGCGTAAACTTTAATAATTATAAAGTGTTTCATTATGAACTATGAAGGTACAAATAAAAATAACTTGTTATGAAGTATTTAAGAATTGAGTACCTAGTACTTACTATGTTTTTTATTAAATAAAGAAGTGATTATTCTAGTGATACTATTTAGAAAATAGTGGTGTTTAGCAAAATTAACTGTCATTCATTACTTTCATTAGGTATAGATAAATAGGTAGAAATAAAATATGGTAAACAAAAAAACTGTTTTATTTATATCATTACAATTACAACCACTGACAAGAGCATTTAGTATTTGGACATGAGGCAAAAAGAAATAGAACAAATATTTATAATGTATGCATTGGTGGAACTTGGTATTCTAATGTCTTCCTGTGGAAGTCATCATGGATTATTTATGTACTGCTTGAATAATGTAGTTGAGCCTGACACCTGCAATATAAAGAAAAGAATTTAAGTAAATCCTTATCCCTTAAACAATTCAATGCACAATCTATTAATTTTATAGAACAACAATATTCTGTTACCTATAAACAACGATTATGTGCCTTGCAAGTCTATTGATGGATGCAGCATACTTGTCTAAAAAGTACCTAAAGAAAGATCTTATAAAACCTCGGCAAGTATTTTTATTAGATAACAGACAAAAAGGTAGATGAACCTATGATATATAGGTACAGGATGTACCAGAAAGGGTAATCAAATTTAAGGGTGTGGTACAGATCATCAAATTGAACAACTTTCTCCAAGGGACCAACAATATAATCCAGAAAAAATGATCAGCTGTCCCATACATAACTTCAATACCTACTCGACCCAAGTGTATGGGACGGCTGATTATTTTTTCTCGATTACGATGTTGGTCCTATGGAGAAAGTTGTTCAGTTTTATGGTCTGTACCACATCTTTAAATTTGACCACACTTTTCTGATACATCCTGTATATTGCTAAGTACCTTTCAAGCAAAACCAATTCAATGCAAAAGAGTATTTTGAAGGGCTCCATAATAAACTAACAATCATCTTCCTGCCCTTATCCCATGTTACTTGGGGTTGGCGCAATACGTTTACATAAACTAACAATAAACATTAGAAATAGAAGTAGATAAGTACTATAATATTTAGAAAACCACCTTCAAAGCTACTCTGATTTTGAGGATTCACACAGGACATCATAAAGGTTTATGACAAGATACACATTTCTAGTAGGTAGGTACCTACTTACACAATAAAATATATTGAAAAAATTTAGATAGCGTTTACTTAGCAGGTACTTCAGCTGTACTTGGATATTATTTTCAATACTCAATACTTTTATTGCATTCTACATGTAGGTATTCTTAGGTGGTAAAGTTATAAATAGATCATGTGGACCCTGTCGGGCACAGCAAAATAGTGAGTTAGGAGAGAGGAAGCATTTGTTAACTATTATCTAACACTAGGTACTTAGCAAACTACTATATTATAATAATGATGTGGGTATTTACTGAGATAAGCTAATGGCTTTAATATAAAATATAAACTGGTATCTATTGAGAGATGTAATAACAATTAATAATTAATTTCAGTTGCCTAATACTTTCTTTAGTTTGTTGTTATAATTTGCTAAGTAAATGAATATTCATAAAGGTAGGTAGTAGGTATGTATGGTACCTACGTTTATTGGTGCCTTACCTATATATTTTGTATTCACCAGTAACAAGAAATATGTGGTTTAACATTGTTGCTGTGCTTAACATACATTTTGAAGCTCAGACTAATTACAAAACCAAGACAGTGCTGTCAACAGTGACGTGAGGCTTACGTTTCGGGTATCGTAAACTTGTGCACTACATAGTAAGGTGTAGTTTTATTGTAGTTTGGTGTAAATATGTGCATGTGAGCATGTATGTACATAGTGAGGTGTAGTTTTGCACATGCTTTACTGTAATGTTTGCAGTGCTATAATGTCTTAGTTTTTTATTTAGTCTGAGCCTTGAAGATTCAACTCTTAGATAGAAAATAATATTGATATTACCTTGAACAGACAATGTTTTGGAAATAGATCTATGTATGGTGGTAGGTATGTTTTCTGGATTACCACAAGAAAAGAGAGGCCTACGCCCAGTAGTGGGCGAAGGCGGGCTGTGGATGACAATGATGATGGTGGTATGTATGTTCAACAGTCCTTACATAATATATTGACATAAAAAGCTTCAAACTGAGCATTTTTTGTTCTTCCTCTATATATTTACTGCTTTTCCAATGAAGCCCTGAAATAAAATGATGTTATTTCTTTAAGCACATTTTTTCAAGATACATGTTTAAAGCCGGGGTCAGTGGGTCGTCATATGGGCGGAGTTTGCTTGGACTTTGTAATAACTTGATTTTAACAGTGTCCATGGAGGTTCTTGCCCATATTTCGGTCAGTGGGTCGTCTTAGGGGCGCTCCATTAGGATATAAGTTTTGGAATGGGCAACTAGCTTCAACTTTATGAATAACTGACCAACTCCTTGTCATGTTAAAGTGCCTGATAATCTATAAAAATAAAAAGAGAAGTCCTGACCGACTGATTGACTGACTCATCAACGCCCAGCCCAAACCCTTGGACCTAGAAAGATGAAATTTTGCACAGAGGTTCTCTTTATAATGTAGACGAGGAATAAGGAAGGAATATCCGGTAGTACGTTCCCGTAGGATATTTTCCGACATCCACGCGGGCGAAGTCGCTGGCAAAAGGTGGTGGTTTAATAAAATTCAAATAATGCTTTGAATTAGCCAACCTATGTTAGAAATGTTACCTTGCCTTTAAGTCTGTGCGTACAGCAGAGTTACGACGTCGTTGCAGAAGTGGAAATACTACCTCACAAAGTCTCAAGAGTTGAGGCACTCTTCAAAAGTCTGCGGCTTTTAATAAGCCCGTTTTTGAGGCGTTGCTTTTCCGCGTTAAGCAACAAATAGCCTCGGTATTGAAAATACCAAAAATATTGATTTATCGTTGCAGTCAATTGCGGTTCTACACAAAAACACATTCACAATTTATCAAGAAGCTGTTCACTTACAAAATTTCGTAAAAATTATGGAGATTTTATGAGAAAATCGCAAACAAATTGCTATCAAAAATTATTACGGGCAAGACGTTGCCCTCTGTTTGAAAAACGACTGCTCGTTGATTTCAAACCAACTTCCAGCTGTCAAAATAGTTTCACAATTCGAATATTTGCCTTTTTAGTCGCTTTTCGTTCACTCTTTACTGTCTCCAAACCACGTGACACAGACTGGAGTTGGTTACACACTCTATTGTAGTTTCGCAATTCGAAAGACATAAAATAACTGCAGTCAAAGCCAAATCAATTAGACTGACTCGGATGACGAAAATGTGTTTCGCAATTAGGTAGCAGGACAACCTGTGAGACGAAAGTATTAACCATACATTATACCTATGATTTATACATTCTCATCGTAAGTACCTATGTCACACGTAGTCGTACACGTAATCTAATTATAAATAAGTAAGCGCGCATGTGAATGCACAAGTTTATTATCCTCATAAGCCATTCTGTAAAGAGAGGTATTTGTGCTTGCATCCTGCAGTAAGTGTTGCAATTACATATCTATATACATGCTGACTGTATCCAAGGTGGTTCCCTACCTAAAAAGGAAAAACCGAAACCCAGGATCACTTCCTTGTCCGTCTGTCAAGGCCCTTTTTCTCAGGAACGCGTGGAGTTATCAAGTTCACAAAATACGTAGGTATATGGTCTCTTGAAGCTCTAAAAATATCAAGCTTCTAAGTCAACGCAATAAAAAAAATACGTCCATTTATGCGACATAATTATTTCGATACTCGCAAGTAAATCGAAACCTTAAACTTACTGTTGACCTAGAAACATGACAAGGTACGGCATTGCACAAATAAAGGAAAAACTCCGAAAATCGTTAATTTGTAATTTTATCACATAAAAAAATATTATTTAGGGATTACAAACTTAAATTTGCACCGTGACGTATATCAATGTAGGTATGAGAGAACATGTTTTTCAACTACAATGGTAAGTCTGTTTTTGGGATATATTCTTTTCAACTACGGAACCCTTCATTGTGCGAGGTCCGACACGCACTTGGCCGGTTTTTTGAAACTTGGCTTTTTTTGCCAAGTAATACATACTAGACTACTGGTACAGCTAATAAAAGTTTTATTTGTCCCTACGTGTTTGACGAACTTGATATATTTACATAAGATATTATATAAAAGCAGAAATACTTCTACGCACGTGCAGCTAACGTCGTGAACATTATCCTCATAAATCACCGATTACAATATTTGTTTACTAGTCCTATACTACGAAAACCTGCATAACATAACGCTAGCATTAAATGAAGTGAACGAAATCACAAAACAACTTTTAGTTCTACCAGGCTAGGCGCTCTCCGCATTTGAGGTATGAAGCTACAAGTACGCGGCGGGCTCGACTTGTCGAGCTAATTCAGTGTGGGGTGCCGCGCACCGGACGGCTCGCACGTTAGTTCAATATTCTATCATGTGCCGCGTCGTAAAAGAACACAACCCTAACGAGTCAGAAGGTAGGTATATGAGTTACGCGATAGAAAGAGAGGCAACGTCTAGGTGAATATAACTGTAAGTAATTAACGCTGTGCGACCTGAATTGCACATTATTGTGTCGAAGCAAGAGTTGCTATTTATTTAAATGATTTTGCGGAACGAATTTTCTGTACTTGTAGTAGGTATTATGTATTCTGTGGTTCTACGCAAGTTGGAAGACAACTTTCACAACGTACTTCTGTTGAGTATCGACCAAAGAGAGGGGTTACTGCACTTAGTCTTTAAATAATCAAATACGTTGGTCGTTGGTCTAAATATTGGCAACTTGCCATTACAAGGATCAGTTTAACGAGTGTTAAAATACTCGAAACAATGTTGAAGATACCTGTGAGATGAAAGCGTAATTTCATAAAAAAAAATAATGCGGAATTTTGTGCACAAAATAGACATCAAACAAAGTTACATAAAAGATAGGTAAATGCAATTACTCATTATCACACCGATAAATCAGCCACCGATATCAAACTGTGCTTACTTAGTAATTACGACGAAGCGACTAAAAAACAGTGATAGTGCAAAAATAGTGCATTTGCCCCGAAAAGTTACCTTTTACGAATTCCACTTGGTGATTTTGGCTGGGGTTGTCTGGCAAAAAAGTATAAATACATTGTGAACGTCTATGAAAATATTCGTACATTTCATACATTCTATACAGGGTGAATTTTTCATGTGGGCGTGGATGGCCAACCAAATACGAAACTATGAGGAATAGCGAAAAGTACTCAAAATGAGTCTCGGGCTCGATTTTGATGAAAACTAAAACGGCATCAATGGATTTTTTAAAAATCAATATTTCTAGCCAGGAATTGAACCCGTTGATTTAAAAAAAACACACACACTGTATTATTACACCATTCAATAATGTCGCTAATAAGGATCGAATTCTGGGATGTAACGACACATACGGCAAACTAAAGGAAAGAGCTCATTTTGAACAAAATACTTTTCCTATGTTTGTTTCTCTTTTGTTGTTCTTGTTGTTGTTGTTTGGTTGTTTTTGCCACCTAATACTCGTAAAGTTTCGACGTCTCAAGGATTGTACTGCATTCAGCATTACAATATTCCTCATAGTTTCGAATTTGGCCATCCACGCCCACTTGAAAAATTTACCTGTATAAGGTGTTAAAAAATTAACTCTAAAATCTTTAAACAGTGCTTTAGAGACCATCGAACTGAATAACTTTTACTATGGGACCAACTTTGAAATCGCGAAAACAAAATCAGCTGTAGCCTAAATTTATGTTCGCATAACTCGTCAAAATGAACGGAACAGCTGTTTTTTTTTGCGATTCTCTAAAGTCTAAAAAATTTTCTAAACCTTATACAACGTGTCGTTTTGCATCCTCGTCAAATTTAAGGGTGTGTTATAGACCATCAAACCGAACAACTTTTTCCATGGCACCAACATCGTAATCGAGACAATATAATCAGCCGTCCCATACATTTGCGTCGAGTAGGTATTCAAGTTTTCTATGGGGAAATTTTTTTCGCGATTACGATGTTGGTCCCATGGAGAAAATTGTTCGGTTTGATGTTCTGTATCACATACTGAAATTGGAGGATGCAAAACGACACGTCGTATTTTACCGTTTCTATAAAGATAAAACTACTGTAACATTATTATACAGATATATTAAATATCTTTACCAAATTACTCGAGTACCTACCAGGCACGAAAAATATACAACTGCTGAGGACTTTCGTGGCATTGAAGGATTGAAACAATTATCATGGTAACTATATTGCCGGGAGGGGCTTCTAGCTAAGTAATAACAGCCGCACGGGTCCATCGACCAGATTAAGCTACGCTTGCCGGGATTGGTTCGTGGATGGGTGAACATCTTTACATACCAAGACCCGTCCGTACCTCAGAAAGCACGTTAAGCCGCGAGTTGCGGCTGTCATTCGTCATCTTTGACTGTGTTACGGGTCGTCAGAAATCTGAAAGTCTGACAACCTGTCTTATCAAGGGGTATCGAATCCCAGTAACTGGGTTGTGGATGACAGATAGGCAGTCGCTCCATGTAAAATACTGATATTCAGCCACATCTGGGAAGACTGGAAGCTGACCTCAAAATTGTTGGGAAAAGGCTAGGCAGATGATATATTGCCGAAAGGTAACGATCGTAAAAATATGAGAGACGACTCAGAGGAAGTATTTCTCCTCGTATTTATACCCGAGCATTAATTATTGTTAGCTTCTTGCTTCAGCTAAGAAACCGATTACGTTAAAAATAGTGCCAGTTCAATAGCTTCGCACAGATAGGGTTACCATATGACAGGCGTTTGCCGCATTTGACAGGCATTTTAAGGTTTAGACAGGCGTGCGGCCGGCATTGGTCTGAGACAGGCATTTTTAAATTTCGCGGTTGCATAAATGCAAGCGCGTTTGAATGACATTACAGAATTCATGAAAATCTGCCAGTTTGTGTTCTCTATTTTGGCACACAATGCGAACGTAGAACGTACGTTTTCTCTCGTCAACGCCCAGTGGAGTAAAGAAAGAAATCGGCTGACAATTGAATCAGTAAAAGCAATATTGATTACTCAGGAAAATTACAAAACTGTATCTTGTGAAGATTTTTACGTTTATGTTTTAGAAAAGAATGAACTATTAAAAAAAATAATGTCCTCTGACAAATATCAGTAATAAATATCCCTCTTCGTTATTATCTGTTGGCTTTTACTTATTACCTACAGCATTTTGCTTTAGACAGGCATTTTTCTGAAAACTCAAGCATTTTAGGTACCATAAACAGGCATCCCTCTATTTACATATGGTAACCCTACGCACAGATGCTTTTTGCTCTATCTAAAATTCTAATTCAATCACCGGCAACACACCTACGCGTTTCTCCAATCTTTATCCTTCCATTATTGTATTATCAAAAAATATGATCAAGCAATTTTTTACCGGTGTATTATGATTGTACTTACATTAGCGATTGTTTAAAGTCCTTGACATTTTATATAACCAAACATAATTACCTTTTCTTGTGGACCTGTTGGTATTTGTACTGTTGACAAATGTGTGGTCGGTGTCTTGTGTACTGGAGGCGCAATAATCTGAGTGTGCACTGGAAACAGTAAAATGTTGTCAGAGGATGTTTTCGTGTCTCGAAGATAAGTAGGTAAAGCTAAGAAAAACCTGAAAAGTACGTCATTTTTCCGACTTCTCGGTCATCCAAATTTTAATTTTAACATTTAACTATGAAGGCTTCCGCAGACAGGCGCGACGCGACTCTAGTAGCATAATTTCAATGAAAACTTCATGGGAATTGTTCTAGCAGAATCGCGTCGCACGTCGTGTCGTTGCGTCGCGCCTATCTGCGGGAGCCTTGATCATTTCTTTCAAAAACTTTTCTTACCCAGTACTGCCACTGCTGCAAGAGAATCCTCTGTTAACTCTGCCTAGATTTTTCTCCTTATTATCGGTCAGTTGATCTATGAAGACTTCGCGGTGCCTCTGCATGTAATTGTGTATGTTGCCGAATTTACAATATTCTACTATCACTAGCAACTCACCTGTAATAACAAACAACCTTAAATTAAGAAAATTAACACATCATTGGCTGCGAATTCATATCGATCGATGATAACAACAGGCATTTATAAGCTACACTGTAAGAAAAAATACAATGATGGAATAAACAAAAAGTGACTCGGCAAAAAACATTCAGAAAACCTTTACGTAAGCTTGGATAAGATTATTTATCATAATGATGTTGTCATAAAATTCCTAGTCAAGAATAAGTTATTTGTAAGAATATAAAAGACCATACATTTTATAATCCTGCAAATTTACGCGTCGACTGAGTCTCCTCTGTTTTTCATCGGTTAAAAAGAACATCAATTGGTTTTCAACAATTCTAAAAATAGGTACAGCTGTTTCATCAACTATAATTATTATTGGCGCTAATGGATTTCAAATTTCGAGTTGCACAACTTGTTTACATATATTATGTAGTTTAGACGGGATAATATTGTAAAGAAAGAATGTTGTACAAAATTGCAGCAAGTACTTAAGTCATACTGAAAGTTTCTGGATTCTGATAAATAAGACCAGACATATTAGACTTATTATTAAATAAGACTAGCGTCATTATTATGAAGTATTAACGCCATCATGATTCCGTTGCGAAAAAGGGATGGTGATATAGGTCATGTATAGCTCCGTCTCTCTCTCTAGCACTGGAAAAATGATGGCATTAATTGTTCATAATACGGCCCCAGATATTAGACTGTCACGATATTATAGACAGCCAACGACTGTCCTCCATTATTTTTTTTTTAAATTTTACGGCACCACTCGACACGCTGTAATTTCTGATCTTCCGTTAAATCACGCGGTATCCATCAAGCTTCCGAACCTTCAAATACATGTGTAAAATGTTTTGCATTTGGCTCATTCCAATGCCTAATACAGTACGAATTTGCTGACAAGTAATTTTTTTGTCAGTTTGAATCAGTTGTCGTACGGTATCAATATTGGATTCTATAACCACCGTTGCCGGCCGACCTTCACGTACATCGTCATGGAGATGATCACGTCCACGTCGAATTCTCTGATCCACGAATACACAGAGCTGCGACATGGGGCTGCATCACCAAATGCTAATTGAAGTCTCTGGCAACTTTCTTGTTGACTTAAGCAAAACCACAGCGAAAATCGTAAAAATCATTGAGCGAAAATTTTCACGATTCATTGTGACAGCGACACACAATTTTCTAAAGGACGCCACAATTTAAAAAAACGAAAGTCTCGCAAATTAAAAAGTACCAACATGTTCCCAGAGAGTTCCATTTTCGAATTCCGTAATTGCTTTTTTGTGTTTATTATTGTAAGTGGCCAGTTCCAGAAACTTTCAGTATGTATGCTCCACGTATAAAAACATCATCTTACGTTTAACAACATTTTTCGTGCACGCTCCGAGCAGGTTCACGATGTTTATGTGTTTCCCCAAGTGAACCATTATTTTTAGTTCTGAGGCCAACGCTTTGATATACATATTTTCTGCCGTTTTCTTCACCATTTTCACGGCCACCTCGGTTGTTTCTTCGGCGTTTATGATTCCACGTGCATCCGCCTTAAATACGACACCAAATGCACCCGCACCTAGCTGTTTACCTACAACATACATTTTGATTATTTTACTTATTTTTTACTTACTTTACACTACAATAAAACAAGTAAAAGTATGACTATTTCCTATAAAATAAGACACTGTAGCATTAGGTTTTATTTTTCTGTAAAATAACACAAGTAGGTTAGACATCTGATTACATCCATCTTTTGTCGTGCCCTTAGAGCTGGAAACTTTATATGGCTTGCATGATTTTCTAGTAGAATTATAAAAAATGCTAATTCTACGTGAATTTTACTTCGCAAACCTATGTAACTTCAAAGAGCTGAGATTTTTACAGTGCTGAGAACACGTAAGTCATACGTACCTTAATTTTCTAACATATTTATAACATTGGAATTTGGTTCTGTGTACCGACTGGAAGAAACACGGTTTAGCGGTATAATAATCTTACCTAGAAGTAATTTGTCTGCAGGAAATTCAAACTTTTCATCGTATGGTAACAACTCAGCCTGCTCATCGATTCCCAAGTCTGGATTCAGAGATTTAGTAACGCCATCTTTGAAATACAGGAGGCCAGCTGCCGCCAGTTCTTTTTTGAATCTATTTCCTTTGCGAACCTTCCACGTCAGGTATAGTACCACGAGGATCAAAATGAAGATAACCGCAAAGATTGCGCTTAATAAAATTGCGTTACTCGCTTCTGCTGAAAGGTATCGATATATTAAAACCAGCCCGCGGTCATAGCTACAATGTTAACAATTTGCACAATATAGGGTTTGGCAAAATCAAAATCGAGGCAACACAGGTGTTTAGGATAAAAAAAAACGAGTGCAGTCGGGTGACCCTAGGAACGAAGTTCCGTACACTCGTATATAATAAAAAGATACATAGAGATAGAAAGTCGCATGGAGGGGCATAACGCTCTTTCCTTACATGACGATTTCTACCAGTCAACTCAAAAATAAGTGATAGTAATTAAGTGTTTTTTAAATAAAACTTCTACCAATAAATAGTTTGAGTGGAACCAATACCTTTCATTACAAGTGTATAAACCCGTCTCGACGTCCGACCATCGCTGCTGGCTAAACATTCATAGATTCCTTTTTGCTTTATATCTATCGTTGAGTTGATAACTGTGCGATTTATAATTTCCGTATAAATTACAGCGTTTGAGCCATTTACCACTAAAACGTCATCCTGATAAATAAACAATAAATATTTAGAAAAACTATCAATTTGTTAAAAAAAAAAAACTTTATTCAGTTCAGGAAAAAAAGAAACACGATACAATAAATACAAATTCTCTGGACCCCACACTAGGATTCCCTGTGTCGTGGGGTCCAGTCCCTTTCCAACTAAAGTACACATTAAATTTAATTTAATATTGACAAAAAGAATCAATAGGGTGTGTGTGATGTGTATGTGTGGTTTGTGTGGTGTATGGGGTGTATGTGGTGATATTTAATTCATACTTATATGTCAGATATTATGACTGTACGTGCAAAAGGTCCCTTTGGTCCCTTTGGTCCCTTTGGTCATAATTTTTGGGGTGAAGCCATTTAAAAATAGCATTTTTGCAGCTGGTGTACGTTAAGTTGAGTATAGCTCTATTGTGGGAGTAGAATTTTGAATAGAGATATGACACAAGAAATGCAAAAGATCTGCGATGCGGTTCAAACGATGTTTTTATTATTTTCAAATCTACATATCACTTTGTGATTTGTTGAAGACTTTAAAATGATAAGTGGGAATACTAGTTCCCTATCTTAAAGCACAGTGAGTAAATCCCATAATGTTAAGTCATCTTTACCTTGTACCACTCTAGTTTGGGTAGTGGCACTCCCTCAGCTTGACAAGTGAGATTTACCGGTTGTAAAGGAAACACCTCTAAGGTCTGGTCCTCATCAGGATTCTTTATTTCGGGTGCTTGAAGAGCTGAAATCAAATGTAATATTTAGAATACAATCTTATAGCAGGTATTTATGATGCAGTAGTACATAAAAGAAATCACACTTACGAGCAACAGAAATACTGATAGTTTGAATTTCATAAGAGCCGTTCAACCTCGTCCCCCGACAACTATACGGACCACTTTGGGGCAAAGAAATGTTCGGAAACTTCAATTTAGCAATAAGCGATAACGTATTTTTCGTGTATTCCACTGCAGCTGTTGACAATAAGGAAACTCATTAATACAATTCATTCAATGTGAGCCTAGACGTCATTTATGAGTATCGTGACGATTATGTATCATAAAAAAATATTATTGTATTTCTGGGAACTTACCAGTTCCATTCAGATCTTCGCCATCTGATCCCATCCAAGTTACTTTATAGAAATCATATATGGACGCAATACATGTGATGGTCACATCCTGGTTTTGTGGGAACCACGCCTCTTGCGCATTTCTAATGCCGAAACCATTGTATATCTCATAAACGAAAAGTTTTCTCGTTTCGGTACTTTCACCTTCTGTGTTAGATGCCTTACATGAAACGTTACCAGATACGTGAACTGGTATGTTCATACGCGCCGTCTCTTTATACACTGATTCCACGTATATTGATGAGCTTGGCTGAAAGAAACGAGTTGAATGAAGAACACGTAGGAACTATTATACCTACCTATCTAATATATTATTTACTTCAATTGCTTATATTCGAGGAAATGCATGTAGCTAAGAATCAATCCTAAATATACAATACTACTAGCTTCTGCCCGCGACTTCACCCGCGTAAAATTTCTTGTTCCCCCGACGTACCGCGTCGCATCGTATCGCCCACCCGAGCTATTACTTCGTTTTCGCTTAGAGTTCTTTCAGACATTTTTTATTGTTGCTCGGCTTCTAGATGCCCATAGCCTGATGTTATATAACCTATAATCTTTCTCAAGAATTGGGCTACGAAATGTATTAAGAATTTTCCAAATCCGACTATTAGTTCCAAAGATCAGTGCCTTCAGACCAACAAACTCTTGAGCTTTATTATTAAAATAGTTATAATTAACAAAATGATTGAATCAAAGTGTCTCAAAGTTAAGCGAATCAAAGTCTACAGAGAAAACACCATTCTGATCGTCAAAGAACCCCTTATTAGGTATAAAGACTAATTTACCATTGTCTGTGTTTCCTCGCCATTAGAGAATATCCAAGTGATGTCTGGCAGGGGATACCCTGTCACCACACATCTGAGTGTTACCGTTGTATTCTCCATGCATTTCTTATCTGCATCGGGTCCAAAGTCGATAACTGGTTTTGCTGTGGGAGAAGACAGCTTAGAGATTACGACACGAATATACACATTACGTAAGATATGGAAATACATAAAATGTATTTAAAAAAAAATATGAGGAGCTCGTGGCTAAAAAATAACAGCCGCATGGGTCGATCCATCAGGTTAAGCTACGCTTGCCGGGGTCGGTCCGTGGATGGGTGACCATCTTGACATACCGAGACTCCTCCGTGCCTCGGAAAGCACGTTAAGCCGTTGGTCCCGGCTGTCATTCGTGAATCTTTGACAGTCGTCACGGGTCGTCAGAAGCCCGAAAGTCTGACAGCCAGTCTTACCAAGGGTATCGTATTACCCAGTTAATAGGTTGTGGAGGTCAGATAGACAGTCGCTCCATGTAAAATTCTGGTATTCAGCTGCATCCGGTTAGACTGGAAGCCGACCCCAACATAGTTGGGAAAAGGCTAGGCAGATTGATGGTAAATACATAAAATGTTACTATTTAATAGTCTATTCAAAATGTGTATTTATTATTTACTAGCTTTCGCCATCGGCTTCGCCTGCGTGTATGTCAGAAATTAACCCACGGGAACATACTACCAGGATAAAAAGTATCCTTTGTACTAATCCAGGTTATGGTCTACCCGTGTGCCAAATTTCATCCCTATCCGTTTAGCCGTTTTAGCGTGAAAGCGTAACAAACAAACTCACTTTCGCATTTATAATGGGTACTAGCTGCGGCCCACGGTTACACCCGCGTAGACCGGGATAAAAAGTAACCTATGTTAATTCAGGCTATCTACATACCAAATTCCATCCAAATCGGTCCAGCCGTTTGAGCGTGAAGAAGTAACAAACATACAAACACACACACACAAACTTTCGCCTTTATAATATTAGTGTGATTAGTTGGGGAATAATCCTTCTTAACGTGACTCATAATAATCATTAGATAGGGTAGGTTAGGGTAGGTAAACGAATAATCGAAGATTAAGTGCCAAAAAAATAAGGAAACGTATCCATATCTCACCTTGAACTCGCAGATCGTACGTATAACTTTCATTCAAGTATCCGTTGGTTGCGACTAACGTATAGTTCCCGGAGTCATTGACATTTGCGTTGAAAATGGTCAATATAGCGTCACCGGTATTGTTATTATGAATTACTTTGTATTTAGCTTCATTTTGAGGTAAAGGTAAATTGTTGCGTAAGCTGAAATGTAACATTTTTTGTTAATTGTCGATGAAAAATCATGCATAGGTAAACTTACTTCTTCTCGTAAGGGCATAAACTACAGAACGCCACCTGCAACGATCCTTACATATTCCTTTTGCTTTGTTTACGTTCATACATCTGGTCATATACACCGGTTGCGAGTACTATCACACGCATCTGCCCTTTCTGAAGAACATCTTTTTTATTTTTTTTTTGTGTAGGGCATCTCGTAGTTGACCATGAGACTGGAGAGGCCGTAACTACTTACCAGTCAATCCTGTGGCTGCCTTACGCAAACTCAAAGCCTCTAGGCAGGGCATAAAACTGATTACTAAGCGACTGCACGCTAAGGGTAAGGTAAGGTAGCAACCTCGGCTTAGGGCGTCGTTGGGGGAGGACAGCTAGGAGGGAAAGGCTAGATCATGTCTGGATAATTATTAATATCCGGGGAAAATAAAGCTACAGGCTCAGCTATGCCACCAGCTGGCACTTCTTCACCGAGCAATTGCAATTACGTCGGGGTGGTCGCCGCGAGCGACCTCGGCCACGAGGTCGGAATGCAGGTTTTTTTGATTTTGTATACTGTACTGGTGGCCCTACTGCTCTCCTGGAGGAGGGTTATGGGGTCATCGGGGTCAGTGAGAACATGCCTTGAACGACGGATTTTACTAATTCTAGAGGTGGCCCCTCTAGAATTAGTAAAATCCTTCACAACCAAAGTGAAGGCGGCCGGTTTGGACATCGACTAATTGGTCACAATCGCATATATTCCATTCACTTTATTTCCCGGTTTCACTCTTCTATCCACATCTTCATCAATCTTTCCATCTCTTGTAAACAGACTCTCCAAATTTATATGAACTCATTCACTTTATCCATTCGGGGAGCAGTGATGGTCCAGTGGTAACTGCCGCGACTTACGAGTTGTAGGCCTGTGTATAAATTATTTCATCACCACTGCTCTCAAAACGGTGAAGAAAAACATCGTGAGGAAACGTCCTAAAAATGTCCTAGAACCCAAAATCCGAAGATTTGTGACATCCCCCAACCCGCACTGGGCGCGCGTGGTGGATTACGGCCCACTCCCTCTCACCGATAGGAGGCCTGTGTCCCACCAGTGGGAACATTACAGCCTGATTATGCTACTTGCTCCAAATGTCTTGTCATTTATTTTCACATCACACACCGACTCATCCTTTCTCTTTTTCACATTTATATTTATCCCTTTCATGTTATATGCTTCATTCATCACAGTAACCATGTCTAAATATCGAGTTCTAAAAATAGGCAAATACTATGCGTAGATTTTGCTAACGGACATAACCTGTGATGGGTATAGGTGGATCCACAACCTTTTATTTAGGATTTCTTCTGGTAGCGCGGAGATAACATATACAAATATTACACGTATGCACTAACAGTAACTCGTAAAACCTATCAACAGGCCATACAAACATCTCTTCCGTGCGGGAATCGAACCCTCGACACGTATGCCAACAGTGCTGTCATTTTCCATAAATACCTAAATGAATGGAACTTCAGCACAGGCACCACCTCCTACACGTTACAAGTATGATTTATGAACTAAATTATTTAGGTATATAACAACAATTTTGTTTTATTTTTTTTTATTCAATTAGTACTTACAATTTAAATGTAGCAGCCGGGTAATCATCCATCTCGATTGACATCTTCACTGTTTTCGATTTAACCACCATGGGATTTTTCACACCCCTAGCTGACAGAACGAGACGAGCGTTTTCTAAAAATTAAACAAAAACTAGAAAGATTATAATATTAACCCATTTTTTCGGGGTAGGTACCCTGTCTGGGGTACCCTGGCTGGGGCTTAGTTACAGCGACCATCTCAGCTCGCGCTTGGTTGGTCACAGCTCTAACCTAACCACCACCACCACCACCACCACCCACCACCACCACCACCACCACCACCTCCACCACCTATTTGGTCGAAGTGTCCTAGCGACCGACTTTGGGAAAGGCTAGAAAGTTAAAAGGGGACACATTTATCGGAAAAAAGCATACATCATTAGAAGCACAAAAAGTTTTTAAAGGCTCATGTAATAAAAAAAGCATACGTCATTAGACGATCAATAAGTTTTTACAGCATTAATCAAATATTTAAGTAATCTTTTTCGGGACAATTCGTCCCAGACTACATGTCGAACCTGACACTTAACTTCGCACTTCAATCCCTGAATAGTTAGATATTACCTAACTCCATAATAAACTTATTGGGTACTCTTTGTGTATAGAATGGATCCGGGCAAAAAATAAGCGTTCTCCATTTATGTTTTAAAGATAATTAGATACCTAAATATTCCTTTTTAAAGGTCTGTGCCTTTTCACCACAATTGTTACGGGCAATACACGTATAGCTTCCACCATGCGCTTTTGTCGCATTTCTCACAGTTAGATTTTTGTATAAAATTCCACCAGTCACTTCATATTCGTTCGATTTTTCTTCTATTGTTCCCTAGAAATAAACAAATTGTTAACATCCCAACCCATTGGAGCTTACGTATTGAATGAAATGTAGCTCGGAAAAAAGAAAGTTCAGATGATCTTTATAAGAAAAAATGTAATTTATTTTTATCTGACCAATTTACAAAAAATTAATTGAAAGAGGTTTACGGAAGGAGTTGAAAGGGAATCATTTGTCTTGCTAAGAACATGTGACGCGGAAGGATGAAACGCATGTAACTAAAAGAGTATTGAAACTAAATGTTGGCGGATGGAGACGAAGAGGAAGACCAAAGAAAAGATGGATAGATTATGATGATATGAAAGAAAAAAAGGAGTGTATGATGAGGAGTGATGACGGCTGACAGATTGGAAGAAAAAAACATGTTACGTCGAACCCAAGTAAGTAATATGGGACAAGGGCAGGAAGAAGAAGATACAAAAAAATGTGCAAATAGTATCCTTACGTTCGTCACATTCGGCGGATAATTCCAAATTATGTTGACTACAGAATCTGACTGATAATCTACAGTGCAATTTATTGAAAACGTTTCTCCTTCCAAGAACTTTTTAGAACCCCCCCTTATTTTTGGAAGTGGTGGTACCCTAACGTCTGAAATAGATACAAAATGTTCATTATTCGGATATTCGATGTACATACAAACATTGTCTGTGAGATTAACCTGCTGAAATAAACGAATTGTTGAATGGAGCATTTTCATTTGTTTAGTCATTTCTGGTATAATAATTGTGTTCAAATTAGTAAGTTTCATCGTATCGTACTTGCAAGATCCTCTCACAGACTACTTAAGTTTATTAAACTAAATAACTACATAAATAATTAATATTATATCTAACGGTATAAATATACTTTGGATAATAGTTTCAATGCTGTTTTAATTAAAACTTGAATTGACAGTAGCTACTGAAAAATAAAATCAAGCGTCTCAACCTTAACTAGCTACCATTTTGTAATAGTTAAATTAATATGTTTTATCGTTAATTAAATTATTTAATATCATAGATTATGGTATTCACTCACTAAAAATCAAGCAGCATCCATTTACTAACGCATAATGATTTTTATATAAAAAAATTAAGTGCTTTTCCATACGAAAACTAAATGTAATCTCATGGCAGGCAAATTTCACAGCATAACAGTGAAAAACGAGAATTTATGATATTTAAATCAACCCTCCGTGAAAACATTAGAATATAAGTACCACATAACATCAACTACCAAAATTATAATAAATTAGAACAATACAGTGTTAGTAGATTTTATCAAACGTGTAACATAACATGCATAGATACAGGAGTTACGCAGAGCAACACACCAAAGAAGTAGAAATGATAGAAAGAGTAGTAAGCTTCAAGCTAGTAACACAAAACATCACGTAATATTAAAAATCATCTAGTGGAACACTGAGTATTAAAGTTGTTGATCCAGTGAATGAAACCATCACACCACGCTACCTTGTTAGGTGACATCAAGAGTGTAGCACTACTTACTACGTATACGCTTCCATTCGGTTTCGTTTCCGCGTTGTCCATGGCATTTGTACGCAGACCTACTACACGTTCTCATTAAAAACCCAATCTTTGAAGAATACTTTATTTGTTCTGGTGTCCTGTTACTCTGCGACTATTGTAGTATTGCCAAATAAATTCTGGTTAGTAAGTACGGATAAATAGTTATGTTTTTCAATTTAAAATGTATACTTAATGATTTGATTTAAATGCATTACTAGTTAATTTAATGAAATTGAAAAACACAACGAGCCACATTCAGAAAAAGTAATTAATTTCGACTGTTGTCGTGTCAGTTGAAGTTATTCTCGCAATGAGCAAGGCAACGACACACCCTTTCTCGTGAATGTGGTATAATAATTATAAAATATAACAAAAATGTTAAAACGCACACATCTGCTATTCACCTACGTTGGAAAACAACTGTTTTTTCTATCCGATTGTCTTGTCCCTGAGCAAACTCACAGGTGATAGTGCGATACATCGATCCGAGAGGATCCGAGAGCGTGTCGCTATCGATGACGAACCCGATTTTGGGACTATATTGCTGATATATTGGGCGTGCAATGTCCTGAATCTGAATATTAAGAATGTTATTACGAAATAAATTTATTTAAATCTATCATGCTTTAGTATCGGCTCTGTCTTTAGCAATAAGCATTAGTTATTTTTAAGCTTTAAGTGTATAAACGTTGATATTTGTGAATTTTAATTAAACACTAACAGTAAAATTAATTACCTAAAACAGTCGATGTTATGTATAAAGTAGCCAAAATCATTAACTTTGCTTTATTATGCCACAATGACAGTATATTGTGTTATTAAATTTTGTAAATTATTATCATGCAGATGCAATAAGCGGTTGATGTAGCGCTAGCGCATGTTTTTGATAAATTTATGACAAATTTTAATTAATTAATTTTATTTGCATACCTAAAGTATTCAATCTTTTTTAGGTTTTACTGGTATATACGTAATTATGATATCGTTTATATTCAATTTATATATAATACGTACCGACATCAGGACAACTTCAATATCTGGTGTCGTTGGTCTACATTCAATTACAACCTTACATTGTTTTCTTGGAACAATGACTTCCCTCATGGGTGCAAACATGCTATCCGAGCCTAAAAGTTTTATTAATCATGAGATACAGAAACAGACATTGAAAAAATTATTGAATGTCAGTACAATACCAATCTCACCAGCGACGTAAATATAAATAAAAGCTATATGCTCCGTGTTATTTGGTTCATCAGTGAGGTTATTTAGTATGTCGCTACCGTTCACCGTGTCGTCGAAACAAGCGTAATAGCCAATCGCGAACTGGTCAACGTTGTACAGCTCGAGGGTTGTCTCGAACCAGTACTCGCCGACCAGCCGACCAGACGTATTTCTCGATTCTATATGAAATGGTCCGATTACTTCTTCGGGTACTTCTTGTTGCTTAATCTGTACTGCTGTTTTTCCTTTGCACTTAAGCGTATAGTTTTGCCCCTTCTGCAAAATTATTTCGCTTTTACATGGACTAATAATCGGGCCATTTGTTCGTAGATCATCTGAAAGCGACAATGGGAGCAAACTTTTAACGATTACTTCTTATTTATGTATTTTACGCTAACAACATTTAATATTTGATTTAAGTATGATCAAAATAATTAATTCTCTAGGCGTTCATATAATGACCAAACAAATAATTATGCATCTATTTTTTCTTCCACTAAAATCATAAATCCTATTCTTATTAATTTATTAACAAAGAATTTCTGATTAAATTTAAAAAAATTCTAATAAATTGTTTTAATAAAATGATAGTCAATTTATCATCGTCAAAGAGGTATAACTCATCAATTTAGATGCATAAGCAAATATCGATGGCCTTACAAGGGTGAGTTTAGAATTTCAACTTGCTAATCGAAGGGTAATATATCATCAAGTAAGTAACTGAGTAACGACAGTCTGTAGAGCTGTAGAAACTTGACGAGCTTATCATCATACTAATGGCGTTTGTAACGTGAGCCACAGCTCGGGGCGGTGGGCAGCGGGGCGCAGCGGGGCGCAGCGGGGCGCCTCCTACTGCACACCTATCGAAAACACTATTAATTAGCAGTGTTCGCGTCCAGGGCGTGACACAGGTGCGGTCAACATTCGGAAAATTAATCCTACCAGTAGGATAGCAAATGAACCACAACGTCATGTCCCTCGCTGATAACAATTGATCATATTAAACCCTGGAAACAGCGACCAATTAAGTGATTAGGACCCCGCAGCTCTACTTATCAACAAATTAATGGTCATCTCATCACGCTAAGTGCAAGTGGTTCCGACGGTTTTCAGTTAATATGATATATCTACATTTTAACTAGTAGCAGTTCGTGGGAAAACTTGCCTACGCGTAAATACTTTTTACCGTCCAGTTAACTCCTGTGGGCGAGGCAGCCAGTAGACTAAAATTAAAATAGTGTTGTTTCCATTGTATTCATGCCTACTTATTGTTAGTCCCGGGATACAAAGTTAGACACATTCATTTTATATTTGTCTGCTACTGACGAATGTTGTCACATTTTTGCTAAAAACAACCTCAGCTGCTAAAAACTTGAACTTTTTGTAGTTCAAGTAGAACAAAAATAATATAATAAAACAACAAAGCTTGAAAACCGAGAGTACCTAAGTATAAACTAGAAGTAAATAATTAATATTTTTGAGAGTAGGTGCTTCATCTTGTACCGAAAGCATTTTCTTAGACTTTCGAAAGCGTTCGACACCTTCAATAGACGTTTTTGTGATGAAAAACGTCTATTAAAGATGTCGAACAGCTTAAAGCAGAGTTAATAACAGGTACGTCCCCTATACTTTTACAACTAAGTAACTTGCTACTCGTAAAAAATACACGCAAGAAGAATACTCGTAGAGTGCACCACTTAAATGGATTACTACCCACCCATCAACATCAGAATTCCGCAGGGTCCCAAACCTGGTCCAATTATATTTGCCTTCAATATACTCAACGACGGACTCTACCATAAGAAATATGTGTATTGTATTGTATGCGTAAACAGAATCTTAACAATGCGTGTTTTTCGTTTTTAAGTAGTATTTGAATAACTGCACTGACCTCAGACTACGTTGGTTGCGTTTATTTTGCACACCTCGACAGAGCAAATGTGAAAGATAATTTTTCGTAGGTAATTGTAATATCTATTTGAAAATAGTGTTGACCGGTTTTGTACAATTATTCATCTGTATGTATTGATAAGATTATGTTAGGACTGAAAACACAACAAAGTGGAGACCCGATTTGGCTAGAACCAAATGTATCCCGATGGCAACAGTTTTAAGAATTTTAAATATCAAAACTTTTCCGAAATTAAATCCTCTAGATTAAACTGATTCATCTAGTTTTTAATATGTGTAGGTACACATGTTTACGTTAAAATAGCTAGCGGATTTGCATTTTTAGAGATATACTATGTATATTGCCATTCGACCAAACAGATGTGTTACGTTTTATAAAGGCTTGCAATCTGTTTTGATAACTTGGGCTAACAGTTTATTATTTTATGTTAAGATATTTATTCTAACTTAACTAACAAACCATTAAAATAAAAATATAATTTATCCTAACCTAACTAAAACTATTAACAAACTAGAATATGGCGTCAAAAAATTCAACCGCATCGCTATCGACTGGTAATGTACCCAAGAGACTGGCGGCATTGCCACGTTGTATGGCAATGCTTAGCTTCTGGCCAAGGTAAAAGCCAGTCCTTGGGTCACGGGAAGTGTCAACCAGCCGTTTGCAGATTTCGTTGAAATAATGTAAAATATTGATTATCTTATGTTGCATCATAGGTAAATAGATAAAGAGAAGAAAGCACGCACATATTTTAACCTCTAACGTAAAAAAACCCCATGGAAATAATATTGATACCGAGTTGATAGGTAATCGGTATACGTTTATTAATAAACACAATCAATGGTTACTGCAACGCAGTTCTAATAATGTGCATTTATTAATTAATTATATAAAATAACAAATGACCGTACAGTGCACTGGACACATCCGGTAAAACTAACAGTCGGTAAAACAGTATACAGAACTTACACAGGATGTCTGCTTTATGATATGAGAATGTGCATCCTGTCGCTAAAATTATTGTAAAACAAGATACTTCCTTCTGCTCTATAATGAGAAAAGTGTTTGGATCATTGTACCTAAGGATTATATTATGTAACTACAAATAGGTTAAATAAATGGGTTAACGTAAAAGCATTGATTACCTTTCCCGAATTGGTTCACCCAGCTTGTTTGTTTACTAATAACTTACATCGATACTATCTAGTCACGCGATTCGATTCAGAATTAGGTAAAGCAAATCAGCTCGCAGAGTTACGATGCCTTCCAAAACATCCCGACTGTTATGATTACCATTGAAAATGAAAAAGTAATTCGAAGAAAAACCAATAAGTATCAGATTGGAACTTATGAATCACGGCTAAAAACTGATATTAAAATTAAAAAATTTCTACCAATCTACAAATAGGTAGAACAAGAAGATATTATAATATTCATTTACTACAAATTAGTGTATCAGAGTGTAATAGAACGACAAAACAATATTGTTATAATTAATGACATCTTTTCGTAAAACAATCTACTAGAAAAAATATAATCATACCTCTTGAAGTTCCCATCTGTACTAGGCTAGTAGATTATGACATCTTATATCTTAATAGATAGACGCTGTTAAATCATTAAATCAATATGTACTTCAAAATCGGGTATAAAAAATTATTGATAAGTAAATGATTTATCTTGAAATGCTACAACTACTTTATTTACAGTGGTCACATAGGGATTACAATGATATGAGTCATTTTCTTGTTCTTAAAATTTTATGGCAGTGGCACCATGATTTTCGAGGGATTCCCCAGTTACCCATAAAGATACGCAATACTCCATTAATTTTTATTAGCATTTGTCCATTCAAGCATTGGCTGCCTATTTTGACTGTCAATTATGCGAATGGAAGCAAAGTGTCGCCAAAATAGACAATGGTCCTTACGCACAACAAAGCCATTAATGTAAATACAAATTTATGATCAGAACGATCAGACTATCAAATTTTAATGAGCCAATGACTCCAAGGGCGTACTAAAGTATATTATGTTTTATTCAAATAGATCATTACAAACAGTTTTCTATCGAGCATACTAAATATCTTAAGTTGGTACTATTGCGCAACACAAACTACATATAATGTTCTATTATACTGTGGAGCCAGATTAAGCATTCCGCCATGATTAAACGATTAAATTCATACACCATTTGGACGATGACTGACGGTTCTTTAAGTTCTTCTGAGAAAATTCTATTACACGCTAATGAAACAATAAAATCGAATCAATATAAGTATCACGTTTTAACGAATACCTATACCATACCTAGATTCTTGCTAAGTAAGGCATACCTTAGAACTACTAGTTTTCAGTCTTTTGTTCCTACCTAGTGTACCTAGACACTGATAATTGTACATAACTTTAACTTTGTTCTGTTAAATCCCAAAATAATCTGTTGTGGTCGGCTTCCAGTCTAACCGGATGCAGCTGAGTATCAGTATTTTACATGGAGCGACTGCCTGTCTGACCTCCACAAACCAGTACTGGGTAATACAATACCCCTTGGTAAGACTGGGTTGTCAGACTTTCGGGTTTCTGACGACCCATAACGACTGTCAAAGATTCACGAATGACAGCCGGGACCAACGGCTTAACGTGCTTTCCGAGGTTCGGAAAGCAAATAGGTATGAAATGTTAAACATCAAATATAAAATTGAAAAACACATAAAAATGATTTAAAATAATATATTTATTTGAGTCAAAACTAACCAATCCTACAACTCCCTTGTATGGTCCTACAGCATTAGTGTAGATCACTATTAACTGTCTATCCTTTTGATGGATGGAGGCAATATTGTAGATAAATAAATACTTACAATATCTATCTACGTAGTTAATTAATGTGTAAATACCGTACCTAATGTTTTACATGCTAGAGTGGTGACACGTCATTCGATATATCACCAGATATCTATGCTACAAATGTTACGATTAAATGAAACCATGTGTTATACATATGGGCTAATAGGATGGGTTTTTAGGATTCCGTATCTCAAGAGATAAAAAAGAACCCTTATAGGATCACTCGTGTGTCTGTCTGTCTGTCTGTCCGTCTGCCACAGCCATTTTGCTCCGAATGTAATGGACCGATTAAGTTGAAATTTGGTACACATATGAATTTCTGTGACCCAAACACGGACGGGTAAAGTAAATAAATGAATTTTGAATATGGGGGTCACTTTTGGGGGGCAAATAACATACCGTGTAACATATCAAATGAGGGTCTCAAATATTTTATAATTTTAAAATAAATTGTTTTAAAGTTATTTAAGAAAATAGACGAAAATTGCCCATTCCCCCCCCCCCCCCCTCATCTCCGAAACTACTGAGCCTAAAATTTTGAAAAAAATACATAAAATAGTTCTTTACCTGTAGATTACAGGAAAACCTATAAGAAGTCTGTGGTCTTAAAATAACATGGTAAATCTCTCAATATTGTGAGTACAAACTTACATTTACAGTTGGAATGTATGGGAGAACGTTTTTCAACTACAATGCTAAGTTTGTTCTTGGGATAAATTCATCCCAACTACGGAACCCTTCACTGTGCGTGGTCCGACGCGCACTTAGCCGATGTTTTTGTATAATATGATTATATATGGCACATCATAGGACTGCTCTTAACTGAGACTAAACAAATAACACATTAAACTATGAGTAGGTATTCTGCGAAATATTTCCTATTTTATTTTTAGAGCAGTAGTATTGTGCTGTTAATAATACAAGGTAACAAAGATTATTATGACGTAAACTATAATAATATAAATGGATCATATGGATCCATTAGTATTCGTTGATAATAATAAGCTTGTTATGTTTCAATTTACGACATCTGCAGAGTTCGTCCATTGATTTGTGTAATAAAAGTGTCGACGATCAATTTTATTAGCTTTTAGCGGACGCAATTTTATCCACGACCTACGGGGGAATGTTTATTTTACCTACCTGAGGTATTTTTATTAAGAATTCTTACAATTGAGTAATGAATAAAATTTAGTGTTAATGAATCATAATTAACTTGTATGTTTAGGTATCTTTATGCACTGAACAACACGGATTAATTTACTACTGGAAACTGTTAAAAGTCTAACAGCCTCAAAAATTATAAACTTTTACATATTTTTTTTTATAAAACCTATTTAATTTTTCATGTAGGTACCTACATATATTTCTGTATAACAAATAAGAGTTATCAAAAACTTCCTGTTTAGCATTTGTAGGCACGTGAACACTAGGTGCCTACTACGATTTTTTATCAAGTTACCGAACTGTGTATATCCTCCTCCTATAAAACATCTTTTATAGGAGGAGGATATACACAGTTGGTTCGGTCATCACGAGCAAAAATTGTTTTATTATTATTTCCGTACCTAACATCACTACGTGGACATGTCGGTCTACATCCATGCTTAGATAAAGATGGTACCAGCAGGCCCCTCTTTTGCAGTGGGTTGATCGATTGATCGCGATTGAGGAGGGCCCCTAGTTCCTGCCAGATCACCAACCGATAACTGATTATTACCTATATAAATATATAAAAATACACTTAAATAATTATTAAGTTAGATTTCTCCTACTAACTACTACGGTACGGTACGATAAGGTACTTGAAAATGGTTCACAATAAAAAAGAAGAAACTAATAGTATTTTAGAAATATATCATTTTTTGAAAGAAAACAATATTGGAGACACATTTCCAAATGTAGAAATTGCATTGAGAATCTTTATAATCATGATGGTAACTAACTGCAGTAGGGAATGCTCCTTCTGCAAATTGAAAAGAATAAAAAACGGATTAAGGAGCACATAGAGTTTGAAAGACATAGACGTTGAAGAAATAATTGATGATTTTGCTTATCTCTACACTAGAAGAGTCAACAACAAGAAGGGTCTTCAAAAATCAATTGCCTAGCCTTTCCCAACTATGTTGGGGTCGGCTTCCAAGAAGTCTTCAATCAACATAGATTTTTAAAATCTAACCTTCGAATGCGAAAAGTTACTTTTATCTATTCATTTTATGTGACTGAAAAAAAATAAAAATAACAGTTGAATGAATGAAGAATTTCCTTATTTACTCTTTTTGCCGGTTTTAACAAAATAGCCCGCTGTCAAAGTCATAGATGCCCCATTATCCTAATGTGCCCAGGGCCTCCAATAATAGGTTAAAGACGGCAGACTCTGGAAATATCTGTGTTTACAAAACTTTTATCATTTTTCCAGCTCTGCTAATTGTAATTAGAAATTACATCAAGTAGTGGCTTCTATCGTCACACATTTACTGGGTTATCTACTCCCTACCCACACTGCCCTAATAATGTCATCTAGCACACCATTTTATTCATATAAACTGTTACTCCTACGCTAAGTCTGCTATGACGCAAAGGTTCCCATTAGTCCTGAAATCTATAAACTGTTTAAACACTACTAATATTTCACGCAGAATGCATTTACGAGAAAAGGTACACTTCCAGTAGGTACTCTAGTATGAGTCACCTTGGCTGAAATGATGCAGTTAGCTACGTCGTCGTGTAAATTAGGTAATATGTACTTACTTTAACCAATGAAAACGTGCAAAAATAACAGTGAGCGATTTACGACGACGCGCCACATTCAACTAGTACCTATGTTGAAGACTTTCCTTTCTCGCTTAATTTAATAATTGACGATATGACTTAAGGACGCTGTTACAAATGGGTAGTCAAATCATTACTTTTTTACACAAAAGCATGTTTATTAAATAAAATACTTTACATTCTTAAAATGTTTTTTGGCCACATTGTTGATAGATGTGCATGGTACGATTCCGAACTTTAAATATAATTTTAGATAGGTACAGTTTCTCAATAATTGTACCGGACTGAAAATTTTTACTTCGGTACATTTATTGAGAAAATTTACCTATTTAAAATTATATTTATAATTCAGAATCGTACCATGCACATCTCAAGAATGCAAAGCATTTTATTTAATAAAAATACTTTTGTGTAAAAAAGTAATGATTTGACTACCCGTTTGTAACAGCGTCCTTAACGGCACTGACCCTAGCAAATGAAGATTCACTACCTGAAAGTAATGAGAATTAAGAGGATTCCTCTACTATACACTTTCCCTCCCTCCTTATTAATAATTAATGTGGAATAAAGTTACAACCAGTGGGTTACCTTCAGATTAACATACATTTTTCGAATCTTAAGTTTGGCATAACTTTAACTCTGGTGGTACAATTTCTCTGAAAAGTTCATTAAATTGTTTTACCGAAGTCACGTCACGCCTGTCTGCGGGATCCTTTACTCGACTAGCGTCTAAGTAGGAGGCGGAAAAAGGCAATGAATAAAATTCCTACATAAATAAATCTAAACCAAACTCAGGCAAGGCGCACTCCGAATTTTACATATGAAGCTACAAACAAGTACGTGGCGGGCTCGACTTGTCGAGCTAATTCAGTGTGGGCTGCCGAGCGCCGGCCGGCTCGCACGTTAGTTCGATACTCACTTAAATATGCGCCGCATCGTAAAAGAACACAACCCTAACGAGTCAGAAGGTATAAGAGTTATAATATATAACTGAAGGTAATTAACGCTGTGCGACCTGAATTGCACTTTATTGTGTCGTAGCAAGAGTCGCTATTTATTTAAATGATTTTGCGGAGTGAATCTTCTGTACTTGTAATATTATGTATTATGTGCCGAATTCAAAGCCTATAAACTTGCAGTAGACATATCTATTACATATTATAAATTAACATCGCTTTTCGTGTCTGTGGCCGCGTTGTTCTTTTAAACTACGCAACGGATTTTCATGCGGTTTTTACCATCATTTAGAGAATTTATTCCGGAAGGTTTAGATTAATATTTTTAATAATTTCTAATAATAATGTATAATAATATTATATAATAGTGTATAAATACATTAATATTAAACTTATATATAATTAAGAAATTTGTTGTTTGAGATTTTTTGTCATGTCGTAAAAACCGTGCGAAGCAGGGCCGGGCTGGGTCGCTAGTTTTTTATAAATAGAGAAAAAATTTAGTTTCAATTTCATAAAGGGCAACGCTCTTTCAGTATAATTGATATTTTTAGGGTTCCGTACCTCAAAAGGAAAAAACGGAACCCTTATAGGATCACTCGTGTGTCTGTCTGTCTGTCTGTCCGTCTGTCACAGCCAATTTGCTCCGAATCTAATAGACCGATTGAGTTGAAATTTGGTACACATATGAATTTCTGTGACCCAAACACGGACGGGTAAAGTAAATAAATGAATTTTGAATATAGAGGTCACTTTTGGGGGGCAAATAAGAAAATTTAAAAAAAAAGTTTTGCAAACTACACCATGTGGGATGTTAAATGAAAGGACTTACTATGAGGGTCTCAAATATATTTTTTTTATAATTCTAAAATAAATTGTTTTAAAGTTATTTAAGAAAATAGACGAAAATTGACCATTTCCCCCCCCCCCCCCCTTATCTCCGAAACTACTAAGCCTAAAATTTTGAAAAAAATACAAAAAATAGATCTTTACCTGTAGATTACAGGAAAACTTATAAGAAGTCTGTGGTCTTAAAATAACATGGTAAATCTATCAATATTGTGAGTACAAACTTACATTTACAGTTGGAATGTATGGGAGAACCTGTTTTTCAACTACAATGTTAAGTTTGTTCTTAAGATAAATTCATCCCAACTACGGAACCCTTCATTGTGCGTAGTCCGACACGCACTTGGCCGGTTTTTTTGTAAAGTACCGGTAGGTTGGAAGAGGGGCCCTTATATATGTCACCGTATAATTATGAACTTCGTTAGTTTATAATCTAACTCGTGAGATTGTAAACTGCCGATAAATTTGTGACTGTACCATACTGCTTACAATATAACGTATTAATTTTCAATAGTTTTTTGCTAAACTATCGAAAATGAATACCTTAATTGTAGGCAGTATGGTACAGTCACAATTAACTGTCGATAACGTATTCATTTTCGATAACTTTTGATAAACTATCGAAAATTAATGCGTTATATTGTAAGCATTATGGTACAGTCACAATTTATCGACAGTTTACAATCTCACGACATAGATTATAATCTAACGAAGTTTATACGGTGACATATATAAATTAACTTCCAGTGATACATACAAAAATAGTAATACCGAAGCAGACACAAAACGAAAACGGTGATGTTATCCGGAAAAGAACCGGAGTAACCGACATAGCTTTCAAAGTAAGCAAACTGAAGTGGCAGTGGGCTGGCCATGTTTGTCGAAGAACCGATGGTCGGTGGAGCAGACGAGTCCTAGAGTGGAGACCGCGTATCGGTAAGCGTAGTGTGGGACGCCCCCTAGCTAGATGAACCGATGACCAGAAGAAAGTGGCTGGGGCAGACTGGATGCGGAAGGCGGAGGACAGGGTGTTGTGGCGCAACCTTGGAGAGGCCTATGTCCAGCAGTGGACTGCGATTGTCTGAGTTGAGTGTTGTTTTTGGAAGTCGATTGTATTATTTTGTAAAAACGTTTTTATTTTTCACTTTTTAGTTGCGGTACCTACCCCACACAAATTCTAATACCACTACATGCAAAACAAACTAGAACATCATCCATATAAAAGTGGGGAAAAAATACGTATTATTGAAGCTAACTCAAAAACTACCGAAGCAAAGTTAATCAATTTTATATGGGACCAACTGTGATGTATACCCTCTCGAATAAAACAAAAAAATATCAAATCAGTCCAGCCATCTTCGAGTAATCGGGGAACATAGGTTCCGACGAATTGAGAACCTCCTCCTTTTTGAAGTCTGTTAAAAAGAAAAAGCTTTTAGATAACTTCCTCCAAAAAATCTCTATGTTTCCATTAGCAGTTTAGTTTCCTAGCCCTATAATGTTAAAGGGCTAGGAAACTGAGCTGCTCTAGCTTCTGCCCACGACTTCGTCCGCGTGCCCGACCCACCGTGTCGCATCGCATCACCTGCCCGTGATATTACTTCGTTTTTGCTTAGCGTTCTTTCTGACTTTTTCTTTTTGCTCGGCTCCTAAGGGTCCTAGTGTGATATTAAATAGTCTTAGTACCAGAGATCATACAAACAAACAAAACGAATTCTTCAGCTTTATTATGAGTACCTACCTAATCATTAAAAAAATAGCTGTTTTTTTTATAAATTGTTACCAATTCAAAAGTCATACTTAATTTATAATTCTTTAAAAAAAAAGTTTTTTTTTACTACTTCTTCCATGGGTATATTAAGTATTTAAATTCTAAAATTATCATATCTTGGAGATTGGACGCTGTAAATTATTTAGATAGAGATACATTATGATATAGAAACCAACAATAATCTCAAGAGATAGGTAGGTAGGTACCTATGATAAGAAAAGACACGCGGTAATAAAACTGTCAAGCTACTGATTTTATTCAGTAATAGCCCTGAAGTAGGTATGTATTCAGTAACCCCGCTACGAATCAAATTACTACAAGTGTCGATTTCAACTGACAAAATCTTATAAACTTCTTACAAATGCTTGTAACGCAGGGATGTCACAAGACCGTACGGGTCATAGCGCTTGTTTAACTATTTTATCCGCTTCGCAAGATCATGAGAGGGTCTACCTCTGACGATCTAATCCATCAACGATCGGGCTTAATGGATGGTATGTATGCAACATAAAAGAACTAACAAAAGTTTACAATAATTAAGAGGTAGATCTTGCTTATACGTAATGAACAAATGTTCCTTGGAAGCTGTAAATAATGTAATTAACGACCGCCTAGAATGTGTAATAAAATTAAAACTACATCACTTCCACGAGGTTGTTTGAACGATGCTAGATAATGAATATATGTAAACAAAATAGATTTTAGAGAATGACAGCTTAATTAATGTCGAGAGAACTGCAAGTAATAGCTAAATACTCAGACACAATAGGAGTTTCTGAGGACAAGTGAATGAAGATATCAGAAAAGGGGACAGTGACAAATGACGGCCTATACAACACCTAACGTATGACCTACGACCCGACACCTAACAGAAAATCTACTTCTCATTTATCTGCTACAATAGTACTACACTCCATAATAAAGTTTGGTATTCAGCCAAAAGCATCTTCAATTTTCAATGTTATTGTGTGCGTGAGCTGTGGTGGCCCAGTGGTAACGGCCGCGACTTACGTGTTGTAGGTCGTAGGTTCGAACCCAGACAGCAGTCGCTTTACTTTGTGCAAATTATTTAATCACCACTGCTGTCAAAAGGGTAAAGGAAAACATCGTGAGGAAACCGGTATGTCCTAGAACCAAAAATTCGAAGACATGTGACATCTACCAACCCGCACTGGCCTGCGTGGTTGATTACGGCCCACTCCCTCTCACCGAGAGGAGGCCTGTGTCCCAGCAGTGGCGACATTATAGGCTGATTATGCATTGTGTGCGTAACAACTTTTTAAAGACTACATCGATGGGTTGTTGGAAGTTAGTTGCCTAGATACTAATATATATTGCTGCGTGTACATTTATTGAAATTGAGATCTGTTTCTAATGTGACAAGTTTTTTTTATACAAAGAAAATACCTGTTTCCAATAAAATTTTGATTTTGTTTATCTTAACCTAGAACTTATCCTTGATGTTACAATGTTATTTCCTTATTTTCTTTTTATCGCAACGTTTTCCTTGTTGAGAGCCTTAAACTAGTGCCACTGGTGCCGCGTATAAGCAAAGAATTCAATTAACATATTAATTTATGATTACCAAATTAAGTTGGCAAATTCGTCAGCCAAAATAATAAGTAATTTGCATCTCGACAACGTGCAAACCATAACACACATTTATTATTGTTTAACCATAAAAGTGCTAACAACACCTTTTAAGGAGATAGTTGGTACCTATTCTTAAGACGCAGATAAGTACTAAGCAGTTTTGAGTGGGTAGCTTGCGTGTTCTGTGCTAAGCTCAAGCAACGCGTCGTACGTAAAGCCAGTAATAGGACTCGCCCATCAAGGAGCGCTGTCCCAAATTAGACGCATTATTAATTTATTACACATAAAAAAACGTTTTATACTAAATCACGTATATTAAAAGATAAATAATTAAACTATATTTCAAGTGGTGAAAGTTTCATAGAAATACGCTTGATAGTTTTTGAGTGATTCTTCGTTATTTATCTGCGTTAGACATAACTTTACAAATTAATTACACTCTGTAATATAAACATTATCTCAAATATTCACATATTAAATTAATGAGAAAATGCTGTAATTTAACATTTTTTTTTTTAAATCACTAATAATAGTCGTTTAGACGTGATCTTCAGTTTAAAATCATTAAAAATCGCTCATCGTCGCCGTAATTACTAAAACAATCCCAGACCTCATGCCTAAAATAAGGTCCAATAATTATCTGTAAACTCCTTTTGTCTGTTAGAAATTCCAAGCAGGTCTATGCACTAAACAAATAAAAACAAAGTAATAAAGACTACGATGAACTGATAATTACACCTAATGCTTTCTAATAATTAATTACACTCATTGATAATAATTATCACAAAATATTTAGTCCGTAAGTGGGCCATGACGTCATAGAACTATCGGCCCTTTGGTAAATTACGCAGTACATAATCAAATTCTAATGATTTATCAAAATAGTGTACGAAAACAGTTCATAATTTGTAATAACGTACTATGCAGCATTCATTAACTCTGTCTATGATTGCTAAATATACTTAGTCGAGACGACCTTGATGAATGTTTGAGGCCATACCTACAGCAAAAATCGTATTACAATGGTAGCTCGCGGAATTCAATATTTTTTTACGTTATTTGCTATTTGCAGGTTAGTCTCAGGT